>OU896718.1:38907599-39287690 GCA_918026855.4 Phaedon cochleariae | reverse complement strand
ATACAGTCTAAGAACAGTCTCTTTTGGTGAAATATAAAGCTTTTTGAATAAATTATATGTTCCCTAATTCGCAAAGATTATGCTGGAGTAGTAAACTCTGAAACTAGAGGATTGTTCAACTTTATCTTGGTATAGTTGAATCAGGAAACTCATATGGAAATTACGTATGATACGCCAATGACCTCAATATAACCTAAAAAACAACAAATGTCAAAAATCTAGTGTTTATCCCCAGAATTGAATAAGGATGGAACTATATAACTGTTTCACAAACACTTTAGAGTGAGAGGAGACGAGAATCTGTCCGAATATCTGTCAGTCTAATTCTGTGATTTGATTTTGAAAAAAATGCGAACTCAGTGGTTGTTTATTAGTTATTTATGTAACCGCGAAGTGAAATAGAAGATAAATTGACTTGCAGTTCTTTCACTTCATTCTGTAGATATGTTCTGATATCTGCAAGGAGCAGGAAAAATCAATGAATTGGTATATTTTTAGCAGTGCGCATCCAATTTGAAGAATAGAATTTTTATTGAACTCGTAATTCAAAATCCAATTTTATTAAAAAACTAACCAGTCCTCAAATTTCAACTTAATTAGAGCTGAATTAGGTGAACTATCGATGGATTTTGTTCCGTAGAATAATTTGTCAATTATTGTAGTTATTTTCGTGTGCTCATTACATTTTCACACACACAAATGTCAAATTTGATGCGCACTCATAAAAAGTGGGCACATTGTTCATTATTTTCCTACTCTTTGCAGTTATCAAAACATATCTAGAGATTTTGGGAAAGATTATATTTTCAGTCTGTGTTCAATCATTAGACTTTCGAGAAGAATACTGTCAGATTATATCCGTGTTCAATACTTCATCTTATATTTTGTATATTCCCCCGTATAATTTCATCATCATCAGTCATAGATTTCCCCCCGTATAATCCCATTATCATCATCAGTCATAGATAAATCATTTGTTCGGGAATTAATCGGTTACCAGCATGATTCAACTTATTACTCATTCATTCGGGATCAGGTGGTAAATCAAGATAGTCTTATATTAGATGTCATCACGAACGGTCGTATTTTGTGATCGACATTGAAAAATACGCGGAAGGAATTATTTATCGTTCCAAACTGAGTGTTCCCTAAAAACTGAGTGATCGTATTGATTCGTATATAGTGTTTTTGTATTCCTCATTCGATTCAATAATAATATCGGGATGGTGTGTTGTTCTAGTGTTTCGTGTTGTTTCATCAAAGCCACATACTTTTTTCACGCTGGTGAGTACAGAGAAATTCTCTCAATTTTTCCTCATATTTATCTGTATTCATTTAACTTCATTTCCCTATACAGGGTATGTCTAATATTTTGGTATACGCTCTTTTCATTTAAGGTATGTTCGACAATGCAGTGAAGTGTCACTTCTACTAGAAAGTAGAAGTAACATGGATATTTCGAACGGAACACCCTGTATTTTATTAAGATTCTCCCTGAAGAGCTGATTTCATCGATACATCATTCTTGGGGTCTATCGAAAATGATTACAGAGATATAGGGTGTTCAAAATCGATATTTTTCAACTTTAGGATTTTTTTGTGTCGAAAATATTCATTATCGGTCAAAACGGCTCACGTTTCCCTATCTCAACTTTTGTTCCACTATCTACTGATATTTAATCGGAACGGGTACAGGGTGGTTCAAGATTCAGAATTCTGATCACATGCTCTGTATGTTTCGTACCGTTTGTTGTATTTTTTCTCCGATCAAGGAATAATTCATTCTGATTTTCGTGCTTCCTGTTCAAAACTGTATCTTTTGAGAATTTAGCATCTTCAATAATTTTGGCAAAATCTTCATCTATGGTCAGGTCATAACTTTTGAACCACTGTGTATAATCGATTCATACTTGGTAGATATATTCAACTCATATTTCTCATCAAAACAAAATTTGAATCGAATTCAAAATCCAGATCCGTCTTCAGGCAAAACAAAAAACTTCTTTTTTTTAACAGTGCGCATCCAATTTGAAAAATAGTATTTTGATTGAACTCGTTATTCAAAGAATCCAATTTCATTACAAAAAAATTACCAATCCTCAAATTCCAACTTAATTAGAGCCGAATTAGGTAAACTATCGATGGATTTCGTTCCATAGAACAATTTGTCAATTATTTAAGATATTTTCGAGTGCTCATTACATTTTCACACACACATCACAAATTAATTAAATATTTACACTCTTGCATTTTTGTACGTGGATTCCTATGCCGAAATTATTTATTTTAGTATTGTGAGTAATTTTATATACATATACAGGGTGTTTCTCAAGTACGTGTAGAAAATTCAGGAGCATGTTGCTGACGTCAAAATAAGAAGACAAGTTCGTATGAACTTATGTTCGAAAGTTATCCGTTTCTGAGATACACAGAGTGTCAAAGTTGAATTCTTATTTTTGTTTTCTGTAAATAAATTTCAAAATAATCGTGATATTCGAATGAAATTTGGTATCTAGAGGTATTCTTCAATAGTTTGTCTCTTTCGGGGGGGTGGCGCCACCTACATGCCTTTTGAGTCTTTTGAAGTCATAACTTTTTTGTGTATACCTGTATAACGTTTTATAGTAGAAAAATAGATGTCTAGAACACTTTTGTGTAAAAAATATATTCCCGGTAGAGGTCGCTGCGAGCAACTGTTATCGAGTTATTGGGATTCGAAATAATCGATGAATTTGAATTATTTCCATGTGGCTCGCAAGTCGCCTCTAAGAAGTGAATATCAGAAAAGATAAGCCAGTGCATTGTTCTTCTTTCATTCGATATGCTCAGGGGCGGATCCAGCGAGGGGGCCATGGGGACATTGCTCTCCCCCTCGGGAACCTCATGGATATGTAAACATGTAGGTTTTTCGAATAACTGAAAAAAATTGGTGTATGTCTTCCTAACACCGCACAAGTTTCGACTTCTGGGGAGTTGGTTCCCAACTTTGAAGTAGCGATATACAAATTTTACAAAAAAAAAATTTTACAAATAATAATGGTGTTGCCCTTGGCTAACAGGGAGAATCCTACGGTTTCCTCAGTGGATGACCATTTTAGATCCTTCACCTATGTGTACCATCAATAACAAAAAACAAAATAGATAAGGAAATATATCAAGGTATGAGAAATATACTTGAACAGTTTCCGAGGAGAATGAGGAAATGTCCTCCTTTTAGAAGATCGTTTCTAATATGTGTATATGGAAGAGAATGTAGAATACTAAGCAAAATATATTGTACTCTTGAATTTTTTCACCTACTTAGTTTTATATTCCAGAATTATCAATTTTAGTATTTTCAATAATAGCTCGTCAAACGAAATACATACTTTTTCACCACGTACAAGCAGCATTTGCTGCTTCTGTGGGTTTTCTAATGGTTATTTACCTAATGAATCTCTGCCTAATGTTAACTTGCTATCATTATTTCTTCCATTGTATTCTGATTCTGTCGAAATAAACTTATTATTAGTCTTATTATACAAAAAAATGTCAATTTGGATACGCGCTTATAAGAAGTAGACCACATTGTTCATCAGTTTCCTCTTCTTTCCAGTTATAAAAATATATCTAGATATTTTGGGAAAGATTATATTTTCAGCCTAGGTTAATAATAATGATAATAAAATAATACTGTCAGTATATCCGTGTTCAATACTTCATCTTATATTTTGTATACTATATATCTCTTTTCCCCCTGTATAATCATCATTAGCACAATATTCTCTCAACTGTGTCATTAGTCATATACTCCCCACCCCGTATAATTCCATTATCATCATTAGTCATAGATAAATCATTTGTTCGGAAATTAATCGGTTAGCAGCATGATTCAACTCATTAGTCATTCATTCGGGACCAAGTGGTAAATCAAGACAGTTTTATATTAGATGTTATCACGTACGTTCGAATTTTGTGATCGACATTGAAAAATACGCGGAAGGAATTATTTATCGTTCCAAACTGAGTGTTCCCTAGAAACTGAGGTAGTTATTTTGAGCCGATACCACTCGTACTCGATACATCTAGAAATCTTAGAGTAGGTACTCGTTTGATTCATTTTCATATACATATACGTATTTTTTGTGATAAATGTGTGCGATTACAACAAACCCGAGAAAAATTTGTAAAGCCTATCGCTGACTGTGCTAGGCTAGGTACCGCAACTGCTAATTTTCACAGAGAAATTTCCGAAGTCGTCAAAATTTATTTGAAGTGGTCACACGAATTGTCAAACTCTTATTATTATCCATATACTCAGATTGGAAATTTGTCTCAAAATACCCTGTACTAATTGTATAATTTCCTATGGTATATTATATTTTTTCTGTGACGGAAAAAAAGTTTGGCATTTCATCTCTATTGGCAGGTTATAAAATGTCACTTTTCACAAATTACTTTTTTCCCGTGGAAAAAAAGTGAGTACTTTTTTCCCGGATATATATCACATATATATACACTGTTGATGGCTTTTGTTGTGCTATAGCGAGTGCTATAGTTCCGAAAAATGAGTCAATAATACCGTCTCTAAGAAAGAACTGCAAGTCCTTTTATCTTCCATTCGACCTCGCGGTTACGTATATTACTAAACAACCACTAAATTCGCAATTTTTTGAAATGAAATCACAGAATTAAACTGACAAAAGTGACATCAGATATTTTGTTGTGCTATAGTTCCGAAAAATGAGTCAATAATAACGTCTACGAGAAAGAACTGCAAGCCCTTTCATCTTCCATTCGACTTCGAGGTTGCGTATATTACTGAACAACCACTAAATTCGCAATTCTTTGAAATCAAATCACAGAATTAGACTGGCAGAAGTGATATCAGATATTTGATTACTTGAAAAGAATGATAAAGATGCCTACACTGCAGGTGTCCCTACTGTTAAAAACTTAAAATTTCACGTTGATAATTTTCAGATTTCAAAATAATGTAATATCTTCTCAATATTGATTCGTCCTTTCTTCTGTCACAGAAAAAAATAGTGTATTATACACGGGAAAAATATCAGAAAATGAACGAGAACTTTTTTTTCAACTTTGACAGCAGATTACCTTGAGACATTTTTCGAATTGTCTTATTATCCCTTTTATTTACAGAGAGATATCGAAAAATTAACTTTTTGAATTTGCAGTCATAACTTTTTTCCTTCCCAACCGATTTTCAAAATCTCAGGCTCATTTTGAAGATGAAGAGATATGAAGATCAGAATTGATTTTTAAAATCTCAGGCTCATTTTGAAGATGAAGAGATATGAAGATCAGAATTGACTCAAGATGAACATTGCACAGTGTGTCTCACTTTTAAAGGAAGCATCCCTGTATCTTTCGTATTTGTCAAGTTAGGATTCTGAAATTTGCAGGAACGGTAGATATATACTGAAAGTACACAATATGACCAATTGGAGTTATCTTCAGTGATATACACTGCTTGCTACCAGCCATGGAACCATCCACAAAAATTAAATAGGCGAGTTGACTAATTTTTTTTATTTCTTAGATAGAATCATCACTCAAATAACTTTCAATTTCATATATTTTTAGAATTATTCATTCGATTTTGAGGTGCTGAGATCCAATAATGCCACGGTGATTTTCAAACGGCTAAAAATTTACCGCGAGTAAAAACTGACGTCACGATTTCGAAACTAGGGACAGACCATAGCACAGTTGCCATATGTTGAAATACGATTGGAACTAAGGAAATATCAGATATTCAATAATTCATAAATTCTCAATTTTGTATTGGTTATATTCCTAATTAGACATAAAAATCAATTGTCTCAAAATATTCCCTCATCAGTTGTGGCTTATTGTTTATAATACATTTGTGTTAATATTTTAATATTATTATATTTATTCAAACTAGAGGATATTTGAGGGTAAACGTGACAACCCGGCGAACGAATTGTGGGCGGTGTTTTGACAGTTCTCAGCATTCAGCACATTGTTGCCAAGTCTCCAACATCAACATGATATTTTGTTATAGGGTACAAGAGATATACAGACATGCTGGTTGCTCGAAAAAGTCAAGAATGATATATAATATCATGACTTACTCTTATTATGTTTTATCTCGTGTTTTATTCAACGACAGGACTCTAATCTTTATATATAATAAATTGATTATAATTGGTGACTTGACAACGTTGCTTCATGAGTGGAAATGAAAGATTATTTTTGCAGTATTGCAGTATCATTGCAGGAGAAAGTGTTGTTTATCTGCCTGCCTCGTCTTCATTGAGATAGTTGATGAATTGATGAATTACAAAAATATATCGCGTTCCAGTTATGAATGTTGAAAACAATATCCAGACCCTTCATAGATTCATATTCTATGTAGGTCTCAAGATTCAAATTTGAAATTGATACTCAGTTTTAGATCTGAGCAGCACATTGTTTGGCCTTCAAGGTCCTTAATATAACCCTCGTAATTGAACATGTGGAAGATGCCTACTGGAAAAACCACTACACGGAAATAAAGCGGATATGTAGCAATCTAGTCACGGACGTTGAAAATATTATTCAGGTATGTCTCAGATTCAACATCTATGTATTTCCTCTAATGATATTTTCTGATTCAGATGTACTTCGATTTAAAGGTGATGTTTCGTTGCAGATCCAAGAAGCAGAGTTTGATACTTATTGCCACTCAATCGGAGAAAACCATCCAGTAAATACGGACCGAACAGAAGATCCGCAAAGAGAACTGACCAGAGTATAATTTACAGAATTTAGATCATTATATTCGTACGGAAGGCGATATATTGATTACCTTTCCAGATTCTCAAAGCAGACAGATAGACAGATATTCACCTTTATGTCTCTATGGAAACACGACAGGTACCCTTACGAGGGGAGAGTATCAACTTGGCGTTTATAAACCCTCTCTGCAAAGGAGGTAGGCGCATGGTGGGTTAGGTATATACAGTGTTCTTCATTGCAGAGAAAATTTTTGTTTATCTGCCTGTCTCGTCTTCATTGAGATAGTTGATGAATTGATGAATTACAAAAATATATCGCGTTCTAGTCATGAATGTTGAAAACAATATTAAGACTTTTCATAGATTCATATTCTAAAATTTGAAATTGATACTTAGTTTTAGATCTGAGAAGCACATTGTTTGGCCTTCAAGGTCCTTAATATAACCCTCGTAATTGAACATGTGGAAGATGCCTACTGGAAAAACCACTATACGAAAAGGAAACGGATATGTAGCAATCCAGTTACAGACGATGAAAATATCATTCAGGTATGTCTCTGATTCAACATCCATGTACTTCATCTGATGATATTTATTTTCTGATTTAAATGTACTTCGATTAATATGTGATGTTTCGTTGCAGATCAGAAAAGCAGTGTTTGATACTTGTCACTCAATTGGAGAAAACCACCCAGTCAAGACGAACCGACCAGAAGATCCGCAAAAAGACCTGACCACAGTATACTTTACAGAATTCAGATTATATTCGTACGGAAGGCAATATATTGATATCCTTTCCAGTTTCTCAAGAAAACAGATAAGACAGATATTCAATTTTATGTCTCTATGGAAACACGACAGGTACCCTTACGAGGGGAGAGTATCAACTCGACGTTTATAAACCCTCTCTGCAAAGGAGGTAGGCGCATGGTGGGTTAGGTATATACAGGTGTTCTTCATTGCAGAGAAAATTGTTGTTTATCTGCCTGTCTCGTCTTCATTGAGATAGTTGATGAATTGATGAATTACAAAAATATATCGCGTTCCAGTTACGAATATTGAAAACAATATCCAATATTCTATGTAGGTCTCACGATTCAAATTTGAAATTGATCCTTAGTTTTAGATCCGAGCAGCACATCGTTTGGCCTTCAAGGTCCTTAATTTAACCCACGTAAGTAATTGAAAATGTGGAAGATGCCTAGGTACTGGAAAAAACACTATTCGGAAAGGAAGCGGATATGTAGCAATCCAGTTACGGACGTTGAATATATTATTCAGGTATGTCTCAGATTCAACATCCATGTAATTCATCTAATGATATTTATTTTATGATATGAATAATGTACTTCGATTGATATGTGATGTTCTGTTGCAGATCAGAGAAGCAGTATTTGATACTTGCCACTCAATCGGAGAAAACCATCCATGCATCAGTCCATGAACCGAACAGAAGATTCACAAAGTGAACTGACCAGAGAGTATACTTAATTATGGTGACTAGTTATGTTATATAGGTACTTGGTATATTATGATTTGACCGAGGATTTGACATTGATGTGACATTTTTGGTGACACCGACGTGTTAGTATAGCGAAGGCGAGATCATACAAATTTTAAGACATTTCAACATACATGTTATTAGTGATGCGATGGAATTTTCGGATATGAAGGAAATGCTGACAGAGTACATTAAAAAAACTTATAAAGACCAATTCCACGGAGCCGACAACAGGAGCATTCTTTCAGAGATTTCATCAAGAATCATACCAAATGATGTTTCGAATACTATTTTTATAAAGAAGATCGATATACTTGAAGAATTGTGCGAAATTCTGATCGTTAAATTTGATGAAAATAGCAAAAAATATGATTCGTTGGAAGCAAGAATCGATATTTTGAAAAACATTGTGAAAGTTGAACATTTCCAAACCATCATCTCCTCAGAGCACACATCAACATGGACATTCCAAGATGAAAGAGTAAGAATCACTTATAAACAAATAATTATGTTTCTTGGGTAATAAATTAAATCAATTAACCTACCAACTTTCTGGAAACGTGAGCCTGCCTGCATCATGGTTTAATGTTGCTGAATCGATTTTTGAAATTCACTGAATAACTTCACACTTCACAGAGAAAAACTTTCAGTCTCACTGTGAAGTGGATCCCCATAGCCCAGGCAGCTAAGGCCATTCAGTGAAGGGAAGAAGAAGAAGAAGATTAACAAAACCTACATAACCTAAAACCTAACCAACTTTTCCCACAGTCTGCTGTTTAAAAAATAATGAAAAAGTTCCATATGATAAAGAGATTATTTTCAGCACAGATATCAATCAAACCGAAAATTTGTATAGTTGGGTCTGGTCCTGCAGGTTTTTATGCAGCACAACATCTACTGAAAAAATTAGATCCAATTCAGATAGACATTTATGAGAGACTACCTGTACCTTTTGGTTTAGTAAGGTATTGTATACATACCACCTGGATCTATTGAATTAAAAAATATATGTATTCATCTGTAGATTTGGTGTAGCACCTGATCATCCGGAAGTTAAAAATGTTATTAATACTTTTACCAAGACTGCACAACATCCCAATGTTAGATTTGTTGGGAATGTCAATTTGGGTACTGATGTCACTTTGGAACAACTGAAACAGGCTTATCACATAATATTACTAGTAAGTAAGAAGGAATCAATTTATGAGTATGCAGAAGCTAGTATATTTCCACTAAAGTATCCACTATTTCTTTTCATTGGCTCTATGGGTGTCCCTTGGTGGTTATTTGTTTACCATTTCAGACTTATGGGGCTGATCAAAGCCGAAAACTTGGCATCCCAGGAGAAAATTTTCCAAATTGCATTGAAGCAAGGAATATAGTAGGTTGGTATAATGGTACTCCTTGGGATGCAAACTTGCAAATAGACCTGAGTGGAGATACTGCTGTTATATTTGGACAAGGAAATGTAGCAATAGATGTTGCTAGGATCCTACTGTCACCAATAGATGAATTAAGGGTAAATAAATATTTAGCAAGATGAACATGTACCTTTCCCCCACTTTAACAAGACAATGTTATAATCTTGCATCCATGCAATATCATGTTTATATATCTACAGATATCCTTGCTATATGATTATGATTTCAATTGATAGCTAGGTAGGTATAGGTACTAGATTTGATGATCAAGCAAATGTTTTGGTTAGCCAATTGATTGAAGAAACCTTTTTGCTAAGAAAATAAGAAACTATGAAGTTCAAGAAAATTACATTTCTCTCTCTGAATAAACTCATGATGACAAATATCAAATATTATTTCTTCCACACATCAATGAAATAATAACAATGCCAATAAAGGGCTTTCACACTAAGTTGATAGTGACGTCAATGTGTCAACACATACAGTGTTGCCAGTTGAAAGAGAATGACCAACCGCCCGAATATGGATATGTCTAGTGTTACGATCGTCGGGCGTTGAATGTTTTTTTTGCAACCAACTCAAAAGCCGTTCATTTATGTTTCAAAATCAGCACTCGAAGTTGATAAATGAACTTCCATATTTGTATTTGAAGAACCAGGAACCTGAACAATATACTGAATATGAAATTTAAAGCTAATGAAATTCTTATAAAGAATAATAACTTGAAGGATGATTTATTATATAACAACATCAACAAACAATTACAGATATTAACTTCAAAAATAACTTATTTTCCAATACACAATCATTATGGCTTGAATTCATTTTTCTTAATAAAACTGATCAGTATTCACATTTACTGAGTGAAAATTATAAAAACTTTGAATTCAATTTTGAGGTTATTTAATCGTTTCGAAAATTTTTCAATTATTATAAATTGGTGAAATGAAATAGAAATGCAATCAATTGATTCAATTTCGTGGAAAAATAAATAGTGTTTTATCTACTTCCCAGCCAACCATGAGATGTATAAGTGATGTATACGCCACATCACTTTGTGACATGCGATATCGCATTTGAAGTCACAATGTGTTACTGATACAACGTGGCGATGTGAAAATGTCCGACTCAAGCAACATCACTGTGACGTCGTTCAGACATGAAATGCGACATCACATGAAAAATCACTACCAGGTCACATACAAGAGTGTACATTTCATATTACAAATACATCACACTGCGACATCGATGATGTGGTCGCCGTACCTGTGATATTCGTGGGATATATAATAATAATAATTATTCAACTTTATGAAGAAAATGTTACGTCACAACAAACAAATTTGACGAAATTGTTGGGCCATGAGACATGGCCTTAACATCTCATGGCCTTAAACATATAAACTTCAGAAACCCCCTTCATCAAGAAAGTTTTAACTTTAAGTAAAGTGAAAAATTTGAAATTAGTCAGTCTTGCCCTGATTCATCCTGTTTAAATTGGAATCAATAAATGCTCATTACAGAAAACAGACATAACTCAGCATGCCTTAGATGCCATCTCAACTTCAAAAACAAAGACAGTTTACTTGATAGGGCGAAGGGGGCCCCTTCAGGCAGCCTTCACCATAAAAGAACTCAGAGAAATGCTGAAATTGCCAGGCTGCACAACAGTTTGGCGACCTGCAGATTTTGAAGGAATTTCTGATCACTTACCCCAACTAGCCAGACCCAAAAAGCGTATCACAGAGCTCATGTTGAAGTCAGTTGAAGAAAGACAATCATCTGGAAAGGACAAGGAATTTAGGCCGATTTTCTTTCGATCTCCTTTGGAAATAGTCGGGGAAAATAAGGTGAAAAGCGTCATTTTGGGGCAGAATGAACTTGTCGGTGACGATTTTTTAAAACAAACTGCCGTGCCAACAGGTGTTCAAGAGACTTTGAACTGTGATCTGGTCATTCCTAGTATTGGATACAAGGCGAGACAAGCTGATGAAGTTCTACCATTTGATGACAAACGAGGCATAATAAAACATCTCAGGTCCAGAGTGGATAAGGGCTTGTATGTTTCAGGTGAATGTTTTTTTTTTAATTCACATTCTGCAACTTTTTTCTGATTAATTAATCAGAACAATAATAATTGCCGGACAATTATTGTTTTTTATTAAAAAATGAATATAATATAGAATGAAAATATTATAATCCATTCCAAGTAATCAAATCATGAATGATTAGTAGATATGGAATTGAAGTTTACTGAGCAAATATTTCTTCAAATTGATTTTAAATCATTCTGCTTCTTTTATATTTTTCAACTCTTCAACTCATTTGGTAAGGAGTTGGGGAAGTTTCCTATATTGAGGTTTTTATTTCATTGTGAAGTTTATGAAAAATTAATGTATATGTATTTTTTCTTTTTTTCGTAAGATCAAATTTTGAAATTTTACTTCAAAAAAAAAATAAAAGGGGAACTTGGCTCCTCCACCATTCCTATGACGTATTTTCTGAAAACCCACATTCACACAGAGCGAAAATACAATTTTCTGTGCCAGTACGACGTTGCCGACATTATCAATATGTCTAGATTTCCGGAAATTGTTGTTTGAATGCATAATAACTATATCATAACATCAATATGGGATGTAATAGGTTCTTCAATCCTACTTTGTCAAGTATCATGAATAATTCCCATAAATCTCTCATTGGCTAAATGAAGTTGATTACTAATATCGATAAATTATGATTTTTCACTATCGTTATATTACAATATGTTATTCATGACTTGTCAGTTATTTTTTTGCTTATGAATTCGTTCCTTAATAAAACGGGTCTATTTTCTAGGAAAGTTGCAGATTATATCATGCAACAGCGCCTAATTCGCGATAGAAAATAACACGTCGCCCCACCTGGGGCCTTATTTTTGAATAGAGTGTACTAGTCTGCCGAGAGAACAGTGGGCGTGTCCCTCACTTTAGTAACGAATTATTCCGTTCCCCGCTGTTTCTCTCGATAGATAGCAAGAGAAACAGGTATGCTGTTATATCTTCTCTCATTATCCACCGAAGAAAGCAGTGGAAAGTGAAATTGTAATTATTTTATACCAAGCATTCCCTCGAGGGAATTGTTCTCTCGATTCAAAAATAAGGCCCCTGATGGCAACAAGTTGAACACTTCTGAGGGGTTTGTTTTGATGATATTACCGATAAGCACAACAAAAAACAAATGTGAACCAATAAAAACAAACTGAAAAGGCCACGTTGACAGTTTTCAAGAACTCCGATAGGTGGCGTACGCTTATTTTCTATCGCGAATACTTCGAGTCCGTTCACACCATTCAAAATACTGACAGGCACAACAATAGAAAGGAGCCATGGATGTCGGCTTCATTCTGTTCTGACCGATGGCAGTAAATTAGGAAGGATAGTATCATTGAATGTAGCCGATAGTGATTCGTTGACTCTTGTGGTACACCACATGTAATATCCCAGTAACACCAAATTCCAAATGAAACTCACAGTAGTAGGTATCAAGTGAAAATCAATTGTCTCAAAATGTCCCCTTATGATTTGTGGCTTATTGCTTATTTGTGTAAATAGTAATTATATTAATTCACACTAGAGGACACTTGAAGTGGTGAACGTGACAACACCGCGCGCTCGACTTGTGGGCGTGGTTTTGTCCCTTCTCAGCATTCAGCACAATGTTGCCAAGTCTCCAACATTTACATATTTGGACATGCTGGTTGCCCGAAAAAGTTAAGAATGAACTATAATATCATTTGGGTTCCTCCTATTATGTTTTATTCAACGACAGAAGTCTAATATCTCTTTGATGACTAGACAACCTTGTTTCATGAGTGGAAATGGAAGATTATCTGATTGTTTTGCTCAAATCAAAACGTATTTACAAAACAGACCCTTCTTCATGTTTGTTTTTCTATATGTTTCAGGCTGGTTAGGAACTGGCCCCACAGGAGTAATTCTCAGCACTATGGGCAATGCTTTTGAGGTAGCAAATATTATTGTGGAGGACATGGTGAAGGAAAAGTTATTGGATGTGGAAAAAGGTGGATTCCAGGAAATTGAAAATAATTTAAAAATCCAAAATATGCAAGTGGTTAGTTGGGGGGACTGGCAAAAAATAGATAAATATGAACAAGCTGAGGGTGCTAAACTTGGAAAGCCCAGGGAGAAAATCATTGATATCAGTAAAATGTTAGAAGTAGCTGCATCATGAAATATGATAATTGTGAAAATAATGATATGATGTATTAGGAGGAACAATGTCAAGTTATATTTGAAATTGTGATAATATTTAAATAATTTATTTTTATTATATTTTTATTACAAAACAGTTTTTCATAATAATCCCACAATATTTCATATACCGTGCTTCATTGTTATGGAGTCAGATAGCAAAATCATCTCTCTGAAAACATATTTACAATTAGTAAAGTCAAGAAAATCCTTTTGACTAATCAAATTATTTTCATCATCTTTCATTTTTGTTTTTAATAATTATATCATCTTTCATTAATAACCAGCAAAAACACAGGTTCACAAGAAACAGAACATTAGAATATTTGAATAGGTACATTTATACATACCGGGTGTCAACGAATCTATTAGACAAGCCATAACTTCTAGACCATTAGGTGTATCAAAATGAAATTTCGTTTAGGTAAATTGTATGTGAAGAGGAGAGTTTTCACATATTTTTCACTTCCCGGTCACTTCCGGTTTCACCGGAAATGGCTCCGGTTCTAAATTTTTAAATGGAACACCCTGTATATTGTAACATTTTTGGATTTATGAGACAATTCTAGATCAGAATGTGTCATTTTCGAAAGTTTTTATGCCTACTTAATTTTTTCGGAGTCACTTTCGAAATTACATCTAGGTGGCCATGATCGGAACTAAACTAATCTAAGGACCTCAGGTGATGTCAGAAAATTACAATCGCGAAGTTTTAGTGACAAGTGACAAGTATGATAGATATGAATAAGACAAGTTGGCACAAATAGATTTTTGTGTCTAACTATTATTGTTCAAATGGCGACCATTTTATGACAAGCACTTCCCGAGAAAAGGATATTTTGACGAATCTAACGATACTAATTTATTTGCGATTGGATCAACAAATTTAACAAAATTAACAATAACTTCAGCGATGCACTTGAAATTTTCACTATAGTTAATTTTCAAAGTGCATTCCTCCTTGTTCAAGACACATTTCAGCTCGTTCAATAGGCCTTTTCATTTAGATGACAAATGACTATCTCTGTTTACATCTTTCATCCAACGACAGTGGCGGCCATTTTCTCCAAAACACTTGCACCCATGATGAAAATAGACTGGTGTAACCACTTGTCAATTGTTTCTTTCCAAAACGTGTAGACCACGAAACACCGTAGCAAGGCCGCACCGGATTGACTGTAGATGGCGTAGGGAACATCGTGCCACATATACTTTACAGATATAATGAAAATTTCACGTCTTTTTCATTAAATCAATCACTTTTTCTCAATGTTTTTAAATTACGAATTAATATACGTAAATGTAAACAACAAAACAATACAACCATTGTGTAGCAAGATCACTTCGGGGACAGCGCCATCTAGCGTTAGTTTTGCGCGGCCTTACTACGGTGATAGAATTCGACATAATCAAGTAGGCCAGAGGTCTACAAAAATTTCTAGGGTTTTGTAAGAGGGAGCTATTTCACCATACATATATCCACCTTTCTTGCACCCATACATCTACTACTCTACATATGAAGCATAGCTGTCCCCAAAGCGGGACCAACTTCTGTCTCTATAGGTAATGAAATTGACCAATAGGCGTTGATGCCGACGTAGGGAAAAAAATAATACGAAACTTGTTAAACCAATATGGCTACGAATTTAAAATTTTTTGATTGAAATTCGAATATTTGCGTTTTTAGTTGTCAGTTTCTTTAGTGTTTGTGTCTTTGTTTATTTTTCATGGACTGAACTTTTTTAACCATGTCTAGATTATTAAGATTAAGATTATTAAATAAAGAATAGACAGGAATCCTCTTTTCATAAGTTTGAATTTTCAAATTTTCTTGTTTATATATTGACCTGCACGAAGGTACTATTTTGTGGTATTATCAACAATAATTGATGATTTTTAATATTTTATTATGACCAAATAATTATTTACGAACCTTACCTAACTTGAAATCTGATCATCACGTCAGCAGTTCCCATCCTGCACTTTCCCTTCTTATAGATTCAGAAAGTACCCCTCATTCTGGTCACATTTTTGTTGAGATATTGTATAGGCGATGCGCCATATATAGAAATAGTAGATATATGCTTGCACCACACTCCTGTCAGGAATAAGTAACGTTTTTACGTCAATAATAACCGCCATATTCGAAATGACCAATCAGAATTTTGTGTTGGAGCTATAGCCAATGAGACTTCACCTTCGCATTACCCAATTAAATTTTGGATCTAAAAACGAGCGCATGCGTTTCAAAAATATATCTGAATGAAAAGGCCTATTGTTTCTCTCCACATCCTTCTCTCAACATACCGAAAATACTGATGGAATGGATGTTGCCGATTGGGATATCTTTGAGCATAAGCATACAACTCAGCAGCATTCCTTGAATTTCTGTGACATTCTCCAAACAATAACAACATAATAATATCCACTTTTTCACTTTGCATATACAATATTTTGACGAAAAATTAAACTAAAATTGAACGAAAATCAAGAAAATTTTACCTTCTGCACTTGAAGCTTAGTTCACTGTCATAACCTAAGTGAGTGTTTTATTCTTCTCCCAAGAAGACTTGATTGAAATAACTGCAAAATATTATGCATCATGCCTATCCTCGGCACACTTGACAAAAGTAAATAAATTATTATGAACTATTTTCGTCAGTGATATTTAATTCATGTTCTTATTTGTAATCCAATCGCAAATAAATCAGTATCGTTAGATTCGTCAAAATATCTTTTTTTCAGAAGGTGCTTGTCAAAAAATGGTCGCCATTTGAAAAATAACAGTTAGACAGGAAAATGTAATTTTGCCAACTTGTCTTATTCATATCTATCATAAATGTCACTAAAACTTTGCGATTGTAATTTTCTGATATCACCTGAGGTCCTTAGATTAGTTAACTTCAAATCATGGCCACCTAGATGTAATTTCAAAAGTGACTCCGAAAAAATTGACTAGGCATAAAAACTTTTGAAAATGTCACATTCTGATCTAGAACTGCTTCATAAATCCAAAAATGTTACAATATACAGGGTGTTCCATTTAAAAATTTAGAACCGGAGCCATTTTCGGTGAAACCGGAAGTGACCGGAAAGTGAAAAATATGTGAAAACTTTCCTCTTCACATACCATTTACCTATACCAAATCTCATTTTGATACACCTAATAGTCTAGAAGTTATGACTTGTCTAATAGATTCGTTGACACCCGGTATAATCAGTGACAAAACAAATGACATTCTGGAAATCTGAAAATTCCTATGAATTATTTTACCCTGGAATATCAAAAACATGAGAGAATATTGTATTTCAATGTCAATAATCATTTTTTTGCTGTTTTCTGTATTTTAGTCCTTCCATACAAATACTGCAATATAAGTGAAACTTTCTCATTCTATTTGTTTCTTCTATTGAATGAAGTAAGTAGGTATTGATAATGTATCTCACCAGTCCATTATATTCCAAAATGTGTTGTCTAATCTTGGACCCATCAACCCAAGTAACAAAATCTTCTAAAGTTCTTGTAACCAGAAATGCTGGGTCTTTGATCAACTCTGGCCCCACTCTTATGTGTCCCTGTTCTATCAATTTTGTTGCCCCTTTAATTGTTTCAGACATTTTATCTAGAAAAATTTAATTGGAAATACCTAAAGCTTTTAGTTCAAGAGTTATTTAAGCTCTTACTTCTGACCATAACAACTGACAGGCGCCTTCTGCAAAAACAAGAAGCTGTTACTTTTTCTGCTAAGCTCAGGTCCCATCTAGTTGGAATCAAACCCATGAGATATCTACAACAGAATATTAAATATCTGTTTGATTAAATCAAGTTTAAAATTCAATACATAAAATAAAATGGAATATTGACTAAAAAAGGCACCAACACAACTGCTTCATCTGTATACAACAAAGTACCATTATAAAACAAATTATCTCTTTGATACAATCCTATTTCATGAAGATATTCATTCAACCTTCCTCATAGTCATATGAATTTTAGATAATTTTTATTACTTCTTATATTCAGCTTGGAAAGAAATAACTGAGACCAGTGAAAAATTCAAATTAATAATTTATTATAGGTAGTCACTGATTTACATCAGAATATTCCTGAAATCAGACATTAATAATTGTAAAATACAAATCACAAAGCAATAATGACGAAATATTGAATGTCCAGTCAATTCAAATAAAAATTCATTTAAATAAAAAATAGTTCCTGTTTATACTCACAACTTCTCCAACAATTGAGCACTGCTATCAGTTCTAAATTGGTGGCTGGGATCGACTTCCTTGATTTTTCTAGCTACTTCTCTTATATTTCTTGCTAGTTTATTATACCTGGAAAGAAATCATTCTATAACACATTTTGAACCTATCCATCAGGATACCAACTTTGTATAATCTTCACGTTTTTGAATGTGATATTTTTTCAGTACTTTCACTTCATGTAGATTATTATCCACTTCCCAAGAGATGAAATCAACCTTCTTGAGGAGTTTTTGTTCATGATATTTTAGTTTTCTGACCATTGTACAGTCTTTTTTTTGAGTAAAATCGGAATTCAAAATTAAATTAAGTTCAGAACATCAAATCAACATTTTTAGAACTTTTTTGCACTCGCTTCAGTCGCTTCTTCTCTTCTTCCTTTATTTCTTTCTATTCTTTCTAAGGCCAACTGTGCTATGGGTCTCTGTTCTATAAGGCGATAAGCCAAGTTCATCTGCTTACCACGAGAGGCCATTGCCATTGTTTCCATTGTCTATAGAACATTTAGACTTTATAGATCTTTACCGCTTCGTTTCGTGGTGTGAAGTCAAACCTGTCAACAGTCAAACCAAGTCAAACATTTGACATTCGAGTCAAAGTCAAACATTCAGTATCTTGTATCTTGTCAACAAATTCTCATCCCTCCCACTAGCCGAAAAGAGGTTAATACCTTTTCTCTTTTAGTAAACAGTTATTTTAAAAATATTTTTCTTTTTTCGGCAGTTTTCTTATCGCTCCAGTGGTGCGTTATACTAATTTTTTCCTCTAGTGATATTATACCATTGTATTTCATGTTCTGGAAAGTACTTATAAATTATTATGTGCAACATTGACAGCTGGGTGACTAATAGGCGGTACCTGTATTGAAAAGTAGTTGGAAAATAATAAGAAAATGTTTGTGTG
Source organism: Phaedon cochleariae (assembly GCA_918026855.4). Taxonomy (NCBI): domain Eukaryota; kingdom Metazoa; phylum Arthropoda; class Insecta; order Coleoptera; family Chrysomelidae; genus Phaedon; species Phaedon cochleariae. Next base: position 39,268,600 of record OU896718.1, on the reverse strand, counting down.
AATGTTTATTTAACAACACAGAAAATGTCAAAAAATAACTTGAACGGCTCCAGGAGTGTGTCTTCAAACAGTTTCAACAGCTTCCTGTCTGAAGGTGAAATCATAGAAAGTGGACTGGAGGATATAAACATTGCTACAAAAAATAATAGACCTTCCTCTACTTCAAGAACTCATAAGGCGAAAAGAATTAGATTTTACCATAATGGCAATAAATTTTTCAATGGTATTGTTATCCCAGTGGCTCCAGAAAGGTACAGATCCTTTGATAGTCTCACTGCAGAACTCACAAGTATCCTGACTAGAAGTGTGACACTGCCCAGTGGGGTTAGAAATGTATATTCAATGGAAGGAAAAAAGGTAAGATCTTCCTTCTTTATTAATACTCAGGTGTTGGGTAATCATATTTAAATGACTAAAACTGTTCAGAAATATCAGGAAATATCCCATTGTAAAGTCTGAAATTCATTATTGGTATGTAGGTCAGTACCTACTTAAGTAGAACATAATTGAGCTTCAAATATGCACTACAACTTTAATACAGGGCATTAAAGCAGCTCCTTTCAAATTTGGCACTGCATTACAGGTAAAATTCAGTTGAGGGAATTCAGAGCTGTATATCACCTCTGTCTATGAATGTATACAAATCTGGACATCCCTGTATAGGTACATAACTTTGCTATATCCTCCTTCATAGAATTCAAAAAGATTTAAATCTCAATTTGGTATATTATCATTTACTTCCATGTGAGATATGTACAAAGAAACAGATGAAAACTGCCATTTCCATTATCTATTTGTTTTGCAGGTGTTTGAAGTTTTATTCATAATATATGCAGTAATATCTTATTAATAATAGCTCTAAGTAGGGTTCAAGAAGTCATTGATTTTCAGGTTCTGTTATTTTTATTTTTCCTGTAGGTGTCTTCAAATTCCCATACTTGTATATTATATGAGTTGTATGCTTTCCTACCTTTGATCCCTATTTGAAGGAATTGTTATAGCTTTTCACAAACATAGTTGCATTTTGATTTTTCAGTAGTTTTAATAATATATTTATTGTTGAACTGGTTCATGAAATAGAAATTTAAATTAAAGAAAATGGTGGGTTTGTGAATTTTGAGTTGGTGTTGAGTAGAAGAACTGCAAAGGTCAAGGAAGAAGTCACAGATTATACATTTTCATAATTTCACAAATTATTACCAAGAGGACTCATTTGTTTGTATCATATCAAGTTTCATTTGGTTGATCTATACAGGAGTCTATACCTAATAACTACTTTGCAATATTTCCAGAATGACTTATTGAAAGAATTGGTTTTAATGTTTCAACCGGTTTCAAAATTGGTTTCAACAATATTTGTTAACCTGACCTAGTCCACAGCTTTTCTCAAGGTCATAGCTTCTTGCATTGCATTCCTATGTCAAGTGCAAGGATGCTTATATTTGATTTACAGCAGATGTCACAAGAACATGATAATTGAACTTATTATTGTTGACAAAAGTAACTAGATGGAATGTATTAGTCATCTCTTGATATTTTTTGCTGATATAATAATAGGATACTAAAATTATTTAGGTTCAATAACTCTCTGTTTTCAATCTCATTACATTTTTGATTTGCTAATGAATCACCACTTGACTCATACTAATTATATCTTGTTTTGATTTGAAGCAATGGAACTCTAAATAATTGGTTATACAGGGTGTCTGTAAAAGGCCTTTACAAAAACATACCACATATTACCTAGACCAAAATAAGTCGATTTGAGTAAAATTACCTCAGTACAAAGTTGCATCGTTTGGGCTCCAGAGGGCCTCGAAGTTACAATTTTTAAATCGTTTTTCCCATATAAATTTGAAACGGCATATGCGATTCTGCTGAAATTTGGTATATTGATAGAGTTTTCTGTGGCAAAAAAATGGTGTTAAAATTTTGTCCGATAATAATACATAGGCCTAGAACTTGATTTTTTAAATAATTGCAATTTTGACGAAATTTGCATTTTAGTAATTTCAGAACATGAACAATAATTATTAAAATACAAACTTTGTCAAAACCATGAGATCAAATCGAGTGTTATCAAGGGTACTTTTTTGTAGTAAATGAGTACCCAATCCAAATTTCATACTCAAACCCCTTTTCTGCCATTGGCGTAAAATTTTTAAAGGTGCAATTATTTAAAATATCAAGTTGTTGTTTGAGGACCACCCTGTATATAAAAATTGGTTGATCGTGCATCATTTCAAGATTTATGACCGCCGTTCGAACCAAATTGACAGGAACACAAAGCCAATAGAAATTAGAGCATCAAATTATGCATTATATTGATAAAACATTCATATTTCAGTAATGCGTGTGACAATTCCAAAAATTTGTTTACAGTATTGAGAAAATATATGAAGCAATATGTTTTTGACCCCAATAAAAATAGGAAATTTTTTCTTTCAAACGGGGGAGTTGAAATTTTTGGAAAAATGCACAGCTTTGATTATCATCCTGTAGAATCTTATCCGGAAAAGCTGAAAAAGTCATATCCATAGGTTCGATAGTCAAAGAAACGAGCTTTCAGAAACTGAAAAATGATTGAAAATCAGTTGGGGAAATCGAAAGTTATGATGATTCGAATTTGTTTCATGTGTTGAGCAGTTTATTTGAAAAGTCGAAATTGCAAGTTTGTGCTCTGATATATAGGTATTCGTCTGGTTTTGCATAAGGGAAGTTTGTAATGTCTCCTGACATTCGTAATTTTTTATACAATAACGGAAGTTATTTTATTCGTTTGTTTTTCTTGGATGCAGGTCCAGTTACATGAAAAATGTAATCAGGCGAAACGCGGAACAATAATTGTTATTAGCGGAATCACGTTGGCGATGAAAAAAAAGTAGGTGAACGACACGCCAGTGCTGTTGGAATGAAAGACACTTTCATCATCGCATTTTTGTTATTGCGATCGTTTTGTTTTCTTCCTATTCGAATTATGAAAATAAATTGAGAGGACATATTGTGAATAGTAGATTCCTTGAAAAAAAAAAGAAAATAGTTTTCATAAACTCTTTTCCAAAGACTCGCTAGTTGTGGAATTATAGTTATTTAACCAACTATAGTGTAATAATAAAAAAATCGATAACAAGTCAAGGACTCCGAACTTTAGATCCATAAACAACACATAAGCTAGACATTTTGAAACTTTTTGTCTTGTTTATGAATCTAGAGTTTGGAGTACTTGACTTGTTATCGATTTTTTGTTAATATTTTGTGAGGAAGGAACATACACCTCAATGAGTAGATCATTCAGGAACGTATAGTCATTAAATTTTTTATCAATCAGCTTGACTTGTTATTGATTTATTTCAGGGAAAAACAGTTTTGACTAGGACAAACGAGTTCATCCTATCGCTTTTCGGATATACTGGTTTAGCCGAGGAAAAACTAGTATATATCCTAAAATCGGTTTTTCCGGTAACATATACAATGCAATATACTTTTCATAATGGTATTCGATTTTGTTTATATGTCACGCCACTATTCATCTACAAATTCAATACTTTTCTATTTGAAATACGTCTCTTTTCTTATCTTGCTAGGCTTCGACAAATTTGATATATGTATTGATTATTTTAGATTGGATTGAACAAATATAGATAGATAAAACAGCTAAAAAAACTTTGGTAAAACTGCATTATCATGCGATGGTTTTTTTTTTCGATTTTTTTTTTGTACCTACGTACTTCTTCTGAAAAACACGAATTTTATATTGATAAATTGGACAAACCACTATTTATCGAGATATTTCAAGAAAAAGTTCAAAATTTCGCCTTCTTTCCCTGTGTTGGATGCATTTACAGCTACTTGCTCTTCTCATTTTGTCATTGGACACTTCATATACTCATGATGTACAGTCGTCATCAGAAAACATGTCGCACATGGACGATGATAGCATTCTTAATGACTCCTGCAATAAGAGTGCTGACACCGTCCAACCGCGACATGATCTCTGAAGACGCTGTACTACTGGTGGATTTATATACTCACTTTGTACTTCAATTACACATTTTATTTACAAAAATCAACAAGAAGTATGGTTTATATAGTATATAAAGTGTCCATTGATGGAAAAGAAGGACAAATAGTTGTAAATGAATATTCAAGATAGGTGGCAAAAGAAGAAGAAATTTCAAACTTTTTCGTAAAATATCTCGATAAATAGCGGTTTGTTCACATTTTCATTGTAAAATTCGTGTTTTCAGAGTACCAAGAAGAAAATTTCAAGAAAAAACCCATCACATGACCTTTACCAAAAAATATAAACTGCTGATCAACGAATGTCGCGAAACGGAAATTATTTTTCCATTTTTTTCAAGGAAGAATGGAGTCGAATAAATGTGTAATCCACATCAAATAAAAGAACCATGAAATGCGCAGCTTTTTCGAGATTATGAATTAGGTAACCTGGATACATTCAATTACAACCTCTATTTTCAGAGCACTATCACGAGGTTTGCATGTCAATGTGGACTAGTCGATTTTACTATCATCCGATATTGATATGATACCTACCTATAATCCTCATTGTACCTATATACATGTTTTGTGCTCTTTTACACTACGTGGGTCATCTCACGTAATGAAGTATCTCATAAAAATCAGAATTTGAGATACTTTGCCAAATGACTCAATTAAAAGTCATGGAAACCATCCGAAACCATCCAAAGTGGTCCAGAAAAAAAAACAAAATAACACCAAGTCGGTCGACCACAACATTTTATTACACAAATTGTATTGTTTGTGACTAGTTTCGGCTCAAACAGCCATCTTTAGACACATCAGTACACAGTACCTGTAAAGATATTTAATTTACAAGGAAAATAAGTTATTATAAAAATTAAAGAGCCGTGGTCATTTGGCCAAAAATCAGTCCGGTGAAGGAATGCTAAAGTTTTTGAACCGACTAAACAGCCAAAAGAACCCAACTATAAGGTTCAACATTGGCACAAACTTGGGAAAATTATATTAATTCATTCACTCAAGGAGTTTCATCTTCAAATGGCCATTTTTGTGAGAGATAAAAGCCAAGGAGAAGGCGAAGCGTCAAGCATATAGCAACATACGTTGACAGAATACAAGACAGATGACAGTGACAAATGATAAAAACCAAATGACATGGACAATATAAGAGTAAATTTTGAAACATTATGAGATGTTACTGAGTCGATGACTTTTCTTGTCATCATTCCAAATATCTACAGGGTCATAATAACAGTTATGTAGAGACACTACACGAGTAAACAATCCAGTTTTTTGACAATTTATTTGGACATTCCTCATTTTTCCGTTGAATCTTTGGACAAATTTTTTATTTACGATGATTTTTCCATACAAATATGATTTTTATTTCTAGTTGTTCAACTTTATTGCTCATTATATTCTCCATCAAATGAATCCAGGTGGTGTGATTTCAGTTTCCTTCATCTATCGTAGATTAATAATAATCTACATGTACAGTCGCATTCAAAAAAAAAAGCGTACAAGTATATTACAGAGAGAAATGAAGGTCATCCTATTCTGCATAAAACGGGCTTTCGAGAATGATTGTTCACCAAATGTTGACAGTAAAGTTGTCATAGGTTCTCGGAAACACAAAGCATTGGCTGAGCCAGTTTTACACAACTAGAACTAGGATCCCGAAATTCTCTCTTTTTAATACTTGTACGCTTTTTTATTGAATACGACTGTACCTACCAATATATTAGAAATCCAACAAAAACTAACATTTGACAACTCCGCTTCTATACGCTGAATGCCATGTTACAGATATCTGTAAAGAATCGAATTTGCGACCACGCGCGGAAATTCGCAATAGCGGCGATAGATGGTGAAAAATCGGGGTCCCAACTAAATCCCAAATAAGCGTTACCGTCTGAATGCATGGGCGGTGTATATCTAGGGAGTCGTTAATCTATGGTTATAAGATGACGGTCGAAATTTACAGGCGGCTCTCCTACTATTCCCAGAACCTTCGCCAAATCTTCTGACAATTTCCACCCGAGCGATACCGCCATTTCGAGAATAGCGCGTGAATCTATTCCGAAAAATGTATAGTCTCGTCATAATATCATCCTCAGACTAATCAGCGATAGATAGTCCCTGCGATTCATTTATAAATCAATGAAAAGTAAACGCCTATAATCCGGATAAATGAATGAAATCTCTAATGTGCCAAATAAACTATTAATCAATAAGGGTGTCCCACAGGGCTCTGTTTTAGGACCTATACTATATTTACTTTATGTTCAAAATATCAGTGAAATTTGTCTCACGAGTAAATATACCGTGTATGCAGATGATACAGTACTTTTATATGAGGGCAAGAATCCTTCAAATTTAGAGAATATGATAAATGAAGACTTGAAAATATTTGAAAAATGGCTCCACTCTAACCTTTTATCGATAAATGCTAACAAAACAGAATATATGATTTTTCACCAAAAAAATAAACAAAAAATTTACCTCAACCTTAAAATAAAAAATGAACCCTTGAAACAAACTGACCAAATAAAATATCTTGGTATTAGGTTTGATGACAGGTTGAAGTGGGACAAACATATTTTTTTTATATCATATATATATACACTGTTGATGGCTTTTGTTATGCTATAGTTCCGAAAAATGAGTCAATAATACCGTCTCCGAGAAAGAACTGCAAGTCCTTTCATCTTCCACTTCGCGGTTACGAATATTACTAAACAACCATTAAATTCGCAATTTTTTGGAATCAAATCACAGAATCAGACTGACAGAAGTGACATCTGATATTTGATCACTTCAAAAGAATGATAAAGATGCCTGCAACGCAGGTGTCCCTACTGTTAAAAACTTTCTTGTCGATAATTTTCAGATTTCAAAATAATGTAATATCTTCTCAATATTGATTCGTCCTTTCTTCTGTCACAGAAAAAAATAGTGTATTATACACGGGAAAATATAAGATTTTAGCTCACGGTTTTTTGTCTCCCTCCGCTACGCGTCGGGAGACAACACAACCTGGAGCTGAAGTCTACTACTGTTTTTCATAAATAATATGGACGAACTTTTCCGCCCTTGACGACTTGCCCGAACTCCACTCTGCGTCGCTCGTTCAACTGCCGTCGCATGCGGAAAAGTACTACTTTCCGCACTTGTAAATAAATATTTTCTACGCGGCTATAACACGAGATTACTCTTGTTTTACTGTGTTCGATACATCAATGAGGTATTTTGTATGTCATCAATTTTATTTCCGTATCAGATATCATAATGACTCCATTGTGTTATTATTTCAAAAAGCACTCATCGCCCAAGGAATGTCAAATTTCAAGTAATGACCTGTATAATAGATGAGCATTACTTAACAGGAAATCAGACGAAGAAATCGAAAATGCCGCTGTTATCTATTATACCCGTAGAAAAACTATATTGTATAACTTGCACGGGATGCTAATTTCCTATTCGAATGATCGCAGCATTCACCTATGGCTCATGCTGCAAACTTCATTCTCGTAGGAAATCACTATCATTCCGTGCTCGTTAAACAATATACTATTTTCTGCCCTTTTTGTTATTCTTTCTCCCTTCTCCAGTGGGTCTCATCCTACCATATTTCTTCCCGCTGCAAACTTCATTCTCGTAGGAAATCACTATCATTCCGTGCTCGTTAAACAATACACTATTTCCTGTCCTTTTTGTTATTCTTTCTCCCTTCTCCAGTGGGTCTCATCCTACCATATTTCTTCCCACTTTTCTACCATTTTCAAAGGCTCCAGCCTGGTCTACAATGACATATCAACTTTGTTCCTCAGGTGTGCAGCATCGACGACCTCGAGGACGGCAAGGAGTACGTGGTGGGCGGCAAGGGCGAGCCCTTCAAGCGGATCGAGTACACCAAGACGGACGCGGCGCGGCCGAAGCGGCCGTCGAACGCGAGCAAGTTCACCGTCCACCATTCGAACTACCAGCACGCGCCGAAGGTGGTGCCGCCCGATTGCGTCCGCCCGCGGATCGTGACGATCATCAGGAACGGGATCAAGCCGCGAAAGGTCCGTGTTGTCATGAGTAATATCACGATGATCTGAATATTCGAGATATTTCTGTTGCTCCACTGTTCTCGAAAGTGTGTTGCTGTAGGGCAACACAATTGAGTTAACAATGAAATACATAATTACGAGAAGATATTCAGACCAGAACGAGTAGTTGGTTCATCTCTATAGCCCAGCCCCTCCCCTTCACCTTTCTCCAAACCACGTAACACGAATAGCCAATCAGAGGCCAGCATTTGGTTGGAGGTCACGCCCACTTACCGCATCACGGAACACTACGGAAGGTCGTGGGTTCGATTTCCAGCACGGGCAAGGAACTTTTTTGAATATTTTATTTACGAATTAAATATTGTAAAGTTTCGGAGCATCGGCTGGGGATAGTCCTGCACGATTCGCTGTTGCGTTCCAATTAACAGTGCTGCTCCTAAAGTGGCGCATGGAGTTAGTAACAAAGCCTACACAGAACACGCAGAAAGATATGATGATGTGATTGTGAGCGTCAGAGAAGAAGTAGGACGGTGTATGTAGGTGGGTGTGGAAAAACTACCAGCTGAGCGTGAGAGCGGGCCAGCTGCTTAAGTAGACCTCGGTCTCGGGGGTTAACGATGATAGTTAGCAGGCCTGCCACTGCGCATATGGTAGTGAGTACATTACTAGCCTACAAAACACAGCTGAAAAACTCTGAAAGAGAGCTGATGGGCGGTGCCTGAAAAGGATGTTAGCCAGCTCTCTTAAGCGAACCACATCAGTCATTGAAAACACTTGGGGTTGGCAAAAAGATCCCATTGGGGACTAGTTGCTGACGTGGAAACGTCCCCCACCAGTACCAGTACCAGTACTACGGAAACGTCACGGAACACTAAGTAAATGTCACGGATTACCACGGAAATATCACGAAAACGTCACGGAATTCCTCGAACACGTCACGGAACACCACGGAAACGTCACAGAACACCATGGTAACATTTCCGTGGTGTTACGTGACATTTCCGTGGTATTCCGTGACGTTTCCGTAGTGTTTTGTGACGTTTCCGTGACAGTTTCGTGGTGTTCCGTGACATTTCCGTGGTGTTTCGTGATGCGGTTAGTGCGCGTGACCTCCAACCAAATGCTGGCCTCTGATTAGCTAGACGGGTCACGTGGTTTGGAGATAGGTAGAGGGGAGGTTCTGGGCTATAGAGACGGACTAACTACTGAAGCGGTATTTTGCTAGACTATTTCACGTTCACGTAGCATAGAAAGCATTTATTATTGTAACTAAACCCACCCGGGACCCGGGTGTTGTCTAAATATGGGACTTTAACCATATTTTATGTGATCGTCTAGTATTTATCATGTTCGACCATGTGAAACAAACAAATTGAAAAAAAGTTGGTGTTTTTGTGACAAAATTCATTATTATTTTAGATATTGCGGCTGCTTCTGAATAAAAGGAATTCTTCCAGTATGGAACAGCTTCTGAGTGCATTCTCAGAAACAGCTCAGTTGGCGGTGAGGAAAGTTTTCACATTGTCAGGTCAGTCTGTCAATGATCTGTCTCAACTTTTCGAAACGGACGATGTCTTTTTCATTTACGGTAATGAAAAATCATCTCAGAACGATTTCGAATTGGAATTCGAAGAAAGCAAAGCAATACAATCATACAAAAAGACTCCCGGCCTCAGAAATGGGTGAGAATTTGTCGCAAAATATACAGGGTGTTACATTTCTTCGAGTTCTCGGAAACCATTAGTATATGGGTAATTTTTTCCTAGCTCCATTAAAAAGGTGATGTGAAAAGTACATTGTTGATAGCAAAGCCGAGTTCGCAAAATTTGTTATTTTTTCTGCAACTAAAAATAGTTTATATCTAAATTTCAATTCAAGTAGCCAGCATTTTATCTCACTTGAGTACGTCAGAATTCTGTATCACTATATCAACTTATTCATAAGCAATAAGCCACAAATCAGAGAGGAACATTTTGAGACAATTGAATATTTATTGCTAATTTTTTTTTTGATCGCTTGGAGCGCACGAAAGGGAATCCCTATAATGTTCAATTGAGAATTTATGAATTATTGAATAACTGATATTTCTGAAGTTTCCCATCTTATTTCAAAATCTCCGTCCATTTTACTAAATGACTATCACTTAGTTTCCTGAGCCCTAGCTGTGACTGAAAATGCTGGTTGAGTCAACTTTTGCTCCTAGACACTAAAAGTGTTGCCTAGCAATATACATATCTTTCATTTTATTGTGTCAGTAAAAAACGTCAACTTTAAGAGATGATTATTGAAAAAATTTGTTTCGAGTTGGTTACAGAAAATGAACATCCATATTATTGGCACTTTTCCTCGAATGTAGGATTTTTCGAAAATTCCGACGAAAATTCCTTCTTTCTCGAATTTGTAACACCCTGTATAAAATGATACCAGAACCGGCAAGCAGGGTAATACTAATAAGATTTCTTATAGAGCTGGTCCGAAACCAAAAATGCCTAAAAAAGAATTGAATAGAACTTATGAATCGGAGGAAAGCCTATTGAAGAAATTAAGTGAAGATAACAATTTGATTCTCCCTGTGCCCTTGAAGGGCAAATACGTTGTTGGAAGAACAATAGGAGATGGTGAGTTGACAATATCGTTTTCTTTAAATAGATGTTTCAATTGCAGATTTTGTGCTCCAGGTAATTTTGCGGTAGTGAGATTGTGTAAAGATGTTTCAACGAATCAGGACTATGCTTTGAAAATTATAGATAAATCAAAGTGTAAGGGAAAGGTTCGTTTCTTGAATGTCTAATTGTTGATCACTTGAATAATTATTGTTTTATTTTATTTTTCAGGAAGATATGATTGAAAATGAAATAAAAATACTTAGGAAAGTAAATCATTCTAACATTATGTCTCTCATAGCTGAGGCAGATACTAAAAACATGCTGTATCTAGTTTGTGAATATGTAACAGGTATGGCATTATTTCAGTTATAATGTTGTGTACTTTATATTAACCGGCCACCAAAATATTTTGCCAAATTGTTCCGCCCTGTAACTTTTTTAATTCTGGTCCGATTTCGGTGAAATTTCGACCAAATCGTATATACATGTTTCGAAATGTTAGCCTGAATATGGTCCCAAGAAAAGCTGATGACTTGATCATAATACAGGGAAGAACATAAGTGACTCTTTCACCCATATTAATTTCTTTATTTCTGGTCCCACCATTCATAGAAGTTCATCAAATTGAAGGCACGTTATCCCTTGTAGCCATCTTAGGCACGTTACACGATAGAAATTGGAATATTTATTAGGGTCATTCTTTCGCATTTATCGAACGAGGCTGTACTAATCTCCATTCATTTTTCGGCATTTAAAAATGCTTCGAACAGTACAGCTCCTTTTTATGCTTCTGGATACATCATTAGTTCTATAGAGACGATACAGATGATACTTTAAAATTAATTCGTCCAGTGAATCCATCCTGCGAAGAAAATTTAATCAAATGAAGAAATGATGAAATTTGTAATTATAATTTTGTACTTACCTGTAGTCTAGTGTCTAGTCTCGTCTATGTGGTTATGATTCCATCTGAATTCGCAAAAAAGGTCAAATATTTCAACTTCATTGCGATATTCGCAGTCGCCATTTTATTCGCATAAATTTTGCGGAATTCGTACAAGCATGATAGTCCAATAAATGAAGGAGGCAAAAAAGGCAAAGTTAACGTTAATTACGCACTATTTTCATCTTCCGGTTGGAAGTAGCTTTTGGTAACTCATTAAATATGAGACAAAGTTTGACTGGAAAACGCGTGCGATGGCGGAGAAAATGGCCCCAAAAGACCAGGAAAATAGGTTTTCAGCCAATATCTCCTAAAATATGGCAATTAGAGATTTTCGGTTCAGATAAAAATTGAAGTTCAGTTAATTTTCTACAAAAATGGTCCTCATCATTTTTCTCGAAAATTTGCCCGGTTTCGAGAAAAACGGCACGAAACGCACCTCGAATAATGAGCTTCTGTGTTGTATGCCGGAGAGCACAGTCCGTGTATTTACACATCGGCGGGGGGACAAATTATTCAATAACTTTGTTAAAAATGCATATTTTCTCATGATTCAAAGTTCATGTGAAAGAGGAATTCTGCTGCTATCATATCCTGCGTGGCCGCATGGTTTGTAGCAGACGACCCGAGCGCCACGTAGAGCACACACGCGGCGAACGACGGAGGAACGAAAGTAATAAATTATAGCGTGTACCTTTAGATATACTGGTTTTTTCCCGGGATATCAAAGGTATGACTTATATACATCGATGGAAAGGTGAGAATCCCCCCGTTACACTAGTTAAGGTGTTAAAATGTTAGAATTAAAGAGCACGGAGAAAAAAACCACCGAAAAAAAAGTGCGTTTTTTTCTTGACCCCGCTTTTTCTAATTTTGTTGAAAAATGGACGACTTCGTCTAAAAAAGTAATTACACAATCGAAAAGTAGACCTTCTCAGCTTTCAAATGATGTATCACAGAAACCAATCGGATCATGTATAAATTTTTAATTGATGGTTTTCACAATATTTCCCCGCGCTCCAAAAACAGCAAAAAATTGGGATTCAATAAACAAAGATTGAATAAAAATTAAAAAAAATTAGGGTATACAAATTTCAGGGATGACAAAGGACCTTATGAGGACCCATAATCAAGAAAATTTTGAGTAAATAAGTGCAATACAAAAAAAATAGGAACAAATTCCTGGCGAGGTCAAAATTGACCGGGAGCAGAAAGTTTGACCCATGTTCCGATATGGCCAAAAGAGTCAAGCGTGACTCAATTCACAGGGTATGATAGCAGCAGAATTCCTGTTTCACATGAACTTTGAATCATGAGAAAATATGCATTTTTAACAAAGTTATTGAATAATTTGTCCCCCCGCCGATGTGTAAATACACGGACTGTGCTCTCCGGCATACAACAGAAGCTCATTAGTCGAGGTGCGCTTCGTGCCGTTTTTCTCGAAACCGAGCAAATTTTCGAGAAAAATGATAAGGACCATTTTTGTCGAAAATTAACTGAACTTCAATTTTTATCTGAACCGAAAATCTCTAACTGCCATATTTTAGGAGATATTGGCTGAAAACCTATTTTTCTGGTCTTTTGGGACCATTTTCTCCGCCATCGCACGCGTTTTCCAGTCAAACTTTGTCTCATGTTTAATGAGGTACCAAAAGCTACTTCCAACCGGAAGATGAAAATAGTGCGTAATTAATGTTAACTTTTTCCCTTTATTTATTGGACTATGAACATACCTTAATGATTCGTCATTCATTTCTGTAGGTGGAGATTTATTCGACACCATCACAGTTGCTCAAAAATTCTCGGAGGAACAAGCTTCCCTGATGATCAATCATTTAGTGTCAGCACTAGCCTATTTACATAACCTCAATATCGTACATCGAGACGTCAAACCGGAAAATTTGCTGGTAAGTTTATCCGCCACGAAATAATCATCATAAACTCACGTGTTATTCACGATTTCAGGTTGAATTAGAAGATAATAGGGTGAAAATATTGAAATTAGGCGACTTTGGATTGGCTTGCGAAGTCACTAAGCCTCTGTATACGGTGTGTGGTACGCCGACTTACGTGGCACCTGAAATACTTGCTGAATCCGGTTATGGTCTCAAGGTGAGTTTTTGAAATTTTGTAGTCTTGGATGGCTGTTGAAAACCCGAAAGTTCCTCTAGAAGGATTACGACTTCCGTTTGTTTTTCAATAGTGATAGTGATGTATGTTTTCCGGAAACTATAAATCGCGGTTAGTCGTACAAAGTGTTGCCATGTTAGATCAGATGCACTCGGTTGAGGCCAGCAGCCAATGAAGTGCAGTACCAAATTCTAAACGAACTTTCAAAGGTTCAAAGAGTGAGGACATACTTTTCAACATATCCTTCAACCAATGAAAGATTGATCAATATATCTACAATAACTGCTTATGAAATCAGGACGATATTATGTCTCTGAAGTTATGAAAATCAGCGTGTTCCTGTATTTTTGCGGTGTTGGAGTCATCTGTGTACCAGTTTATGGCTTCTTCTTTTAGCTATATTCCAATGGATCCCCTGTTCCATTCTGTTTTGCAGATCAGCCTTGTGGTTTATTATCTCATCCTGAAGTAGATCCTACATTTTTTGGGTGGTGGGTAGAGTGGCCTGCCTTTGATCATTCCTTCTCTAATAATTTTGTATGTCGTTTTCTTTGCCGCATTTTCCACAACTAAATGTAGAGGAGGGAGTGTGCCTCATTCTCATTACACAGGTAATACATACTAATGATGATTTTTCTCTCCTCCTCAGACCACCGCTCCATATGTGAAAACAGATCTCACTATTGCTCTCTACATCCATCGATGGGTCCTAGGGGTATATTCCCAGCTTCTGTAATATTTCTGCATTTCATCAAAGTTAATAGTAACTTAATTTTTTGCTGTTCAGCTTGTTCTCCTTCCCTTCTGATTCTAACACAATGCCACCTTTTTTAGATCGACGTTTGGGCGGCAGGAGTGATCCTTCACATCCTACTCTGCGGTTATCCCTCCTTCGTCAGCCAAGACAACGATCAGGAGAAGCTGTTTGACTGCATCCTCTACGGCCACTACGATTTCGCGAACGAGTCGTTGCTTCTCCAGATGTCTGATCTTTTTTTAATTTCCTGAGCTCCTTTCTCAAAGAGTTTGTCCGCTACTCCATTTCGTTCTACTCCTGAATGTCCCGGAACCCACAGAAGGGTTACTTTATTTCTGTTGGTTAGCTCGTTTAGTTTCTCCCGGCAGTCCCAAACCATTTCAGAGCCGATAACCATGGACGGGACGGCCACGGTATCCGAGCTGTCTAAGGCTTTCACATTCACTATATAGTCGTTTACGATACAGAGGTGCTCTTGGTTTTCCTTAAATAAATTGTGATTCTTGGTTGTAAGCCAGGCAGCACCTCGGCTACCTAGAAGTTGTTCAAAATTCATTATAAGCTGTAGGTTTCGCTGTTCCTAACCTCGCACAAGTTTCGACTTCTGTGGAGTTGGTTCTTACCTCTGAAGTAGATTTCAATGCAAACAAAACACAAGCATGCCTTTTGTCTCACTGTGCTCAACATGAGCTCGTCAGGAGTAACCACGCCTTTGAAGACATCCATTTCGATGCTTGGTATTACTATCAGCAATAACCTTACTTGGGAAAATCACGTGAGATCAATTGCTAAAAGTGCATCCCAAAAACTTGGTTTTCTGTTTCGGGCCAGGAGCTATTTCACATCCAGTCAGCTGCTTATGATCTATAAGGCACAGATCCGACCTGTCCTGGAATACTGTTCCCATATTTGGAGTGCAGCACCCAAACATACCCTGAAACTGTTGGATTCTGTCCAAAAAAGGGCAATTCGTCTCGTGGGTGATGCCTCGCCCACAAACTCACTCACTTTTCTGGAAAACCGTAGAAAACTTGGCGATCTGGCTCTATTTCATAGATATTTTCTTGGGCTCTTCTGAAATATCAACTATTGTTCCTCCCTTGGCAGTCCCCGCGAGATTAACCCGTCGAGTTGAGGCTTCGCGCCCCTTCGTGGTCACTTTGCAGACCATCTCTTTCCAAAGACTCGTTCATCCAACGAACAGCGAGGCTCTGGAACACATTGCCAAAAGGGAGGTGTTTCCCGAGGCATATAACCTCCAGAAATTCAAGAAGAACACCAATTCTTACCTTATTTTCCTTGGTTCTCACGATGTTCTCTGAACATTACAGGATATCCCTTTTCGTGGGAACCAGCACATAAAAAAAAAAAATAAAAAAAAAATACAAAATGAAAATAGGTACTTTTACACAAACCCACCCTTCCAGATCGACGTTTGGGCGGCAGGAGTGATCCTCTACATCCTCCTCTGCGGTTATCCTCCCTTCGTCAGCCAAGACAACGATCAGGAGAAGCTGTTCGACTGCATCCTCTCCGGCCACTACGATTTCGCGGACGAGTCTTGGCAGGACGTATCGCCGTTCGCCAAAGAACTCATCCAGAACATGCTCCAGCTCGATCCGGATTTGAGGTTCTCGGCCGAGGACGTCATCGACCATCCTTGGCTCCAATTGGCCGAGTGCTAGGAGTTTAGTGTGCCGGTTTAGGTGGGGAAATTGTAGCGCACCAATGTTTGTATTCGGTGGCCCAGACCTTCAGTGAAACGAGCTGGCCTGTTCTGCTTCTTTGTTTTTAGTAGCGTGCCTCTAGATCAACCTTCTCAATACTTCTTTTCATTCATTTATGAACAATGTCTCCTCAATGATGGAAGTAAGATATGGTGTAATTACTGATGCGCTTTTGTTTCAGAATTTTCACTCGACCTCTCGAGAACAGCGAGAGTAATGGTTCCGTCGATCTTCTAATAGATGGCGACATTGCACAATTATGACATCTGTCAGTTTTGAAATTGTCGCAGATTTTTCGATTTCAGAGTTGAATAATCCCAATGTTGAATATGTTCCGCGTACCTAAGATGCCATTTGCCATCTTATTTTCACTCACCACAGCAGCAACAGCAGCATCACCATCTAGTGGGAAAATGAAGAATCCACGTCGAGTGATTTTTCTGAAATTTTCAATACGTAATAATGGCCTAATACGCGCACCATATCTTACTTCCATCATTGTCTCCTCATAGTCTCCTAAGAGTCGGCCGCGAATTTCGACCGTCTTCTGATAAGGAAATGATATACAGGGTGAGGCATCGAAATGGAAAGGCTTAGCTGTTTGAGACAGACAAACAAAAATTTTTGTGCTGGTCTAGGCTCATGAGCAGCACATTTCCAAAATATTTCGCGTTATACAGGGTCACTCAAAAATGCGTGACGTATTAAAGTTATACTTTTTCTTATGAGACACCCTGTATATCAGTGGATTTTCGGATTCTTCTTCAATACTTCTATTCATTCATTAATAAACAATGTCTCCTCATAGTCTCCTGAGATTCGGCTGCAAATTTCGACCGTCTTCTGATAAGGAAATGATATACAGGGTGAGGCATCGAAATAGGAAAGTGAGATAACGGCTTCGCTGTTTGAGATAGACGAACAAAAATTTTTGTGTTGGTACAGGCTCATGAGCAGCACATTTCCAAAATATTTCGCGTTATACAGGGTCACTCAAAAATGCGTGACGTATTAAAGTTATACTTTTTCTTATGAGACACCCTGTATATCATTGCATTTTCGGATTCTCCTTCAATACTTCTATTCATTCATTAATAAACAATGTCTCCTCATAGTCTCCTGAGAGTCGGCTGCAAATTTCGACCGTCTTCTGATAAGGAAATGATATACAGGGTAAGTCATTGAAATGGGAAAGTGAGATAACGGCTTTGCTGTTTGAGATAGACGAACAAAAATTTTTGTGATGGTCTAGGCTCATGAGCAGCACATTTCCAAAATATTTCGCGTTATACAGGGTCACTCAAAAATGCGTGACGTATCAAAGTTGCACTTTTTCTTATGAGACACCCTGTACATCATTGCATTTTCGGATTCTCCTTCAATACTTCTATTCATTCATTTAAAAACAATGTCTCCTCATAGTCTCCTGAGAGTCGGCTGCAAATTTCGACCGTCTTCTGATAAGGAAATGATATACAGGGCGAGGCATTGGAATGGGAAAGTGAGATAACGGCTTTGCTGTTTGAGATAGACGAACAAAAATTTTTGTGATGGTCTAGGCTCATGAGCAGCACATTTCCAAAATATTTCTTGTTATACAGGGTCACTCAAAAATGCGTGACTCATTAAAGCTATATACTTTTTCTTATGAGACACCCTGTATATCATTGCATTTTCGGATTCTCCTTCAATACTTCTATGCATTCATTTATAAACAATGTCTCCTCATAGTCTCCTGAGAGTCGGCTGCAAATTTCGACCGTCTTCTGATAAGGAAATGATATACAGGGTAAGGCATTGAAATCGGAAAGTGAGATAACGGCTTTGCTGTTTGAGATAGACCAACAAAATTTTTTGTGATGGTCTAGGCTCATGAGCAGCACATTTCCAAAATATTTCCCGTTATACAGGGTGACTCAAAAATGCGTGACGTATCAAAGTTATACTTTTTTTTTTAAGGGACACCCTATATTTCATTGCATTTTTGGATACTCCTTTGTGACCTGATTTCATCAATGCGCCACACTTGGGGTCTAGCAAGAATGATTACAGAGATATAGAGTGATCAAAATCGAGATTTTCCAACTTTAGGATTTTTTTGGCTCGAAACTATTTATTATTGGTCTTAACGGCTTACGTGTCCCTATCTCAACTTTTGATTTACTATCTACTGATATTTAATTTGAACGAATACAGGGTGGTTCATTTATAAACTACCCTGTATTCTTCCAAAACATTTCTTGTTTTTCTTGAAATCTATTGTGTAACAAAAAATTGTGTGCAAGTGTGAAAAAAAATGTGACTGTTTTATTTTTGATGTTTGTTTGTGACCTTTGAATATTCCCTGTCACAGTTTACAAAATCCATATACAGGATGAACTGTTCGATATACATTAAACTAGCGAAATTTTTCGAGAACAGTCCTGGATTTTTTTGATACTGAATGAGTCATTCGATTAGATAGTAGTAGCCGAATATTTCACTCACCCTGTATATTTTTTTTCGTATCAAATAATATTCAGCAAAAATAATAAAGATGATACGTTGGATGTGGGTCACCGATATAAATATGAACAGCGTAGCTGGGGTAGTTATGCTAGTAAGATTTTTTTTGCAATGGAAATTATGTAGAAAGCGTACTTATTGAAAAAAAAAACAAATAGGAGGTTTGAAGTGGTAATTTATTGGATGAAGTTGAGAATATAGGAGACTTGAGCAGAGTTGAACTTTGAATTTATAGTGACCTTTTCAAGGATGCATTTAGCTTTTGATCTCGCTACATCACATCCCATATTGGTGAGAAAAAAATAATTTCTCTGGACTTTGAATAATTCATTTAGACTGTGATCTGTATAACTGGAGAATGACAGGTTTTTGAGTAGCATACAAAATATACCAGTGAATCAAGAAAAAAAAATATTCATAAAATTTTTATTACATTAGAATTTTTTCGAGTAGTGTTTGTAACAAATGACAACACGAATCTGGTTGGTCGATATATCTTCGGAAGTATTTGGAATTTCCAAACTTTTGAGCATAAAGTTGTGCAATGTTGCCCTAATTTAACCGACTTTGTACCTCTTATCGAATTTGGGATACCCTGTGCATAGAAAGTTGTTTGTTGAAAATTTGATGAGGTAACTTTCGGATCTCTCAGTGTCCACTCTGTATTTCCAGGGGCGTAGTCACGGGACAATATCGTTAGTTTTGCGCACTAAAAATAACATCTAGTTGATTTTTCCAAATGTTTTATTGTTTTTGTTAATAGTACCCTTTATATTTGTCCTAAGCTTTTCGAAAAAATGAAGTCATTATAAACTCAACAGTAAAAAAGTAAACAAAATACTTTCCGTGTTCGTGTCCTGTCAAAAAAGGAACATTTGACGTCGATTCAGAAGGTACAAAGATGGCTCGGTTCTGGAACACACCCGGTATGTTAATTTTATACAGATAATTTACAGAGGCACTGGTGTCTTTTACTTATATTATTTAATATCATTCATGGAACTGCCAAGCTCTTCATAGTGTATTTTGAACGGAATTGCTACAGTACAAAATATATAATTATTTTACAAAATACAGCTCATCTTTTCTGTCAAATTCCGACATGATTTTTCAGAGAAAAATTCAAATGTTATAGTATTTTATTATCCCTGCTTGCTTTGCCTTAATGTTGAGAAACAACATACTATCGATTTATGGATTTTCTGATACAGGAAATGAAAAAGAAATTTGAAATGGGGAAACACTTTACACACAAAAAAATTTCATTGTTTCGTAAGAGGTTGTTGACTAATATTTATTGTTTTCATATTACCATGAATTCGAGATTTAAAAGGGGTTTCAATTCATAGTGGCCCTTCCTATACGAGTTGTGAATGTTCTGATGTTTTGTTTGTTCTTGTTCGAAAAATGAACAGTCTGAAACCATCAGAAGCATGCAAAGTTCCACGGAACACGAAAAATGCCAACTGTTTTGTGAAACTGCGCATGCTCCCGATGGTTTCGGACTTTTCATTTTTCGAACGAGAACA
The DNA here is from genome assembly GCA_918026855.4 of Phaedon cochleariae. Taxonomy (NCBI): domain Eukaryota; kingdom Metazoa; phylum Arthropoda; class Insecta; order Coleoptera; family Chrysomelidae; genus Phaedon; species Phaedon cochleariae. The sequence goes on along the minus strand of OU896718.1, from coordinate 39,248,340 downwards.
AACCTATACTGTCAACGACATTCATATTATTTCACATGACAATGACGAAGACATTTCAAAATTTGAAATACATTTTCAAAGACTGAAGGGATGCAGTTGATTTCTTCGAAAAATGTTTGTTTTCATTCGATTGACCCTAGTATCATTGACAAGTCTAAGGAAATAGTTGAAATATATACTGCTTCACAAGAATTAGAGATATTTGAGTTCTTGAAATAAATATCAAAACAGATCGATTATTGAATGAGATCTTTAAATTTTCTTCAATATTTCTAAGTCAGGTGGAGCAGTTTAAAGCAAATTAAGTTACAGTGATTTAGTAGGTATATGAAATGGATTTGATATCAATGAATTGTGATGAAAACCATCAAATTCAGTTGAAGGCCTAAAGACTCTTACAAAAAATGTATTTGAGAATTTTATTAACATATTGGAACATATCATTTGAAAAAAAAAACCAAAGCATTTAGGTCATACATTTATTATGAGCATGTCAAATACAAAGTATAATGTTTGATTTTTGTATAAAATGATTTGAATGGATTCCTTTTTGAAATTCTTTCAAAATGCATAATTGTTTCTTATTATTTCATAATCAACGAAAACATTTCAGTGACTATTTCTAAAATAAATATTGAGCCTTTGAAAGTATTATTTATTGCTATTATTTAATTTAAAGTAGAACAAGTATATGTTATATTCACATTAGAGTGTGTTATTCCTATTATTATTTTATTTTTTTATGTTATAGAGAGCAGTATAATAACTGAATGCTGTAAATTTGATGTAGGATGTAAATAAATTATTTCAGTAGTGAGTTCTTTCATTGAAATATTTTCACTTATTTCCAAATATTTTTCAGTATTGAGATTCCCGAAATTTCGAAAATTGAAATTTTCAAGATTTTTTAGTTGAAATTTACGGAATGGGCGATTGGACTGATAGTGAATTATTGGAATTCAATTACTCCACTGCGTCGTTAGGGGAGCATCCCACGATGCCCAATTCCCACGATGCCCAATTCCCACGATGCCCAATTCCTACGATGCCCACCTTCATATCGGCGATTACGAAAATTGACGAAGAGCGCAACGTTGCCAGGTCAAGAAAAAATTCTGAAAACACAAGATTCCCACCATGCCCACTTCTCATATATTCCCACGATGCCCAATTCCCACCATGCCCACTTTTCATACATTCCCACGATGCCTAATTCCCACCATGCCCACTTGTCATACATTCTCACGATGCCCACCTTCTATAGATTCCCACCATCCCACCTTTCATGCATTTCCACGATGCCCAATTCCCACCATGCCCACCTTCTTTAGATTTCCACCATGCCCACATTCTCTAGATTCCCACCATGCCCTTTTTTCATACATTCTCACGAAGCCCAATTCCCACCATGCCCACCTTATATGGATTCATACCATGCCCACTTTTCATACATTCTCACGATGCCCAATTCCCACCATGCCCACTTTTTATACGTTCCCACGATGCCCGCCTTCTATAGATTCCCACCATGCCCACCTTTCATGCATTCCCACGATGCCCAATTCCCACCATGCTCACCTTTATCATGGTAGGAATTCAAAGAAGGTTGGCATGTATGAAAAGTGGGCATGGTGGGAATCTTGTGTTTTCTCAATTTTTCTCAAGACCTGGCAACGTTGCGCTCTTCGGAAATCTTCGTTATCGTAGACATGAAGGTGGGCATCCTAGGCAATTGGGCATCGTGGGAATTGGGCATCGCGCTACGCACCCGTCGTGTGGAACATTGTCTGCTATATATGGAGAAAAAATCTAGTGAGCTGGAACTGGAGCTGGTCTTCCCTATAGCTCAGTTGAGTGTATGACCACTAGAGGATGTTACCGTATCGGACGAAATGATCTTCACTTTTTTCTAGTAGATTTTCGAAATTTGTGGTTATGTAAGTTATCAGTGTCAAGAGCTGTCGTACTATCGTGACTTGTTTTGTATTTTTTTCCTAAACTATCATTCTTTTTCAATTCTCTTCTAATATTCCTTCTGTTTATAGATATAGTTATGTGTTGTGCTCCCAGTGTAATAATAGTTCATTCTGTTATTAATCTGTAACAAACTCTGTCTCCTCTTATTGTGCCTACCAGAAAGTGTGAAACCGTCTCCATTCATGGATTTCCAAGTGTTATTCTTTTGCAACATAAGTGGATACATTCTATATTGCGTGTCACAGAGGATCATTACAAGTAAGAAAATCAGAGCTGCTCTGTTAGGTTCACTTGGCAACCTCGCATGTAATTTGTCTCTCTGTGTGTTTACGCTACGACTGCTACGAGACGCGAAACGACTACGAGTTGTTGCACTTGACGAGACTACGGGGTGATTAAACCACAGTTGAGAGAATATTACATATTAAACATTGCCTCAGCAGAATGTTATCTATTAGTTCCTAATTCTCGAACCCTAATTAGACAAGACTGGAACACACGGGTATGATCTCGAGACTCTAGTAGTGTATATGACCCATTTCGAAGACGCAGGGTATAACATGAAGTTATAGTCATGTTGTAGCCATCTAGTGGCAAAGCTCTAAGGTAGGATACAGATATCGCGACACAAACTGTATGGCGCTGCCATCTATGATGGCACTACCTGACATAATTGAGTGGATTTATCCACTGACCTGTTCAAATTTACTTGTAGTAGGTACCACTCTGTAGCGTGAAGACGTAAGGGTCTGTAGGTGTGACTATAGATGGCAGCCCCATACAGGGTGTGTCGCGATCTCTGGATCCAACCTTAGAGCTTTGCCACTAGATGGCTACATCATAACTATTTATACCCAAAATCAAATATCTGGGATCATATCAGCTGACCATGGGAGAGAAACCACGCGAAATCGTGCAGATATATCCTTGAATTCCTTGAAATCCCGAAGGAACTGAAGCTTGAGGGGCTGCGCTGAGAAAAAAAAACTCGAGATATCATCATACCAATAATATTCTGGAACAATCATAGAAACATCCATAGAAATAATTTTCGAATAATTCATGGTTTTGAGAAATATCTTAGGCATATATTATATAAATATTTTTGTTCCATCTGGTCAGAGATTTCTGATCTGGTTAACAGCAGCAATATAGAATAAGGAGAATGGAGAAAAGCAGAGGTAAGGAGAAAGTGAAAGTCGCCACGCTGTCTGTGAGACGTGGGATACATTCGCGGTATATTTTCTACTTTCTGGGAGCAGTGGGAGTTTTCATCCCGTATCCAGAGCACGTGCACTTGTGACATGCGCCCCACTTCCCGCCTTAATGGCAAATCTATACTGCGACAGTGCCGTTCATATATTCGGGATATTAGAGGTAAGCAAAGCATTTTGCTTATGCTTCTATCCCACTAAACATGAAAACATAGCTTAAACATAAATGTAATATTACATTGTTACCTACTTTGTGATGTTATTCAGAGAGATGCTTAATGTCACAGATACGTTGCGGGAATAGGCCTTTGTGCCTCTTTTGAATATTACAATGTGAAGTTGATGGTAAACATTATATAAATATATCAGTAATCACATTAAATCAATGTTAATTCATAACGTATATTTAATGTTACTCAATACATCTGAACATTATTGTATATTAACATTCTAATTATTTTCTAGGAGTTTCAAGGTTTTATGTCTATTTTGTCTGGAATCATCAAGACAATCATCTAAATGATCTTCACAAAAGACAGAGAAGATGATCTATCCCTGATTCTGCTTATCATAAATCCAGTCATACCTAGCTTAGCTATATGATTTCTGCATAATCCAGTGATCTCTTACTGAAATTTAGAAAAGTAATAGGTAGTTTTTGGATGTTTCCTGACTCATTTGTATTCTGCTAGCTATGATATACAGTGTCTTTCAAAAGTATCGGAACGGTCTCATATTTCAGGAACGGCTTGAGAAAAATTCACGAAATATTCTACAGGGTGATTATTGATGATGTCCGATTCAATGGTGGCATCGGCAATGTTGCCAAGTTTACAGTTTTCCAGATATTAGGAGTAACTTTATTTTTTCAAATGGGATACCCCATTTATTTTTATTGCAATTAATTAAGCGCCTCCTAATTACTTGAGCCCCTGAATATCAGGTTCGTTATCAACGTGATTTTCGAAATATGACAACATAGCATTTTCGTTAAAAAGTTCTGGAACGGTCCCATATTTCAGAAACGGCTCAAAGAAAATTTATGAAAACTTCGACAGGATGGTTGTTGATGATGCCCGATTCAATGGTGATATCGGCAATGTTGCCAAATCAACAGTTTCTCAGATATTTAGGGTAAGTCAATTTTCTCAAAAGGAATACCCCATTTGTTTTCATTGCAATACATTCAATGTTGTCATATTTCGAAAACCACTTCAATATAAAATTTGATATTTGGAGACATAAGTGATGAGGCGTCGCTGAATGTATTGTAATGATAACAAATGGGGCATTCCTTTTGAAAAAATTGAGTTACTCTAAATATCTGATAAACTGTTCATTTGGCAATTGCCGATATCACCATTGAATCGGGCATCATCAACAACCATCCTGTCGAAGTGTTCATAAATTTTCTCTGAACCGTTTCTGAAATATGGGATCGTTCCAGAACTTTTTAACGAAAATGCTATGTTGTCATATTTCGAAAATCACGTTAATTACGAATCTGATATTCAGGGACTCAAGTAATTAGGAGGCGCTCAATTAATTGCAATAAACATAAATGGGGTATTCCATTTGAGAAAATAAAGTTACTCCTAATATCTGAAAAACTGTAAACTTGGCAACATTGCCGATGCCACCATTGAATCGGACATCATCAATAATCACCCTGTAGAATATTTCGTGAATTTTTCTCAAGCCGTTCCTGAAATATGAGACCGTTTCGATACTTTTGAAAGACACTGTATAATAACTCACCCATTATTTTTGTAATTCGTGAAATATGAACACGATCCGTATTCACGAATCCCTCCTACTTTTTCACATATTATATATTATGAGATGCAGATACAGATTGGTTGCATTTCTATATTCCACCAGTGCAAACCTAGAATCTAAGTAGGTATCATGAGCAATTCATATTAGGTACCTTTCGAATTAATTTGAGTCCAATATTTGTTTAGTTACTTTGATAACTAGGAATAATATCTGAAAATCAATATTTTCACTTATCACACTGTTTGACCTGTACACCATAATAGACAACAAACAAAATGACTGAAATGGAATTGAATTGACTTTTGACAGTAAACAAAGTTACTATCGTAGATGGAAAAATATGATCCCCTTGTATCCTCTATACATGTAAGCTATGTTATAAGGTGGTGAAACGAAAACGTTGTCTGTCTGAGATTTATCTGATGAACCCAAAATCAACATTTCACAATATTATCTAATGATATTCATTTCAATATATTGACGCAACGTCTCATAAACTTTTTACTTCATAATATTATGTTGGATAGGTACTTCAGAAGGACATTATTGCATTTTACTTGACGATCAATTAGACCTCAATAGTTCACCACTGTTGAATTTGTTTTCTTAGTAGGTAATAATATGTAGGTATTTAGTTAATCCGTTACACTGCATTTTAATGTAGATATCGTGCCTATTTTCCGAAAATGAAGGTTTAATGATCCTTTCTACAGGTAATTATTCTAATCCTCCAGGTTGGGAAAGAAGGATATCTATAAGTTTGGACAAGCCAAGTTTAGTTTATTTCGTACTAAGAATTTTGTGGAAATCTCATCGTTTGTATTACCAATACTTAATGAAGAATTTATGAATGATTGAATTACTAATATTTGCTTGCCCCTACTTACGAAATAGTGGCGTCAGTTTTTACTGGCGATACATTTTTAGCCGTTTGAAAATTACCGTGGCATTTTATTGAGGATATTGACACTAGAAAATCGACCGAAAAACTCTTACAAAATAGGAAATTGAAAGGTATTTGAGTGATGATTCTATTTAAGAAATAACCAAAGAATAGCCCACTCGTGTGTTGATTTTTTTAGCACAACGCCTCAACATGGTCCCGACCAGATAGACCATTCACATGATTAGAAAAAGGTTAAGTCAATTATAAAGTTACTCAGCGACCCCAATAAATTCAACGTAGGTCCAACCTACAACCACAGTTTATGGAATATCTCTACAACTAGCTAGACTTTAGTAGGATATAGTAAGCAGGTCTATCTTCCAAACTGAAGAATGGAACCTAGCGCCATTCTTGTAATGTTTTCACTCCTAAAAAGGCCCTCACCACTGGATCATAACCCGGAAAGGGGAAATAATTTAACCTTCATCCCCCCCATATCTACGCCCTTGTTTTATGGTAGTCATTACACTCGTGAAAGGGCACGAGCAGCCTTCTTGCCCAAATTACGCCAATTCGCCAATCCCACATTCCACTTCATGAAAAAGATGCCGCGAGGCTCTACTTTGGCCCCTTTCCAACGCGCCGTAGGCATAACATGGGCGTCATTTAGGGGGGTGGGGGAAGGGAAGGGAAGGGGGCAAGGGGGGTTCAATATTGTTAGTTAACATACATTTCATAGATGTGATAGGCTAATTGAAATTTGTTACTCATGGTTACTACATTTATTTCTGAGCCGCTAGCACCCCCAAGTTCTCAATAATTTTATTATTTTTCTGGTGATCTCGGCAGCATCAGTTATAGTACCAAATTCGAAGTTTTCTGGGGTGGTTTATAAGTACATTTACATTTACATTTATAGATACATATAGTCACAAATAGGGTTATTTTCTTAAATTTCATTTAAATTTATAAAGGGTTCGAAGTCATGTTCTGGTTCCCACGAAAAGGGATATCCTGTAATGTTTAGAGAACATCGTGAGAAACAAGGGAAATAAGGTAGGAATTGGTGTTCTTCTTATCCCTAACAACACAGGGATGTCCTAGGTGCGTCCCTTTTTTGTCCCGCGGTACAAGGAAATGATTGGGACATCCAGGGGATGTCCCGCCAGTAGTTGTCCAGTGGACATCCCACCCGGTACATCCCTAGGTTATCCCATTCGTGTCCCTGGAATATCTGATATCCATTCTTCACATCAGAGAGTCATTCAATATCATCAAAATATTGAGTCGAATTTTTTCGAAAATGTATTTCTTCCGGAAAATAATTGTGAAGAAAATAAAGAATATATATAGTCTCAAAACTTCTCAAGAAATGACCATTTTTCGCAAACAGAGATCGTAAATGCATAATGCCCCTCATTTTCAAACACCCAAGAATGATAATAATTATACCCGAATCCTAACAGTTTTATTTATCCAGGTTTCTGTAGTTGTCCTGTTTATAAATCTGTTCAATACATGAATCTTCAGAAGGCATATTGGCCAATGGAGTAAGGTGCGTACCTGATAAGCTGAAGGTCCCGGGTTCAATCCCAACTAGACCTACATTTTTTTTCTTTTGTCGGAGGGATGTCCCTGGGATATCCTTGGGACGTCCTAGGGATATCCCTTCTTTGTACTCGGTACATCCCAGGGACGTACCAGGAGGGACATCCCTTGGATGTCCTTTTTGTCTGAAAGCGGATGTCCCTGGGACGTCCCTAGTATGTACTTTGTCCCAGAAAAGATATCCCTGGGATGTCCTTATTTGAAATCAGGGACGTCCCTGGGAAGTCCCCAGGATGTACTCGTGTTGTTAGGGATATTTCTGGAGGTTATATGCCTCGGGGAACACCTCCCTTGGCAATGTGTTCCAGAGCCTCGCTGTTCGTTGGATGAACGAGTCTATGGAGAGAGATGTTCTGCAGGTCTCCAAAGTGACCACGAAAGGGTGCGAAGCCTCAACTCGACGGGACGGATTAATCTCGCGGGGACTGCCAAGGAAGGAACAATTGTTGATATTTCAGAAGAGCATCGTCCATGAACATATCTATAGAATAGAACCAGATCGCCAACTTTTCTACGGTGTTCCAGAGAAGTGAGTGAGTTTGTGAGCGAGGCATCACCCACGAGACGAATTGCTCTTTTTTGGACAGAATCCAACAGTTTCAGGGTATGTTTGGGTGCTGCACTCCAAATATGGGAACAGTATTCCAGGACAGGTCGGATCTGTGCCTTATAGAACATAAGCAGCTGACTTGAAATGAAATAGCTCCTGGCCCGAAACAGAAAACCAAGTTTTTGGGATGCACTTTTAGCAATTGATCTCACGTGATTTTCCCAAGAAAGGTTATTGCTGATAGTATTACCAAGCATCGAAATGGATGTCTTCAAAGGTATGGTTACTCCTGAAAAGCTTATGTTGGGCACAGTGAGTTGACAACCCTATTTTTTGGCCGAGATCAATCTCGCTAATAAGGCCGGTATTTTCTCTGTTTATTCCCTACGCCTCTGTCGTTCACTTTCCTTCTCCTTTCATAGCCCTCGGTTTTCGGTTCTCTCATGACTATCCTTCACGAGATTTTGAATTTAGATGCTAATACCGTTGTATGTTAAGGAAAACTTCGGAGATAAGAATAGTTGACGCGGAAAATTACTGGAGTTGGGAAAACACGAACCTCTGTGTTATTTATTGAAATGCTGATTACGTGAAAATGTAAAGATCGTCTCTATGAAAGGCCTTTTGCTATTCTCAACTTAATGCAAAAATTGCACTGCTTGTGTTGTACAAATATACAAGGTGTCTGTAAAAGGTTGGGACGTGGCTCGGCTGTGGACTCCTGGGATAAGAACAAGTTGATTTAGGCCCAACTCACCTATATCCAAAATCGTCTCGTTGAGTTGGTACAAGGCGTGAAGTTTTTTTGGATAAAAAATAATTTTGCTCATAAAAAGAGTAGGCTGAGATCGATTTTCATAATTTTTGGCATGGCATAATCTGTCACTATAAGTCACGTTTTGAGATGTTTTTCATCATTATCAGTGACCTGTGAGTGTTTCAAACAACCATGTTGCCGTACAAATTTGGTGATAACTTTTCAGAGGTCACACTGGGAAGTTTTTCTATCCAGAAAGATATTCCCTTCAGAAATATTGTTTGTATCGTGTTAATTCTTGATAATTCTCCCATGAAGAGAGCGTGTTCTGACTGATTCTCGATATAGAGATTAATTTGTCGTGACATACCCTGTATGTTTGAGTTCTATACCTATAGATATAATCCAACCAAGCAATATTATGGGCAAGGCATTCCTTTTTTATGTAAGTAGAATTCGAATTACAGCAGCCGGGTCATAAAACGAACCCAGAAAAGGGGATGCTGCAATAATTTATGTATCCCCATTTCCCCACTATACCCTCTGTTTTCCTAGTAACCTCATTTTCTCTCTGCGTATAACCTGCTGCCGTCCTCTATCAGAATTTCCACAGAAGTTTATCATACGAAGTAGTACGATGGTTATCTCAAACTAGGAGTAGTATTGTTGAGTGAGCTATTTTCGGATGATTTTTTTAAACTCAATGAAACTATTGGCAATCTTCTGGGACCGATTAGGGTATGGAAAATATTCTGTCTGAGTAATGATCTTTGGATTTCTAAGCCTATCAAGCATCGAAATGTCATTGTATTCGGACCACAGCCAACTTCATGTATTTCAATAAAATGCAATTTAACAGCCAATTAATAAACGAATATCAAATTGTGATACATAGTTGAATAGTTATTTAACCAACTAGTGTATTAATGAGGGCGATTAATGATCGAGATATTTTAACGTGCGAGCGAAGCGAGTGCGTTAATGTTCGAGATCATTAATCGCCTTTTAATATACAAGTTGGTTATAAAATTTTTCCGTCGACTATATTTCTCATTTCTCCTGCAATGAAGAAAACTTGGTTCGCGAATTCATCATCCATCCGGAAACTGCTAGGAATCACCCAGTAGCCTTGTTACTGACATAAGTGTCATTTGACATTTGTCGAAATGATCAACAGGAAATAAATTCCTTGTGTTAGAAAACAGGGATTAAAATCGTGTCAGAAACTTGGAAAAGGCGAAACCGCGGTGTATGTTTGGTTGCCTATAAAATAATCGTGCATTAATAGAAAAATCGTCCATTAATAGGGGTCATCAATGAACGATTTCATATACATTAAACTTAGTCGTTAATACGAGGTCAACAGAAATAGTTATTTAACCAACTAGTGTATTAATGAGGGCGATTAATGATCGAGATATTTTAACGTGCGAGCGAAGCGAGCGCGTTAATGTTCGAGATCATTAATCGCTTTTTAATATACAAGTTGGTTCGCGAATTCATCATCCATCCAGAAACTGCTAAGAATCACCCAGTAGCCTTGTTACTGACATTAGTGTCATTTGACATTTGTCGAAATGATCAACATAGGAAATAAATTCCTTGTGTTAGAAAACAGAGATTAAAATCGTGTCAGAAACTTGGAAAGGCGAACCCGTTAACAGAGAATCTTCGATGAAATCCATATTTTCGATTCAAATGCAGATTCCGCTAGTTATAGCATAAACAATGAATGCACGCGGTGTACGTTTGGTTGCCTATAAATCAATCGTGCATTAATAGACAAATCGTCCATTAATAGGGGTCATTAATGAACGATTTCATATACATTAAACATTAAACTTAGTCGTTAATACGAGGTTGACGGAAAAAGAGAATTTCAAGGCAAATAAGATAGGCTATACAGAAATATACAGAGTGCCATTAAAAAAAAAGTATTCATCCATTCAACTGAAAAAATCTACAGGTTGTTACATGTCTCCTGTGTCACCCATATAAAGAAATATATAGATAGATAGATAGATAGATATACTTTATTGTCTAAAATGTTTACATTTTGTCGACAAAGTTCAAGTACAAATACATTTATGGTATATACAAATAAAACATTTTCCCATGAGAAGTTCTTTAACTTTTCTTCTAAATTCCCTTATATTATTTATATCTGTTATCACCTTGGGTAAATGATTATAAATTTGTTTACTTCTGTAAATCAGGGATTGTTTCATCAGGGTGGAAGTGGGAAACGGAAGAACAAGTTTCTTCTCCTGACGAGTCTGCCTTTCTACATGGGCATTCACAAACCTATCTCTGTATTTGTGTAACAAACATACAGTCTCCAGAATGAATAATTCAAATAGGGTTAATATTTTATATCCGGAAAAAAAGGCCTACATGAATCTCGCATCTTAACTTTAAATATAACTCGCAAAGCTCGTTTCTGCAACACGAATATACTTTGCAAGAGAACCTGGCTACAATTACCCCAGAATGGAATTCCATACCGTAAGTGGGAGTCAAAAAATGAGTGGTAGGCAGTGAGTGAGGCTGAAAGTCCAATTTCGCGGGAGATACCATTTATACTATAACAACCTGAAGATAACTTTTTCCTGAGAGATGTTATGTGAGTCTCAAACTTCAAACTACTATCAATGTGCAAGCCAAGGAAATTTGTAACAGGTTTACCATGTTACTTGTTCTAAGTCCGATTTGAATGTTATTAGGTTGGTTTTTGAAATATTCAGAGTCAGCAAATTTGCATCACACCAGTTTTTTATTTTCTTTATATCTACGGGGATGGATTGGATACATTGAGAATTCGCATTCTCTATGTGATGAAAATATTTAGAATGATAAATTCTCTACTTCAGAAGATTTTGTTTTCGTATTCTCATCATATCAATAGATACAATTCAATGTTCGTCGTGGCATATAGCCAGGAAAGTAGTTGTTTTCTGTTGAATAAATCGATAAAGAATTGATATTTTCATCACATAGAGAATGCGAATTATATTCCTTTCCAATATGATCCTTTCCAATATGATCTTTTTCATCACCGAAAAATTGTGACAGCAGTGAGATATCGCGGGTATTTCAATTCCACCCTGTCTATCCTATGATGTAACAAATGTCCGGGTTAATTTAAGTCATGATGAAAACAGAACGAAGGCGAGTAGCCACAAATCACCCGTTTTAATATCATACTGCAGCCCTTCTATTACACCACCACATTCTTCATCTCGTTCTGAATAATCCCATGATTCCCATGTCGAAATAATATTGCAATTTCTTCATTGGGGTGGCGCTTTATTCCCCCTGTATCCATAATATGTGGTCCCGCGGGAATTTTACATTTTATTTCACAGGCCGAAGAAGTTGACGGAAAGGCATATATTCGGGTTTAGGCTTGGGTTTGGGTTACGCCTATATTAACATAATTTATGGAACATATTTTCGCATATGTATAAAGTTCCATCAGTGTCTTCAGAATAAGACTTGGATAAAGAATCAATAGGCGAAAAAAGTCAATTTCAACAATTCGAGCTCGTATCAGAATCCATGATCTAAATCCACATGACTTTTGAAGCGTATAAAGTATTAATATAAGAACTTAGGTATTCATTGTCTAGAACTTCAGAGTAGGTATGTATTCCTATACTTTATAGGTATTATCTAAAAAATCGCGATATATATGGAATAAGCGATAGAAAAATCATTGAAGAACAGATGTTAATATTTCTGAATACAAATAATATTATTCCTTCTTCCTTCTGAACAATCAGGTTTTAAAGAAAAAGACAGCTGTGCAACAGCTCTCTTGAAAATTACTGATGCTATTATATCAGCCATTTCTCAAAATATCAACAGGGGTTCCGCAAGGTTCCATCCTAGGACCTCTACTGTTTTCATTGTATACTTCCAATTCTTCTACTTTTCTTTCTTGTTCGCGCCATTTCTACGCAGATGACACGCAGATGTATCTGTCTTTTTTCACAGATGAAGCTTCTCAGGCAGCTGCAGCTATCAACTATGATTTGCAAAGTATTCTCGAAATGTCAAAGAATCACTGTTTGAAATTGAATCCTAATAAAACTGTTTTGATAATTTTTGGTAGGGCTAGGGTTGCCTTCGGATGCAAAACAAGCAAGACAAACAGAAATTGTCCTCCATGGGTAAGTTGAAAATTGTTTTTCTATGGACATTGATTTGCTTACAACTTCCAGCTCCCATGTAAGTTTCAAAATTTATTGATAATGAAATCCACATTCGAGAAGGCCTATTTTTTTGCGAAGAGAAGTGAAAACACTGAAACAGAAAGTAAAAAGGAGGATGACAATCTTGATGAGGTGCTAAAAAACATTTTGAAGGTAAAAACTAGTTCAAATTTTCAAACTCAAGAGCTACATCTTCAGATTTCAGATTTGCCTTTGGAGCTTCTCTTTCTCCAGAAAGGAAAAAATGAAGGTGTACATTCTGTGCGACGCAGATATTCATCTCCTTTCATTCACCTTCTAAATAGTGAAATGTTTATGGACAAATAGGTACTCTTATTAATTAGGCTTAAAATAGACCTTAGGTACTCGATACCATTCAAGAACCTCTTTTCAAATTTTTTCTATCATTTTTATATTTCTTCTGATAGTGCTGAGACATGAGCTCCGCTCACCCTGAATAATATATTGTGACATTTGAATGAGAATATGATGGGTATGATTGTTGAATCTACCTTTGCACTTAAGCCACTAGATGGCTATGAAAGCTAGATCGTCCTTCTGCCCCCTCATGGAGGTACCCTTCGAGAATCGATTGTCAGCTGGCCAATGCAAAATGCAACTGATGAGGCTTATGGCAAGTCGAAACAGTCTGTCTTGCATCAGCTGACAATCGATTCACGATATTTCCCTAGAATCTCTACGTCTTGAGATTCTAGGTTTATCAATTTTGTGTTCATTTGCCTTCCTAAGCCAACATAAGATTGAAAGAGATAGGAATCCGTAACCACTGCGGGTTGTCTGAACAATATTTTTGCGTAAATATATATCACATTCTTCATAAGCCATTAGGAATAAGGTTATTTAATGTCATTCAATGCAGTTTTGCAATGTTTTTGATATCTTGACAAATAGGCGAGATATTGCCTTTATACGATAGCTTGGAACACCCAGTATTTGAATTATAAAGGCTATTGAAAAAACAACTCAATATTTTTGTAGGATAATATTCATCAATTATTCAGGTTGTGTTTGTGATTAGTTTAGGAGCTCGCAATGGAAAATGCTCGATCTTGTTTCTTCCAGGATATCCTTGAGTGCGCTCATTTCCTGTTATAGATAACCTCAAGGATTCGCAATAATGAGGCGAGATCTCCGCGATTTCTTTCGGACGACTCCAGAGAGTATTTCCCATGTTGACAGCCTATAGTGATCTTTGGCACCTCGCAGGAGGATTTCGCATTTTGATCCTGAAGATAACTACTTAAAGATATCGCGGAGAGTGCCGTGTTACACCAGGGCCTACTTTATCTAGAGTAGGCCCTGGTTAAGTGGTTACACCATACACGCCTCTGCCTAGCGCGATTGTAATTTCCAGTGGTACAGCGCGAGAATCGCGGGAAAAGCGCCCTTAACGCAGCACAGGGGATTCCCCATCGGAATCCCACCATCCACTGCGATGCATGAGTCACGACGCGGCGGCAGGATATCGCCAGGGATTCAGGGAATAGCTGGGGGTGGTCAGTGCACTGCAATAAGCAATACCGACACCCTTACGTTCGGGTGTGGATCAATTGCACTGGCCAGAATTCGGTCACAATTCACAACACAATTATATAATAATGATCTGTTGGGAATAACATGCAGATGATACTTTTTCAGAACTCCCATTTCTTCCCAGGAAACTAAAGACTCACGGCGGAAGGTAGATCAAGATCTTGCTTAAATCACAGCCTGGGGAACCAACAATGACAGACTCAAGCCTGTATTTTCTCTAGAAAGGTGGAACTCATAATAATCATCATAATATGAACTTTACTTTGCAAACATCTTCATCAAACCTGGAATGTCAGGCATCGGTTAAATTTTTGGGGGACCACTTGGGTCCAGGATTGACTTGGAACGTTCATATCAAGCACAAAGCTGTCCAAAATAACTTTCCTAATAAGAAGCCTTTCAGAAGATGTATCTAGGGACAGCCTACTTTCGGCTTACCATGGATACTTTAATTTCAATTTATCCTATGCAATTTTGAACTGGGCTCATTCCCCCAATGTTGTTCAAATCTTTGAATTACAGAGACGCTGTGTGAGAATTATCGCAGGTTTAAAATATCGAGATTGTTGTAGAAAAAGTTTTGCAGAACTGAGACTCCTTACACTTCCTTGTACTTTTATATTTCACTGCCTAACCCACATAAAAGTGAACCTAGTAAACTTTTTTAGTGACGATATGTTATATGATAATAATACGCTCCTGTGTATACAGGGTGACATTCTGAAAACTTCAAGGGGGACACTTGACATGATTAGTTTTAGCCCTCTTGGTTCAAACCCCTTGGAGGGGTAGTTGTTCCCCTTAGAATCTCAAATGGGAAGGGGGGGTCAAGAGGCACATTATTTTGAAGGGCATTCAATTCTCTTTCCAACTGTACCCTAGTTGATCATTCTCTGTCGAGCAGTTTCCGAAAAATGTAGTGTCACTTAAAAAACTTCCCACCCGATGATATCTTCCTTTCAGTAAATGGTATGAAAAATCGAGAAGACACGTCAATTCCATTCCTGAGGAAGACACTTGAAATGCATATTTTTAGCCCTCTTAGTTCAACTCCCTAGGAGAGGTAGATGATAACCCTAGAACCTGATATGAAAGGGGAGGTCAAAATGCATATCATTTTGAAGGGCGTTCAAGTCTCTGTTCAACTATATCCTAGTTTTTCATTTTTTGATGAACAGTTCCCGAAAAATGCCGTTCTAAACTCACAGAGGTAATTAGAACATACCTGCACTGATATCTTGACTGATATGCATGGCCCGACAATGCCTCGCAATGCCCCACACTGCCACACATTGCCACACATTGCCCCACACTGCCTCACATGCCCCACAATGCCCCTAAGTTGTACACCGGATTGCCCCATGTACTTACCCCTCGGTACCTACTGTTGGAAAGGGAATTGAACGGTTTTCAAAATAATGTGCATCTTGACGCCCTTTTCATATAAGGTCTTAAGGGTAACATCTACCCCTCCGAGGGGGTTGAACCAAGAGGGCTAAAAATATGCATTTAAAGTGTCCTTCTTGACATTGAAATTGACCCATCTTCTCGATTTTTCATTTCATTTACTGGAAGGAAGATATTAAGGGTGGGAAGTTTTCTAATTGACACGGCATTTTTCGGAAACTGCTCAACAGAAAATGATAAACTAGGGTACCGTTGGAAAGAGAATTGAACGCCCTTCAAAAGATGATGTGAACTTGTCCCCCCTCCCCATTTGATATTCTAAGGGTAACTTCTACCTCTCCTAACTAAAATAGACTTGTCTTCTTGATTTTTCATATTATTTACTGGAAGGAAGATACTGAAGGTGGGAAGTTTTCATAATGTATCTTGGCTCTCTTGGTCTCGGTTTCTACAACTATACAGTTTTGGCTGCTCTCAACCAGTCAGTCTCAGGTTTTCGTGTTATTCTTATGGTTGTTTGTTAGAAACGTTCAATACAAGTACTTTTTCTGTAACCGACACAAAAGTCGTCCATATTAATACCAAAAATAGCTCTTGAATTGACGTTTCTATTACTGACACAACAATAGGTATGTTGCTAGGCTAAATTTTTAGTTCCTAGGAGCTAAAGTTGAACTTTAGTTCCTATAGTAGCTAAAGTTGAACTTTAGCTCCTAGGAACTAAAAAGGATGTACTAGTCGTCATCAAGAATAATAGTAGATTGTTTTATTAGGATCAGAAGTGACACTTTGTTTGACAAGCGAATTTTGCATTTGCGAGGCGGAGCGTTTAGCGAAGCCGAGCAAAAGCAAAATTTGCGAGTCGAACAAAGTCACTTTTGATCGGAATGAAACATGATATTTTTTCTGCAACCGGAACAATTAACTCAAATAAACATGTGAAGTAACCACCAATGCCGTGCCATATGTATGCAATGCAACAAATATTGACAAATAATCCATGTGGTGAGAATATTCTACCTGCACTAACAGCAGGTTAGGTTTTCTAGGATGTTCGAATTGTAGTTTCAATATAAATACAACCACAGAGTGACATATTTGTGTATAGACCAGGTGCTCTAATGGCAAATACCGCGCCAGTGCCAGCTATATTGGAACTAGACGTGGAAAATGTTAGGTTAGTGAGCATATCAACAATGATAATAGTGATTATTTATTCCTCTCCATACTACACTGTGTTTGACTTGCGATAATCAAATGAAGCTAAACAATATCGTTGTTTGAGACAAAAAAACTATTGCTTGCCGTGATTATTCAAAAACAAGTTATCCATCCCGAGAATAACGATACAGATCAAGCAAGTATTTGAATCTTGAAGGCTTCCCTGATCAAAACAAAAATATTTAACTGAGATGTTTATGATTCCAATACTAAACTATGATAAGGTGTATTTATATCTCTAGCATGGGTATGAAATGCCAAATCTGCTGAAATCGGAAACAAATCAGGTATGCGTCTCATCCCAAATAACCAACCATCACAATGTTGTTTATTCTTGATGACGTCCATTAGATTCTTTTTAGTTCCTAGGAGCTAAAGTTCAACTTTAGCTCCTAGGAACTAAAATTCAACTTTAGCTCCTAGGAACTAAATATGTTGCCTAGCAACATACCTATTTTTGTGTCAGTAATAGAAACGTCAATTTAAGAGCTAATTTTGGTATCAAAATGGACGACTTTTGTGTCGGTTGCAGAAAAACAACATTGTTATGGTTGGTTATTTGGGTTGGGACGCATACCTGATTTGTTTCCGATTTCGGCAGATTTGGCATTTCATATCCATGCTGGAGATATAAATACACCTTATTATAGTTAAGTATAGGAATTAGAATCATCTCAGTTGAGTATCTTTGTTTTGATCAGGGAAGGCTGCAAGATTCACATACTTGCTTGATCTGTATTTCATTCGTTATTCTCGAGATGGATAACTTGTTTTTGAATAATCACGGCAAGAAATGGTTTTTTGTCGCAGACAACGATATTGTTAACCTTTATTTGATTATCAAGTCAAACACAGTGTAGTATGAAGAGGAATAAATAATCGCTATTATTATTGTTGATATGCTCACTAACCTAACATTTTCCACGTCTTGTTCCTATATCTGGCACTGGCGCGGTATTTGCCATCAAAGCACCTGGTCCATACACAAATATGTCGCTCTGTGGTTGTTTTCATATTGAAACTACAATTCCAACATCCTTGAAAATTGAATAAACCTGCTGTTAATTTAGGTAGAATATTCTCACCACACGGATTATTTGTTGCATTGCATACATATGGCACGGCATTGGTGGTTACTTCACATATTTATTGAAGTCAACTGTTTCGGTTGCAGAAAAAATAGCATGTTTCATTCGGATCAAAAGTGACTTTGTTTGACTCGCAAATTTTGCTTCCGCCCGGCTTCGCTAGGTGCTCCACCTCGCAAATTCAAAACTCGCTTGTCAAACAAAGTGCCACTTCTGATCCTAATGAAACAATCTACTATTAATGAACCAGTCAGAACCACCATGTGCAGATGACCCTCTCCCGAATCTCGATATCCTCTTTTTTCCACCCCCACCCGAAAACGAACATTGTCGCACTCTCCGCGTTTGATTAAGGTAATATCCCAAAGTGGTGCGTGAGATTGTTTCATTTGTTCCGATTGCACACACAAGAACTGCAAGAGAGCAAAGATAATAGGGACGATGCCGCGGGCTGCAGCAAATAGGGGCGGTTTAGGGGTTAGGGGTCGGGAGGGCGGCGAATCGTCGAGTGCCACCCCCGCTCGTCTATGTTTATATCGACGTTCAGTTGTCTTGCGATCGCCCTACGGATTAATCGCTTGATGAAATTCGATATTCTTTGCTCGGTGCTTCTATTGTGATAGCGGGTATTGGAATTTGAGGTTATATAAGCCGATTATAGAAGTTCGCGTTCCGTGGTCGTTCACGTGTTCCGTGTACCGCGGTTGATTTGAAATTGCGGCGTTTGTTTACATTGGATTATCGTCTTTCTATTAGAAAATCGTGTATTTTCTGGTATAGATTTAAGCGGCGTTCACAACCAAACTTTTTACGTTTTGCTTTTTACGTTTCGTATTCTGATTGGTGAAGCAGAATCTGAAATTAAAAGTGAACTAAACCAATGCAAATGACATTCACAACAACAAAAAATCAACGTGACTCTTTATGGCTCAGTTGCCTTGGTTTTGTAATTTGTTTTTCATCCTGAAATGAAGTAAATAATCATAACAATAATATTGATCAGATGATTTATAATATTGAATTTATAGAACTGGCGGTGACGAAAATTGATCCTTATTCAATACTTGAAGAGAAAAATCAATCTTCAACAAGAAAATAATGAATTGAACAGTATACCTATCTACTATTCTGAGGATTCACGAAAAAATCATGAAAACATTATCATAACTTCCATATTATTACAGAATGTTTCATATTATTCGTCAATTTTTACTATTTTCACAGACGATGGCTTCTTGCAACGCAAAAAGCTGAATATTTTCAGCTTTTTGCGTCATTTCAATTACAGATTTTGCTCCACCAATCAGAATACGAAACGTAAAAAGCAAAACGTAAAAAGTTTGGTTGTGAACGCCGCTTTACGTCGCAAAAAATCCAGTAGTCAGTTTTTTCATCGTTCCCTATGTTTATCGGGTTGCTGAATCCGAATTTGGGTATATCCAACAAATATGCCTGGTGCGTTTCGAAATATTGACAAAATTAATTGTATTTCGAAAAACTGAGAAAACACGCTTTCATAGATAGCCAACCAAAAAAAAAGTTGAAAATAAAATAATGAAAGTTTGTTGATAAATACAAAACATAAATTTTCAAATTTTTATGTTGTGTATTCATCAACACAACTTCATCATTTTATTTTCCACTTTTTTCAGTTTGGCTATCCAGGGTGATTCAGATTTGAAGACACAAACTGAAATGGGTGATAGATCTCATCATTTTCATCAAAAAAGTTCATGTAAAAATGAGTCTGATCTCGATCAGAAGCGGAGCAACAGGGGGTCGAAGTTAAATTACTTCTTTCTATTAATCAAAATATCTCGCTCACTTTTGAAGATATCAAGTAGACATTTAGTGTGGTTGATACTTCCTGGAAAATCATCATTCAAAGCACCTTATAGATTTTTAATATCTACAGGGTGATACGTTTTTGGGGGTAGAGGCCTCCTTATCCCCCTTCTTCTTCGCAGTACGCCCCTGACATCTTGCAGTTGAGAAATTTGATATGTCCTTCAATTTCGAGGCTTCTTTCGCCTTTCAATTTTTCTCAAGGAACCAACCGAAATGAAATTTCAAAATATTGACATACAGGGTGTTGTTTTCACTCGAAACCTACTTATTATTTCTGTCAAGGCTGTACTTGGAATAGGAATTATTTTATTTTTATGTTCTGGTTCTCACGAAAAGGGATATCCTGTAATGTTCAAAGAACATCGTGAGAACCAAGGGAAATAAGGTAGGCATTGATGTTCTTCTAAAATTTCTGGAGGTTATATGCCTCGGGGAACACCTTCCCTTGGCAATGTGTTCCAGAGCCTCGCTGTTCGTTACCTAACCTAACCTAACCACTATGGGTGAATAAAATACAAACCAAATATTAATAAAAATCTATATGTTGGTTCATAAGTTATGATCAATTGGGAAAAGGAAGGAAATCAATAAATCACCCTGTATCTTGGTTATAAACCCATGGAATATAGAATATACAGAAGCACCTCGGTGTCCTCCAGCTACCCTCACTGTATGCGCATTTCCCAATGAATTACCCTGTATAATATCTATTGGACCTACAGTGCTGCGGTTATTCCTCCTCAAGTTGTCGCAAATTTAATCTTCTTATAATTATCAATGTTCCGTATTTTCGCTACCAAGCATAATTTTTGGAATTTATAAGTGAAAAACCGTGAAAAACCAAGAAAAGTGCGGAAATTTATTTGTTTTTTTGCGAATTACTCGAAATGCACCAGAAAATTGTATTGGATTTGGATAACAACAACATATTCGGATTTAACCAAAGAGGAGAGTGATTTAACTCTCCAGAAACATGAGAACGATAAATCGACTATACTGTTTTTTTTGCGAATATAGAGATGTGATAATCATAATTATTCTTCGGTGATCTGATGGACACGTACTCGAAATCGGCGAATATCGTTCGTTGACGATGAATCTGAAGACATGTCAGATGAACAACATGGAAAGAAAAGTGTAGTGACTGTGTCTTCTAAAGTAGATTTGACGAAATCTGCTTCGAACTCCTTGGATTGGGATTCGCCATCGACGAAAACTGGAACAGTCAAGAGAAGACCAATTTCAAGGTGAGAGGTCTACTGATAGAGTAGGCAGTAATTAACTACTAAAAACGTTCAACAGGGTGATCGTTCTCCTCACAATAATTATTATTGAAGTTCCTATACAAAATGATTCTAGGTTCATCTTAAAGCCCCAGAAAGCTATACAATATCTAATATGGGATTCTAAGAGGGAAAAATATGTATTTCTAGCAATATCAGAACCAAGCTCATTTGACACAATTCTGACAGTGGGGCAACCTGAGGCTAGCTTTTTTCTCAGTGACAAAATTTGTTCATCAAATCTCAATTTGTTGTCAATGTGCAAACCCAAGAATTTAGTACTTACTCGATTTGTTTTCAACGCGATGTAAACCAAGAGTGGTATTGTCAAATTTGAACTTGAAAGTTATGATATTCGTTTTGTTGGTGTTGAAACAGAGATATTTTGAATTGCACCAAGATGTGGTCTCGTTTAAGTCGTGTGAAATGACTTCTTTGAGCGTAGCTATATTTTTTCCATGCCATATAAGAGTGGTGTCGTCTGTAAATAGTGTGAATCTTCCTGTAATGTTCAAGTAAGCTGA
This sequence comes from Phaedon cochleariae, assembly GCA_918026855.4. Classification (NCBI taxonomy): domain Eukaryota; kingdom Metazoa; phylum Arthropoda; class Insecta; order Coleoptera; family Chrysomelidae; genus Phaedon; species Phaedon cochleariae. The sequence goes on along the minus strand of OU896718.1, from coordinate 39,226,430 downwards.
ATCATTTAGATACAATAAAAATAAAATAGGGCCAAGCACTGATCCCTGAGGCACCCCTGATTTGATGATTGAACGACGTGAGCATTCATTAGAAATTTTGACAATTTGTTTTCTGCCAAGTAAATATGATTCAAACCATTCCAATGAAACCCCTTGGAACCCATAATGATATAGCTTTCTGAGCAGTATTCTGTGATCCATACAGTCGAAAGCCTTTGAAAATCGCAGAACACTGCTGCGGCTACCTCAGTTTCGTTCAAAGACAAATAAACCCTTTCAATAACTTGAAAAATAGCACCAGTTGTGCTTTTTGAATTTTGAAACCCGAACTGACACTGAGATAGTATTTTGTGTTTGTCTAGAAACTTCATCATCCTCAGCCTCACCAGCTTTTTTATTATTTTGGAACGGGGACATAGGAGTGATATTGGACGATAATTTGAAGGATCGTCAATTTCACCACCTTTATGAAGCGGAATTTTTATCGCCTGCTTCAGACAGGAGGGAAATTAACCTGACTCAAATGATTCATTCAGAGCAGTATCAGGTGAATTTTTAAAAATATTGACTTCCCCTTTCGTTGATAACGATTTTCTGGCAAACAGTTAGTTGTATGAAAAAAGTGCACGAGACCGAACTCCTACATTTCTTTATGGATCACAAGATAATGATATCCAAAGTCAGAGTTTCTCTTTTCAAACATAACATTTGAGCCAATAAAAGTGTTGCCCCTCCCCTCCAACTCTCCTCAAACAGGGTTTACATCATTTTTGAAGCAAGAAGGAAATAAGGTGTTTTAAAAAAATAGAGGAATGCCAATTTTCAGAAGATTTAGACCGTCATTATGTCATTATTATAGTCATAATTTTAGATGATCTTGTTTAATTTACAGTGGCTGTAGCTATAGGACACATGTTTATATAAGGAAGAAGTCTTATTTTGATTCCAACAATATGTCCTCAAAATATTTCTCGGTATTTTCGGGGTATCTCGTATCAGAGAATCGAAGACTTCTCAAGTATACAAGGTGATTCTGAAAAATTCAAGGGGCGATTCCATGTGATATTTTAGGAAATAAAGTTCATATGAACATGTGTCCTAACTTGCTTCGTTTTCGAGATACAGCGAGAGATACAGGGTATCAATATTTCCATGAAAAATCGTTTTTTTATTTATTTTTTATCGCTTGAAGCGCACGAAAGGGAATCCCTATAATGTTCAAAGAACATCGTGCGTTCCTAGGGAGGATAGGGACAGGAGGTAGGTATTGGAATTTTTTTTGAACTTTTGGAGATTATATGTTGTTGGGAATACTTCCACAGGCAATGAATTCCAGGGCCTAGCCGTTCTATGGATGAAGGAGTCTTGATAAAGTGCTGTTCGACATCTTTCGAGGTTGACAACGAAAGGATGTGCTGACTGGGCTTGTCTAGTTCGTCTGATTGGTATTGCTAGTGAAAGGATGATAGCAGAGATTTCCGAAGAACATTTCCCGTGGAAGTATCGATAAAAAAGTGGAAGGTCGCTGACCTTTCTACGGTGTTCCAATGATGTCAAAGAGTGAGTGAGTGTGGCGTCACCCACCAGGCGAATGGCTCTTCTCTGGATGGAATCTAAGAGCATCAGCGTATGTTTTGGTGCTGAACCCCATATGTGGGAACAGTATTCTAGAACAGGCCGTATCTGCGCTTTGTAGATCATGAGAAGCTGTTGAGGTGTAAAGTAGCTTTTCGCACGGAACAAGAATCCGAGTTTTTGTGAAGCAGCTTTTGCGATGGATCTGACATGATTATCCCATGAAAGAGTGTTGCTGATGGAAATACCGAGCATAGATATGGTGGGCTTGGTGGGGATGGTGGAGCCAGACATTACAATATCGGGCATACTGAGTTCCGCCTTTCTAGAGAAAATGCAGGCTTGAGTTTTGGTGGCGTTGAATTCAACTAGGTTGTTTGTTCCCCAGGCTGTGATTTCAGCAAGATCCTTATTGACAGCATTGACCTGCTTGCGCCGTGAGTTCTAAGTTTCCTGGGAGAAATGGGAATTCTGGAAGAGAACGCAGTATGGAGGGTACTATCATCTGCAAAGCTGTGGATGAGGCAAGTTGTTACTCCCAACAGATCATTGATATGAAGCAGGAATAATGTTGGTGCCAAAATTGATCCTTGTGGAACGCCGGAATTGATGCTAATGGTATCAGACGATACACCGTCCACCACCACGTGAAGCGATCTGCCTGAAAGAAAACTCGATAAGAGATGGCATAGCTGAGGTAGTAAGCCGTATGATGGTAGTTTGTGGAGGAGTCCTTCGTGCCAAACACGGTCGAATGCTTTCGATATGTCCAACGCAACAGCTAGAGATTCCCCGTGTTTTTCTATTGAAGATTGCCATAGATGGGTGACGTAGGCAAGTAGATCTCCAGTAGATCTTCGGTGGCGAAAGCCGTATTGTCTATCATTGATGATTCCTGAGCTCTCCAGATATTTGATAAGCTCAATATTGATGGCTTTCTCCATCACTTTGGAGATCACTGATAACAGGGAAATGGGCCTGTAGTTGTTGGGCAGGTTCTTGTTTCCTTTTTTGGGGATAGGTTGGACTCTAGCTGTCTTCCAGCATGATGGAAAAATACCCGACCTGTACGAGACGGTAAACAACTTGCAGAGAATCGGTGTTAATTCTGGTGCACATTTTTTGAGGATAATAGGTGGAATTCCATCAGGACCGTTAGCCTTATTCGTTTTGAGACCAAGCAAAATTCGTCTGATAGTGCGTTGACGAAAGACGATTTCGGGCATTCGACTCTCAACCGGTGGAATGTCCGGCGGCACTTTTCCTTGGGAATCCAAAGTAGAGTTTGCTGCGAACATCTCTGCAAAAATATTCGCTTTCTCCTGCGATGTTGTTGCTAATGTGCCGTCGGATTTGGACAGTGGTGGAAATGAACTGTTAGTGAAATTTCTTCCGACCGCTTTAGCAAGGGACCAAAACGAACGGGAGCCATTGGGACACTCTATGAGTTTCGATCTTATCTTGGCATTGTATGTCTCTTTCGAAGCATCTATTGTTTGGCTGCAGTTATTCCTGGCATCAACGTATTCTGCTCTAGTCGCGAGGTTAGGGTTTTTGAGCCAGCGATGGTAGGCTGTTTGTTTCAAGGCAACAGTTCTAGAACAGTTTTTGTTGAACCAGGGTTTCGATGGTGATGATCTTTTCGAAGAATGAGGTATGTATGTGTCCATTCCGAGCATGATGATCTCGGATATTTCCGCAGCACACTGTGAAGGGTCCTCAGAGTCAAAGCATACTCTATGCCAAGGAAACTCGGAGAAAAACATGCGGAGACCGTCCCAATCTCCTGAATTGTAATGCCATATAAGACGTGAGGGTGCCGGAGCAGTTGATGGAATGAAGAATGGGCAGGTTGTGGAGATGAGTGTATGGTCAGAATTGCCAAGTGGAGCTCGTACATCTATGGTGTAGGGTGCTGAATTATTAGTGAGGAATAAGTCAAGTATGTTAGCTGAATGGTTATTGGCATCGGGAATTCGTGTGGGTTCTTTGATAAGCTGCTCTAAGCCATGAGTGATGGCGAAAGCTTCGGCTTGTCGCCCAGCTTCATCCGTTCTGTTAGAGTGTATAATATCTATTGGACCTACAGTCCTGCGGTTATTCCTCCTCAAGTTGTCGCAAATTCAATCTTCTTATAATTACCAATGTTCCGTATTTTCGCTACCAAGCATAATTTTTGGAATTTATAAGTGAAAAACCAAGAAAAGTGCGGAAATTTATTTGTTTTTTTGCGAATTACTCGAAACACACCAGAAAATCGTATTGGATTTGGATAACAACAACATATTCGGATTTAACTCTCCAGAAACATGAGAACGATAAATCGACTATACTGTTTTTTTTGCAAATATAGATATGTGAATAATCATAATTATTCTTCGGTGATCTGATGAACACATACTCGAAATCGGTGAATTTCGTTCGTTGACGATGAATCTGAAGACATGTCAGATGAAAAACATAGAAAGAAAGGTGTAGTGACTGTGTCTTCTAAAGTAGATTTGACGAAATCTGCTTCAAACTCTTTAGATTGGGATTCGCCATCGACGAAAACTGGAACAGTCAAGAGAAGACCAAATTCAAGGTGAGAGGTCTACTGATAGAGTAGGTAGGAATTAACTACTTAAAACGTTCACAGGGTGATCGTTCTCCTCACAATAATTATTAGTGAAGTTCCTATACAAAATGATTCTAGGTTCATCTTAAAGCCCCAGAAAGCTATACAATATCTGATATGGGATTCTAAGAAAAATATGTATTTCTAGCAATATCAGAACCAAGCTCATTTGACACAATTCTGACAGTAGGGCAACCTGAGGCTAGCTTTTTTCTCAGTGACAAAATATGTTCATCAAATCTCAATTTGTTGTCAATGTGCAAACCCAAGAAACAAGAGTGGGCTTGTCAAATTTGAACTTGAAAGTTATGATATTCGTTTTGTTGGTGTTGAAACAGAGATAGTTTGAATTGCACCAAGACTTGACCTCGTTTAAGTCGTGTGAAATGACTTCTTTGAGCGTAGCTATATTTTTTCCATGCCATATAAGAGTGATGGTGTCGTCTGCAAATAGTGTGAATTTTCCTGTAATGTTCAATTACGCTAGATCATTTAGGTAAAATAAAAATAAAATCAGGTCAAGCCCGTATCCCTGAGGAACCCCTGATTTGATAATTGAACGACGTGAGCATTCATTAGAAATTTCGACAATTTGTTTTCTGCCAAGTAAATATGATTCAAACCATTCCAATGGAACCCCTTTGAACCCATAATGATATAGCTTTCTCAGCAGTATTCTGTGATCCACACAGTCGAAAGCCTTTGAAAAATCGCAGAACACTGCTGCAGCTACCTCAGTTTCGTTCAAAGACAAATAAACCCTTTCAAGGACTTGAAAAATAGCACCAGTTGTACTTTTTGAATTCCCACTCCAAATTTCACTGTAGGTGTTTTCAAGACTTCCATTGAGATTACTCAGTAACCCCAATCACAATCATTTTGAAATTGTAGGGCTTCCCCAGTCAGTTATAAATAAAAACAATTGATACGTCCAACTTCAACATCCTATTTCTCAAAAACAGAGCAAGTTAGGATAAATGTTTATATGAACTTTATTTGCTAGAATATCACAATGAATCACCCCTTGAATTTTTTCGGTGTTATGTATTGGTTATTTGGTTGGACCCCCCCCCCCATCCATAGTTGTTAATACCCTTTACAGAAAAAATATATGTATACGAGTAATGAGTGAGACGTATCACCCTGTACACATAATAAACAATGAGACTAATGTGATCCACTTTTTTCAGCAACTCCTTCCTGGAATTCCAATTAGAGTCGTTTGAGAAAAATGAGCACCAATTTGGGCTAGTGAAAACCGGTAAAATCAAGTGCCAGTGTGCGCAGTTTTCAGAAAAAAAAATCGCAAACTTCGGTTTTTCATGAGTCGTGGAGATCAGATCCGGACTCGTTGAAAAAGTATTCTACAGGGTGAGTCAATAATCTTCAAGGTTCAGGTGTTAGGTTCATATCAAAGTTTCGTTTTTCAATATTCATCAAATTTTCTGATGACACGAACATGTACAGGGTGATTTTTGTATTCGATTTGATACAAAAAAATTGAGTAATTACTCTTGCTGTACTAACAGAACACAACTACTTCTTTTGCTAAGGCCATCTAGTAAGGAATAAGGATATAAAAATGAGATACCATCTGATACTGTGAATTAACATTCTCCTTTAGGGTCAAAATTTTAAATGGAGGGACACAAGCGATAGAGATCGTAGAAATGGAACGAAAAGTTCTCGGAAAAGTTCAAGTAAACTCGTATGAGTCGTATGTATTATAGCTTCGTTTTCAAGGTACAAGGTTTCTAGGATAAAACAGTGTTTTATTCACAGCTCGAAAATTTTATAGCTGATTCTCGTAAAACCTGGCAGGTTTGTTTGTAATATGGAAATGTATCTTTTGGCGTAACTATAGATTCAGCGTAATCATTCTAGTGGCCTCCCAACGGATTATCTGATTGATTTTAATGGTGATAATCATTGTATTCTTTTGTTTTTTTGCAGTTTCAGTTTCTCACAATGGAAGGTATAACTTCGGTAAAACTATTCTCTTATTTCATGAGTTTTATTTAGTACCTATCTTGCTTGGTTTCCAAGAAAAAAAAAGGGCTTGATATGAATCCAAATTTTAATGTAGGTCAATTCAAGTCATTCATTGACATCCTCGTTGACATCACTCAATAGATATATCTATTCAATTCATATAATGGATGATGGATGATGGCCGATAATATTACTAACGTCAACACCCAACATTTTCCTTCTTAAATCTGCAACCGTCTGAAACGTGATGAAGCTAGAAATAATACGATTTTGAGAATCTTCAATATTATTTGTTGGCAAATCCTGCAAAAATGTTGATTTTCTTCAATATCCAGTAATATTATGGTACTTGAAGATGAACCATTCCATGACTGATATACTTCAACGAACTGGTAGTTCCTCGTATCAACTACTAATTTTTTTCGGATATGAATCGATTCACTTTGCATACAAAATTTTGGCCGTCCTTAATTTTACTAGAGAAATATCATAGAATGAATACTCTGTACATATATTCGGGTCGATTCTGTTCGGATCTTGTTATAACATTGCTAAGATAATAATATTGTTATGATCATAACATATAACAATATTGCTATGAAGTTCTGTATTCTGTTTGCAGAGTAACTGCAAGACTGGTTATAAGTTCAAGTGATAGCAATATTGTTGAAAAATTGAGAATTTCTGAGTTCATGATTATCTAACCTCTCAAATTAGTCAGTCCTGCACTGACATTTTACAAAATTATATTGTTCAACGAGAGATTCTGTATTTGCTGAATCTGGTCGTCGTTGTGCGACTGGTGCAAGTAATCAATCATGTCCCCGAAATGAGAAAACAACTAAAAGCCGGATGAAACATATCGTGATTTTTGTTTTAATATTCTAGCAAAATAGCTTGATGAACTATCCATCAGGCAGCTGAAATTTCTCTGATATGCCGAAATTGTATTCTCATATTTCCTCTACAAATTGGAACTTCAAGAAAAGGTTTTCAAGTAGTTGGTCATAGATATGTTTGTAATCACCATCCTAAGTTTTTCAATAATTCTTCTACGAATTGAAACTTTGAGGAAAGGTTTTCGAGTAGTCAGTGACACAACTGAACTCTCATATGTTTTTAATCCACTTTCTGAATTTTCATACAGTTGGAAGAATTTGTAGTGCAAAAACAAAGAATCCACTGCCTTGTTATAAGATAGCAAGCACAAAATTGATGTTGTCGAGATAGCAAGAAAGCTGGCCAGATGTCATTGAAATTGACAGATCATATTGCCAAAAATCGATGATTAGAATTCCACTTTTTCGAATCTTGCTATGATAGCAATATCTTCTCCACAACCACCCAGCGAGCACAAAAACATCTCAGAGATGTTAAAAGTACGAGATTTCGAGACATTGAACCTCCACTGCGATGTTCTGTTCACACATGAATAGAACTATTTTATAGAACAGCCAATGTCCGCCGCAGGCGGCAATTATCGAGATGTCCTTGATATGTCACAAAACTACCTTCTCCCTAGTTCTTTTTAAAGCCTTTTCATGGACACAACAGAACATTTTCAACGCGTCTTATGCGCACATTAAATCGCTGTAAAAAAATCATTTTCGAGGTACTTTTCTGAAGCCTTTTGTCAAAATGAACTTTTGCATTAGGATTCCATTTCCCTTGAATGAAAAAAAGCATTAAAAATAGATTAAACATGAAAATATTTTCTAGATACCTTCTCAATCGGTTTCTGAGTAGTGCTTACTGCACACAGACATATAATTGGAAATAGTTTTCCCAATTTTTGAAATGTTCTCCACAATGCATAATTTTGCAACTGCGGAGAAGCTGTGTATATTGATGAATTCGTACTTTTATATATTGATTACACTGAGGCACCGAACAAGGTCATTATTACAAAATGAATACAATAAACTTCACCAAATTCCTTTCTGTTCGTTAGCAGCGTGATGTAAGCGTGACACGCTGCAAACGCGAATGCCAATTGCGAACAAGAAGAACAAAATCGAAAACGAATCAGAATTTATCGTATTGTGACGTAAGCATGAGACGTTGTGGTGGGGCAAACAAAGAAAAGGCACAAAAGAACAAAAACAATACTTTTAATATCCTTCTAAGACCTCTTTGGGAAGGGCATATTACGCCTCAAAAAAAAAATCCTCATGCCTACATTTCTAAAACATCCCAAAACATCTCAGGGATACCTCTCAGTAGGCAAACAAAGAAATGCCACAGAAGAACAAAAACAATACTTCAATATCCTTCAAAGACCTCTTTGGTCAGTGCATATTACGTCTCAAAATAACATCTTCATGCCAACATTTTCCAAACATCCCAAAACATCCTAGGGATGTTTGTGCTCGCTGGGGCATATTGCTATTTGCAAACAGAATCGACCCGAATGTATATTGAACACCTCATATGAACATCTTTGACTCACCCTGTAGATTGGGTTTGGCGACTGTTTATGACCCGCCACGGGCCTCTAATGGTGATGTAGGTCAGGCTGGCGGTGCGAATAAGGGCTGTGCATTGTCAGGTGAATTATTGGTGATGAGTTCGGAGGGTGAGATCCACATAGTAAATCTTTGGGAGAAATCCGCATGATAACTCGAAGAAACTCATATAGATGAAAAGTCATTTCCACAACATTTATTTATATAGAGTGATCAATAAAGATCACGCATGAAGGTACATGTTTCGAGCTTATGCAAGATCATCATCAGCTGCACGAAAAAAAAAGAATTGTTCAATCAAGCAAAATTTAATTGAATGGAGCAAATAAAAGTGTCATATATGCACGACAAAATATAATCTTGAAATTAGTAATTCTATATCTTGTTTCAGAGCGAATTTGAAGTTTGAATCAAGTAAATATGTCTTGCATGAACTCTGGATCTTCTTCAATCAAGCACATCCATGAATTGCTTATGAAGAGATATTGAACAAACATTTTGATTGATCAAATATTTAGTTAATTCAACGAAATATTTGGTTGATTCAAAGAAATATTTGGTTGATTCAATGAAATATTTGGTTGATTCAATGAAATATTTGGTTAATTCAATGAAATATTTTGTTGATTCAAGAAAAACTATATATCCATTCGACAAATTGTTTTTTTGAACCAAATTCAATATTCGGGAATTATCTGAAATTTTACATCAATAGAATAAACAAAACTAGGAAACTAGTCTACTCCTAGCATAGATGTTTAGTCTGTATTCCTCTTTAGCTGATGGAAAACTATTTCGGATTGCTAATCATCCTCAGTTTGACTTATCCAGCTGATATTTCAAACACGAAATATCAGGCTTCACGTATATAATGAACTCGAGGCAGGCATAGACGAGGCGAAATGATCACCATCTAGAGGCGAAAATTTAAGTTGATGTAGAATGAACAAAATATTTCATTGATATTACATATTTCGTTGCTCTATTCAAGCAAATGATCCGTTCGAAACGAGTTCATTGATACATCGGAATAAGACAACTTGTATGTTGTTTCAAAGATATATTCTCATCAAAATGATCATTGTTTGATCAAATCAACGAAATGTTTATAGTTGAATCAACATCGACATTATTGGATCGACATAATTTGTTTTTGAAGATACCATATATTTTGTTGATGGAATTGATATTATACTGGTGATTCCATTAGACTACATTCTTGATTTGAACAAGCTGCTTCCATGGAATAATCATGTATCTGGTTGAATCAACAAAAAATTGCTCAGTCCAACAAAAATAACTCAAGCATAAATAATTTGTTGATGCAACCAATCCTTTTTTTTTCGTGGAGATTTTCCACTTTTTCTTGCGAGACTCGACAAGATTGATCGTCTCGTCTCGTCTCGTAGACAACAATTAAGTTTAGGTCCGTCATCTTTTTCCTCAATAAAGTTAGAAAAAAGCCTCAAAATTATGCCTTGAACGATTTTCTCTCGTAGAAGTTCAAAATAAATGAAATCCGTTCATGAATGAAAACAAGATTCCATTTTATTGGACAACCCTATAGTTTGATTACCACCGACTTATTCACGAATAATTCACTCAACAAATGATACAGCCAATACAGATTCGACAGCTAGACGCATAAAAGTGCTCAGTTTGGATGCCTCTCAGGAGAGAATCCGCTCAATACACAATTTCGTGCAGAGCAAATATGCAATTTACAAGAAGGATAAAGCTGAGTCTACGAGAAAGTCGGTTTCCTTGTATCAGCGGGATTTGTTTGGAGAAGACGATTGGGCGTGGGATCCAAAGAAGATGCAACGAAGGTGAATACTATTTTCCATCTATTTATAAATTCTACACATATATCATCCTTTTTTGTTCATTACAACGTCACTTAGGACATCTATCTATGAATTTAATCAAGGTGTCTCAAGTGACTTAGTGATGACTATACCATATATGTCGCTAAATGCTTCAATTCATGCTATAAAGTGCTTCTCTTTAATGCCCTCTCCCCTTTTATTTTTTGAACTAGTCACCTGAAAAAATTGTAACTTGAGATAATGACATTGATGCAGGATACTATGATTTGAAGTTTTCAATCTAGAATTAGTTTCAAAGGAGATAATCTGCGAGAAGAGTAGTTATAGAGTTGATTGCAGTATTAGAGTGAGTTCGTCTGAGTATTTTAACTCTAAAAACATACTCTGCGAATTTAACTCGACGTGTTTTTTCACTGTGTACTACAGAATTGCGGAATATTTAATCGTTGCCTGAATACAAACACATTGATATGGATATTGTATTCCAACAAAATGGAGCACCACCACATCACTCCATACAAGTTAGAAACTATTCGGATAATACTTTCCCTGGTCGTCAGACTTTTTTATGGGGCTATTAGAAGTAAAAGAAGTACGAAACTGAACCTGCTTTAATATTGGATATACGACAGAGAATAAAGAATATTTTGATAATTCAAGATGGCGGATCCAATATGGTGAACGAGTTTTCTAATTATGATCCGATTCTATTGAAAATTGGTATCTGTGGGTTTTCGAGGTCGGAGATTATGATTCTTTCTTCGAAATTGAGAAATTCGAGATGGCGGTTCCAATATGGCGAACGAGCTTTGTGATAAATAGTAGTTTGGAAAATCAAAAACGCACGCTTTTGTAGATTCTTAGAGTTTTCCTTGGATTTGATAAGTCACTCGTTTACTTTGTTCTGTGTGGTGAGATCATTTTGTTGTGATGTGGCAGTAATGGTGCTTGAGTAGAAGAAAGTAATGTAGTCCGCGAAATAATGCGATCTGATTGCTGGCTGCAGGTGCTAAAATATGTCATTGACATATATTATGAATAGGTGGAGTCCAAGAGCGGAGCCTTGAGGCACTCCTATCGTTGCTAGTTCAGTTTCGGAAACCGTTCCATTGAATAATACATATTGTTGTCTATCTTTTATATAGGGTGAGTCATGAGGAACTGTACATACTCCTACTACGAGTAGAGGCCCCTGAGGAAAATACCGAATGTCCATCAGGAAGTGTCTTCCACACTTCTTTTCCACTGTATAGGGTGAATAATGAGATTTGGTAAAAATATCTTATGGTCATAACTTTCCAACAGCTTCGTCGATTTGTCTGATTTTTTCATGGAATATTTCACTACTACTCTCTAATCGACTGACTTATTCAGAATTGGGAAAATCCAGGACCGTTCTTGAAAAATTTTGATAGTTCGGTTTATAGCAAAAAGTTCATCCTGTATATCTTTTTCGAAAAGCTGTGACAGGGAATTTTCAAGGAACACAAACAAACATCAAAACTGAAATATTTTTCAATTTCCTCACACTCTCACTGCAAATTTTGCGAAAAATTTATTTATTTGATCATTGCCTGAGGAAGTGTTTATAAAAACTCTGTTTTTCAGACAAAAATACGTAAGAAGCAAGAACAAACAATCTCGTCCAATGTTAAATCCGTATTTTTTAGACAAAAATAAGTGAGAACCAAGAAGATCTTTGCTCAATGTTTATTTGAACTTTCAGCCCACCATCGACTCCCAACCAAAGTGTCAAAGAGAATGAGAGCTCAAAGGAACATCGGCGTTCGAGCAAACTAAATGGAGAATTTCCCTTTTCCAGACCAGACGGTGCATCGTTGGATGTCGTAAAATGCGGAAAATACAGGAAACGGCTTTCCCTGAACGCGGAAAGCTTCAGAGAAAAGCGATATGGTCCGCACAGAAGAAGAACACAGGGAAGTTTCGAAGTCGAAGGAGTTGCCGATCGCGATAAGGAGTTTGGGGGGACAGATAACGGGAGCTTTCGAGGTGAGTTATGGCTATGAGTTTTGTGAAAGAAGACCAAAGGACTTGCTACTCCAGATTTGAGGAGCATTCACGCAAAAGTGAACAAATCCATTTGGAATAATTATGAATGAAACGATATTTTCGCAAACAAAATTGAGTTTTCATTCATTTTAACAATTTTCAAAGAATATAAGAAGATATGTGTATGATTTTTGTAAAAATATCAGAGGAGTTTTTTCGATATATGTTATGGATTTGTTTAATTTTGCTTGGAATGTGAGGATTTGTACCGTTTTGCTTGACCAGCCTGTTGGATTTGTTTTTTTACCTGACATAATTATATAGCAGGAAGAAAATCTTTCAGTCAACCCCACCAAAACTATACTTTATTCAACATTTGAATATAATTTGAAGCTTTAAAGCTTCATCATCAGCAACAATTATTTGTTACAGGAAGTACTACAATAAGAAAGGGTCCGCAATTGAATGCGGATCCTATATTTTCATTAAAACCATTTTTAATATGTAAATTACATTTTGATTTTTCATTATGTGAAATATTTTTTACCAGAACAGGTGGGGATTTTTTGACTTTCATTATCTGAATGTTTGTCTGACGTAGCTTTTTGTCTTTCTTATTCTAGTACTTCCTGTAACAAATTTTTTTTGCAGATGGTGAAGCTTTGAAGCTTCGAAACATGTCCCAATTCCAATGTCAATTGTCAGCAGGAGCGAGACAGTACTGTTTCGACCCACCAGGTCTCATCAGCCGCTTTCGGTCAGCTGACATGAGAGCCTGAAGTTTTCGAACCTTTCCCAAACCTCATTGTCAGATTGGTCGCAGTGAATCACGTGATACATCATAGACGCATGCACATTCGCTCGTAGAATAACTCAGAATTACTAACGAGACTATCGGGGTCTCTAGAGAAAGGGAAAACATCCTTGAAAGCGTAAATCACTACACGAATGATCACAGAATAAAACTCCCTGACAATAAAAAAACACGAATCCCAACATATCACATGATGGGAATGGTTCGAAAGGTTTAGGCACTTCTCTGCTGACAACTGGGACAACTCACTTTTATTATATCACCCATTTTGATTTCGAAAACGCAGGGCATATGATGTTGTATACAGTGACCCTATGCAATGTTGTAGTCATGTTGTCGCCATCTAGTGGCATATATCTAAAGTAAAACACACACTGTATGGCGTACCATCTATAGTCACACGTACAGAACCCTACGTCTTTAACGCTGGCAGAGTGGTACTACAAGTAAACAATCTGCTGTCAGATAGCATCACCTGACATACCTGAATGGATTTTTCCACTAACCTATTTACTGCTATGATGAGACCTGGTTGGTCGAAACAGTACTGTCTCGCTCCTTCTGGCTATTATGACAACTCTATTCATTCTGGATTTCTTAGTTATGAGCAGTTGTTTTGTTTATAATGAGACACTGTGTATATCTCGTGGCAGTTGAGATGAAACGTCTTTCCTTTCTCTGTTCGACCGGAAATCCCATATTCCACAACTGATTTCGTTTTTCAAAATACCTTGCAAAAACCTTGCATATCTTGGTCGTAGGAACACATTGAAAAAATCCTGCCGTAAACATCCCACTTCTGATTTTCTTATATCCCACTTCTGATTTGAAGTCAACAGAAGAAAATAAATTAATATGATGTATTTCCATTTGAAGCGTGTTTTGTTCTATTCACAAGGTGTTCATTAAAAAGATTTCATCTGTCTCAAAAAATTTATGTTTGCAATGGATACGGCGACTGTTGACAATGTTACTCCTTCTCTTGCAGAGTTTCATCAAATCGGCATTATCTGAATGGTGTCAGAGATAATTGTTTGGAGAGTTCAAGATATCTAGGTTATTTGGTTTTGAATTGCCACATCTAGAAAATCCTGTCGTAACAATCCCACCTCTGATTTTCAGAATATTATGAGATCAAGAGAATCGATTCCATACCATCAATTTGATTTCATACCTTATCAAAATCAACTTCTAAATTCTCGTATCTGTTCCTGATAATGAATAAACTCAGATGTATGCTCATCTTTTTGTTCTATTCAAGGTGTCAATACAAAAGATTCCATTAGCGTCAAAGGTTTATTGTTCGACATGAATACGATTGTTGACAATGTTCTTCATCTCTTGCAGAGACTCATACAATTGGAATTACCTAAATAGTGTCCTAGAGATAATTGTTCCGAGAGTTCATGATATCCAGTTTATTTCTTCTTGAATGGGCACATCGTTTACCCGTTCGAACACATCGAGAATATCCTGCCGTCAATATCCCACTCCTGAATTTCTTCATCCCACTTCTGATTTTCTTTATCCCACTTCTGATTTCCTTTATCCCACTTCTGATTTTTTTTTCAGGACACAATAGCGCCAAGGCGAGCAAACTGTCCGATTCCGACTCGGGCATCGCCTCGCCGCTCTCCCCTGGCTCCGTGTACGGTTTCCTGGGATACTCCGATAAGGATAACGACGGTCGCAGGAAGAAATGGTCCTGCGAAAGGAGCTTCGACGGGGTTGAGAGGTCGGAATGGGGGTGTTGTTGTACAGACGAAAGGACACAGGTGAGTCATATAGAAAAATGATATTCCCAGAGCCGGCTGCAAATTTCGATTGTGATCTGATAACGAAATGATATACAGGGTGGGGCATTAGTGCGTCGGAGCTCGATCGTTCGAGTTCTATGATAGCTAGAAATTTGATTTAAAAACGAATGTGAATGAGACAACAAGGTCCATAACTGAAAATTATTGCCACATATAGTCTGTCCAAGATAAGGTTGAACAGCATGGGGATCTCGAAAACGGTAGAAGGTACGAAGTCGGTTAAATGGGGAAAAAGTTGTGCATTCGGAGACTTATATCAAGAACCTTCGAAAATTTTAAAAATTATTTTTAGTTTTTGACATATAGAAAAAAGATAATTTTGGAATATCTATTTTAGTTTTTTTCTCCGTCATTATTGAAGATACAGAAAAACTGAAAATACTTTTTCGTAGCAACTTCTGATGACGTTCAACGTGGTGATACCGATTTTTTATGCGACGTTCAGTATTCGTAGAACCATCATGAACTTTTGTTTTTCAAATACGGTCCAGATAATTTTTTCACAGATTCTGGATGGTTTTTTTATTCTGAATTCAACCATGTATAATACAAGGTGTTTTATATGTGTTTCGACCTATTTTTAGCCATCATCAATGTGTTTTCGAAATTCCAAAGGGAAAATGCCATCAGTTCCACTTATTTTGAAGGAAAATTAGTCAACACACCTAATACCTCATCAACTTGTTTCAATCAACAACCCATTTCATTTTGCGGAAACAAAAATCCCATCCATACAAATTCAGAATATGTCAAGCGCTAAAACCAGGCGATGACGAAAGGCGCAGGACATTCTGTGAGTGGTATACCAGGAAATGTCGAAATTTTACAGATTTCCCTCGAACAATCATCTGGACTGATGGAAGCATGGTCACTAATCATGGTATCTTCCATAGAAAAAATACATATTATTGTTCACGAGAAAATGAACATTTATACATTACAGCGAGACACCACACCACGTTTCGACTTCAATATGTGGGTTGCAATATTTGGTACACGAATACTTGGTCCTCTTATTTACCATGAAACACTGACTTCCGAACGTTATAGAAATTAGCTTGGGAATCATCTTGAGGAAGCTCTGGATGATTTACCGATTGCGGAAGTTCAGAACTGTTGGTTTCAACAAGATCCGGTACATAATTCCAGAGAAGTCCGTGCGTTTTATCCAGAAAATGGATTGGTACTCATTCTACAGTCCCTTGGCCGGCGCGGTCACCTGATTCGGAGCATTCAATAAAATAACCCCAGAAATGCTTAGTAATTCTGAACATTTGTTATAAATGTTTCTGTAGGTATTGTCAAAGTTAAGTTGTTAAAGTAATTTGTGTAGGAATTCATCAACAATTTTAAGCGCTGCATTGAATGATGTAGTGAAATATTTTTTATTCACTTCTCAGTATTGAATAACTAATCCATCAATGTTTGAAACTAAATGATCAGTAATAAGTGGAACTGATGGCACTTTTCCTTCGGAAGTTCGAAAAAACATTGATCATGGATAGAAATAGGTCGAAACACATTCGAATCATCTTGTTTCATACATGGTTGAATTCAGAATAAAAAACCTTTCAGAATCTGTGAAAAAATTATCAGGACTATTTAATAACAAAAGTTGATGATGGTTCTACGGATACGAAACGTCGCATACCAAAATCGGTTTCACCACGTTAAACGTCATCAAAAGTTGCTATGAAAAAGTATTTTCAGTTTTTCTGTATTTCTAATAATAACGGACAAAAAAATAAAATAGATATTCCAAAAATTCACCTTTCTCGATATAACTCAAAAACTAGAAATAATTTTGAAAATGTTCGAAGGCTCTTGATATGAGCCTCCGAATGCGCAACTTTTTCCCAATTTAAACGACTTCCTATCTCCTACCGTTTCCGAGATCCCCATGCTGTTCAACCTTATATTGGACAGACTGTATATGTACATACCAAGCTAATAAAATTAAGCATTACAATCCCAACAAAAACGTGGGGTCCTTATCGTCCAGTGATGAAAACCACTGATGGTAACCAAAGTGAAATAAGCGAAAAAAATTGATTTCTCCTGTTACAAACATGATGAATAATGATGTGTTCTGAAACTATATAGTTGTGAAAAAAATAAGTGACATAACAGTACCAGTGCAACTGTCGATACTGTTAATATTTTTCGGAAAAAGAAAAATAGTTGATCACTCATGTTTAGGAGAAGCAGACAGAGTGGTTATCTCCAGCTATTATTGTCGTATTATAAAACGACCTCATCCTGTTAAATATTTATATTTCTCTCCTGACCCAACATGTTAGTACGATGCTGTTATCTGATGTTTGCTCCGGTGAATTCAGTGAAACCTGAAAGGCCCCTACTGAACTCGGCAGTGTAAATGAAGAGATAATAACCAAATAAACACCCCTATCTAAATTCGAAATCTTGAAGCGGGCGGACCCAGGCCCCGGGGATGATTTGCATTCAAATGGGAAAAAGGCGTTGAATGAGTTTTCCATATCAACAAACGAAAAGGGTTCAATTAAAACACATCAACGGTTGGAAGTTGATATTTATTTCAACGCAACCAAAGTAGTCTTTCCTTTGATAAAGGTAATTATGTGATATATTATTAATGAAGAATTCTGATAAAAACGAATATTGTTTGAATAATTTATTCTGATACAAAATCCGAAAATAACAGTTGACAGTCAATACAATTGACAGTCCAGATATGTCTCAAATTACTGAAGCTGTGTTTAATGAACTGCGTTGCCATGGTAATGTGTTTAAGAAATCGTGTTGCCATGGTAACGTGTTTAATACTTTGAATGAATCGTGATTAATCGATCATTTAGCGTGGTACATATCCGTACGCTAAATGCCATTTTAGTTATGTGAGTAGAAAAATACCTTTATTGATGATTCCGTGTAACTGGTAGTTTGCGGAATTGATTTTCTCATATTTTCGTGTTTTCTTCAGACGAAATTTTCCTAAAACGACTCATTTTCCTTATTTACGCGAGACCATACCCATCAATCAAACTTGACACGACAGAAATTGGAGTGACATCAGGCGCAAATAGCTACTAGATCAAAGGAGCAGGTAGATTATCAGCGGTAAAAAAGGTGCATCCTTTTTTATTGATGTCAAAATGACTAACGTCGTCGTCAAATAGCGTTTTCCGTGTGGGAGTCTGTGGTAGGAGTTGATTTATCGATGTAAGTTTCAAAATATACAAGGTCACAAGGTGTCCCAGAACCATGAATTTTAAAGGGAATCAAAATATTTCGTTTCGTGCGCTCCAAGAGAAGAGAAAATCGACTTACAAGTAACGAATCTTACTAACTAATTGTGAATTTGGAGTACTTATAGCCTGGGGCGTGAATTTTCGATGCAAACTCCTCGAATCGCGCAGAAAAACTGAATTTATCGCTGAAGGTACAACAAGCAAATGGGGGAATACTGCCAAGCCGTGCAACATTAGCTAGATTTAGTGCCTCTAGTTTCGACATTTTCGAGTCGGGGAAGCGTCTACTGTGCGATTCAACTTTATGGGCTGCGGATAAGACAGCGAAACCGTGTGCGTTAAGGTGAACGTCAAAAGGCGGAATTTTGCGTTTTATTTCCATCGGGCGCCATTAGTAGGGAGTTATGGTCGGTTCTAGGTCTCTTTCATTGTCAGAATGATGTGACTTCGGGATCGACTTCTGGATGTGGCAGTGGGCGAAATGAAAGCTTTTGTGAAAGAACAGTGCACTGTGGACGTTTTTAGAGTGAGAAAATAACATCAGCTGATCGAATGGACAATAAAAATCTGGTGCTAGTTGATTCAATAGCTTTACCAGAGTGATGGTTCTGCCCCTGATAGATTCAGTATCCATCTGTTCATGCATCATCAGATATTCACGAGATGTGGAAGGTTACAATCGATCCTAGATCTCCTCAGACAATTTGTGGACACGAAATGTCACAGCATTCTGGGAATGACCTTCCACATATTGCCTCCAAGAGTCACCTATGACCTGCTTTATACCAACCTGATTCGGGATAGAGATTACTGGTTTTTCTGATAGGATATACATTTCTGAGAGCAGTTAACTATTGGTTCACAGATGGTTCAAAAACACCCTCAAGCTCTGGTGCGGGTGAATACAATCACAGAGATATCCTGTCTAGGGTCTTAGCAACCTTTTCCAGGCAGAATTGCACGCCATTCATTTATGTGTAGAGATATATTGGGGGATACCAACTGTTTGTTGCGGGTTTACTAGCCCTGTATTTTCTCTTGACGATGCTAAAAATAAACACTAGTGGACTGTATTTTTGTTTTATTGATTGATTCACTCCTGGAAACACTTCGACAAATACAACGGCTTAAAATCATACACAACAAGTGTATCGTTAAAATTAAAAATCTGACATCGATCTCAGTCTAAAGTCTAATGTATAATGATGGCGTCTGGCCACTCGTTTCATCGCACATGCCAACCAGCGCAAGCGCTATTTATTTTAAATAAGTTCGGCATGACAGATGTTGCCAGCGTTGCCATAATTGGCGGTAAATTCAAAATTTCAGTATATACATAAACACCAACCTCACACTTTGATCAATTAAAGAATTCTTGGACAGTCAAGTAGCTAGTTTAGCTAGTTTCGATCAACGTCTAAAATGGTATTGAACTGGTAAAAAGACTCTTCGCAATAGGAAAACTCAACAAATTGTCTCTAGTCTGGGTTCCTGGCCACTCCGACATGGAAGATGATAAAAGGGCAGATTCTCTTACAAGTGAGGGTACCGCGAGTGGTTTCATCAGACCAGAACCTGTCATTGGCATCTCATCAAGTCTTGCCAAACATGAACTGAACACTTGAACTACAAGATAAGTTCCAGACTTCTTGTGGAATCAACCAGGATTGACTCATTTCATGAGATTCATATACCTACTAGGCCAATCAAATAATTATATTTTGAGGAATTAATTTCCAGCAAGCTGGAAATCATTTAATTACCTTCATTCGGTCCCAAATGCGTGTAATCTAAGTTTGCACCATTCCAGGAGTTGAGCTTAACTTTTGATAGCCAAAAAACCGCCAAATTTTTGCACTTTTTTTAATTTTTTTCCTTATAGCTGCAAAATGGTTCATCGGTCGAAAAATGTCATTCTATTCAATAATATAGAAGGCAAAATTCTGCGTCGAATGACATCTGAAAACATCAAATTCCGTTCAGTAGTATAGCCGAAATCGAATGTTAAAAAAGAAGAAAATTTCGTAGTTCGCTGCAAGCTTACATTTTGCGGCTTTCCAAGACGACATATCGTGAAAACAGATACTCCTATTGAAAAAACCCATAAAAAAAAGTTGTAGAGAATAAAATTTTACGTTATATAGATAGATGTCCAAATGTTTAAGTTTTCTTGATTTGTCCAATTATCCGGATATCTGAATGCCCGGTTCAGCTTCGGTCCCAAATTTTGCATCAATTTATAATTATTTTTCATCTAGTGCGCGAAATGCTACTTTGGTGATCGAGAGCTGATTTTTTTAACGAGGCGCAGCCAAGTTAAAAAATAGTCGAAATCACCAAAGTATTTCGCGCACGAGTTGCACCGAACTACGAAATTTTTTTTTTTTTAACATTCGATTTCGGCTATACCTCTGAACGGAATTTGATGTTTTCAGATGTCATTCGACGCAGAATTTTGTCCTCTGTATTATTGAATGGAATAACATTTTCCGTCCGACGCACCGTTTTGCAGCTATAAGCAAAAAAATAAAAAAAGTGCAAAAATGTGGCAGTTTTTTGGCTATCAAAAGTTAAGCTCACCACCTGACATGGTGCAAACTCAGATTACACGCATTTAGGACCAAATAGAGGTATTAAAACGATTTCCAGTTTGCTGGAAATTAATTCCTCAAAACGGTTTTTTTCGATTTAATTTTATTAGCCTATACATCCTTCTAAGTAAACTAATCAACTTCATCAAGAAGCTGGATCTACTTGGTGAACAATTATTGATCCTTACCGCAGTAGAGTGCCGAATCGACCCATTCACTTTCAATCTAAACTAACCTCCTTGAGGTTATATTCAAGAGGAGTTATTGTCATAGGCGTTGTTTTTAAAACTATAATGAAACTATACTGAAAAGTGTTGCAGTAAATTTCGTCATATGCTCTATATGCTTCTTTATAGGTGTCTCTGAAGTCGAAGTTGTGCCTCCAGAAGCTAAATGAGCTTCGATATTTCTGTGAAAAACAGATTGTCGACTATCCCCATATACCTAGAATAAATCGTATGACTTGATGAAGGATATTAGTTTTTTACTTCGTTTCGAGTACCCTAGATATTCCATGATTCCTGATAAGGGTCTAACGTTTACAAATAGGGTGTCACAGACCGACTGATACTAATATATCATCTGGTCAGTTTCCCTAGAAGTTTCAGCAATGGAAACACTTATCACTCAAATAAATCTGTTGCTTTCCACATCGATGAAGCGGGGACTTTTGTTTTTGTTTAGAATCTAGCCCAGTTGTAACAAAAACTTGATGGGAATTTGGTGGAAATATTGTGGAAATTGTTCGGCTTATATTATCCTTCACTCGTTCTGCTACAGGGTGCTCAATATTATACAAGTTATTTCATTGGGAGGGACATACGTGTAGTGTGGATATGGGTCATCTTCCTTATTTGATGATGACTTCCGCCCCTTAACCGATATACGGGGTATTTTCTTGATTTATTTTTTGATTCATTACTTTTTTGCAATTCTTATCCCATATATATTTTTTCTGTTACGGGAAAAAAGTTGGGCGTTTCATCTCTGTTGGCAGGTTATGAAATGTCACTTTACATGAATTACTTTTTTCCCGTGGGAAAAAAGTGAGTACTTTTTCTCCGGATATATATCACATACACTGTTGATGGCTTTTGTTTTGCTATAGTTCCGAAAAATGAGTCAATAATATCGTCTCCGAGAAAGAACTGTAAGTCCTTTTATCTTCCATTCGACTTCGCGGTTACGTATATTACTAAACAACCACTAAATTCGCAATTTTTTGAAATCAAATCGCAGAATTTGACTGACAGAAGTGACATCTGATATTTGATTACTTCAAAAGAATGATAAAGATGCCTACAACGCAGGTGTCCCTACTGTTAAAAACTTAAAATTTCACGTCGATAATTTTCAGATTTCAAAATAATTTAATATCTTCTCAATATTGATTCGTTCTTTCTTCTGTCACAGAAAAAAATAGTGACGATTATACACGGGAAAAATACTAGATTTTAGCTCACGGTTTTTTGTCTCCCTCCGCTACACGTCGGGGGACAACACAACCTGAAGCTAAAATCTACTACTTTTTCCCCTTGTATAATAAATAACTATTTCTTCAATATAACCTCCTCAAAGAGGTAGTTTTGCTACTTTTACTTGGTAATTGTTAAATGATGCTGCATAAATTCACATTTACCACGGACTTGATTAATCTGGTGAATTTCACTACACGGTTCTTGGAATCAAACTAACTTAACCATGTACAGTTTTCAACCTGAAATAATTAACATTACCAGCAATTCTAAGTAATTCTAAACGAATATCAATGATTTCAGTCCGTAACTGTAGCTCATAAATTGTTCATTATCATTTCAACACTCATTTGATTTGACTGTGACAAACGACAGAAGACTTCTTTTGTTTCCCCTCTTGAGAAATGTTATGAATATGTAAATCATCGTAGGAGCGACATCATTATTATTCCATTATCTTGAGTGTTGAAAAGAAACCCAGTCTCTGGCTGGAACGACAAAGTGCAAAAATAGTGGAAACATAAATTAAGAGTAAAAAAAAATTAGAAAGCTTTTATTTGAACGCTCTACAACGAATGAAATAGTTTACATTATAAAGGGACATTTCATTTTATTCTTTTTAGAGCGTTTAAATAAAACCTTCTTATTGAACTTTTTTTTTTACTTTCAATTTATTTTTTAATTTCCAGTTATCGCTGGCTACGTTTCTCAGTCTGTTCATTTCATTCAACGCATCGCATTGTTGCAAGGTCGTTTGCCGGTTAATTTCAAACAGTCCAGCTCTTCAATAAGGAGGCCTTCTAAGGATATTACCCTGCAAAGTCACGTATGCTTTCAGCTCCGAAGCGGAGAGCTTCGAGCCTAAGTACACAAATGCATAGTCGACAGTACTACCTTGCATTTTCTGAACGGTTCAAGACCAACATGATACAATTGGCAGCATTCTTCGATCTACGGTTCCGTGACTATATTTTGCTGGAAATTGCACAGACTTTATTGAGCCCTTTTATTTGATACCCATATTGTAGAAGTGAATTAAAGATAACTATTTTGCCATCTTGGATAGTCCGCCATATTGGATTCAGAATGACGTCCCATTATTTTTCGAGATACTTTCAACAAGTCCTTTCATTTAATACCCATATATTGTAGAATTGCGTTAAAAATAACTATTACGCCGTTCTGGATGGTCCGCCATATTGGATTTAAAATGACGTCACGATATTTTTCGAGCTACTCTCAACGAGCCCTTTCAATTGACACCCATATTGTATAAGTGCATTCAAAATAACTATTCCGCCATATTGGACGGAATTTGTTCGTTTTTTTATTAGCTTTACCTGTATGTATAGTAGGACTCGCCAAATGAGACCGGGTACGAAAAGGTGAGGATGAAGACGCTATGTTTAGAAAAACAATTCAGTTTTGCAGATTACGTCGCATCATCCATCAAGTCACGACATAGATGTATAGAAAGTCATATGGTGTTATCACTTCCTACTTCCTATTGAAAGGAGTTGAGAAATCTTTCGATATCACCTACTTTGTAAAAATAGCGAGGCGTGGGAGAATCTTGCTAAATCAAACCAAATCTACAGGCATCATATGTCACATTCATTTAGGCAACGATTTAGGTTCACATTTTTATTTTCACAAAGGACCCCGCACGAAAACACGGGAAATTGGCTCTCGGTCGAATTGGCTGAAATTTTACTATGTTGCTGTGGGATGGCTCATTAGAAAAATATGTGAGTTTGAAAAGTTTAGTATGTTTAGTTTCTGAGATATAAGACGACAAAGTTCGTAAAAACGTCGTATCGGGGTAGGATTTACAAAGAAAAAAACTGTTTTTTTAGTATAAATAAGACAAAATAAGCTAGAAAATGTATTGATCGGAACTCAAATACATGTCTAGTTATGATCACATCAATTATAGTAAATCAGGGTGTATACGAGGCACGGTCAAAAAATTAATTTTTCGGAAAAAAAATTCGAGCACTATTCCAAAACCAACAAGTTATATTTTGGTGAGACATTATAGTTTTAGTCTATTGTAGGCTTCGGAAACGTATTTTCGTTCTTGATAACTATCTCTGTTCGAAATATGAATTCTTTGAATTTTGTGTTACACCCCTTTTGGAAATCAATTGCCTGCTTGTTTTTGATCACAAAAAAAAAGGATTGATTGATACTGTTGATTGAATGAAAGCTGAGGTAACTCACTAGCGAATTCAGTTGTCCAATATTGCGTTTCATTTAGAAACAGGGTGTGTTAGATTTTGTTGAAAATTATTTAAAATGTTTCAATTGAATATCTCGAAAACAGTTCCGTTAATTTGGATCTCATTTTACTCACACTATTTTGAATATGTTGACTATGCAAAAAGCTATTCAATTTTTTATATTTCGTTTCTGAGATATTGCATCCCTGTAATACCTGTAATACTGTTAACTCAAAAATTGATATCTCAGAAACGAAACATGAAAAATTGAAAAGCTTTTCGCATATGATAGTCAACATATTCAAAATAATGTGAGTTAAATGAGATCCAAATTGACGGAACTGTTTTCGAGATATTCAATTGAAACATGTTAAATATAATTTTCAACAAAATCTAACACACCCTGTATCTAAATGAAAAGCAATATTGAACAACTGAATTCGCTAGTGAGTTACCTCAGCTTTCATTCAATCAACAGTATCAATCAATCCCTTTCTTTGTGATCAAAAACAAGCTGTCAATTGTTTTCAAAAAGGGGTATAACACAAAATAATAAAAATCCTCGTAAAAATCCATATTTCGAACAGAGATAGTTAAAAAGGATCAAAATACGTTTTCGAAGCCTACAATAGACTGAAACTATGATGTCCCACCAGAATATAACTTGTTGGTTTTGGAATAGTGCTCGAATCTCTTTTCCGAAAAAATGAATTTTTTGACCGTGCCTCGTATACACCCTGATTTACTATAATTTATGTGATTAAAACTAGACATATTTATGAGTTCCGATCAATACATTTTCTAGCTTATTTTGTTTCATTTATACTAAAAAACAGTTTTTTTCTTTGTCAATCCTATACCCCGATACGACGTTTTTACGAACTTTGTCAGCTTATATCTTAGAAACTAAACATACAAAACTTTTTAATCTCACATATTTTTCTAATATGCCATCCCACAACAACATAGTGAAATTTCAGCCAATTCGACCGAGAGCCAATTTGCCGTGTTTTCGTGCGGGGTCCTTTTTGTTCAAATGGAAAGGGTGCGTTATATTTTCGACTTTCAATGGTGAATTCATGAACGACACGAAGTCCTAACTCAAGAAAAGAAAACCCTGTGATAATAGTTTATTCACTCACTTTTGTTACATAAAATAAATCGGATGTTCGGATTTTCAAATAATCCTCACACATTGCAGCAGTCAGCCCATGATGAAAGCACAATACACTCACTCAATTAATAATATAATATCGATACCTGCTCAATAAGCTACTAATGCACTTGACTCATAATACATATTTATTTCTATTTGAAATTGGAAGAAACTTTTGTATTTGTATTTGTTGCGCCCTATCTCTTTTGCGGCCTGTTTCCAGAGGCTTCTTGTCAGCATTTATTGAATTTGTGCATCATCAATGGGACTCTTCAGGTTCCGAAAGAGGGAAAACACATCATTGAAAGTCTACTTCAACTTCATAATGAGATTCGAAAGACATTTTGAAATATTTCACGCCATCGATCATCGAATATGAGATCCCCCCCCACGTTCCGAACTCGCATTCAATTGTTCATATCGAGAGCTAGTCTGACGAAACAATTGAAAAGTGGGCACACCAATCACGAAAGATATGACTGACTGTACCTTTGAACTGATACCATACATTTTTACCGAGCGCTTGGGATTCCGTTTTTGAATTGACAGTTAGTTGATGATCGCAACATTTATATTGGACTTCTTTGGACTCCATTTTGACCCACTTTGAACGGACCGATTGTTTGAAATTCTGTATCAGGTGTACATGATTCTGGTGACAATGCATCATGACATTTTTGTTTGACAGAAAAACAAAATGGTGGAAGAATTTTGTGATTATGTTCCAAATCTATTCAAAATTTGTAATTGGGGGTTTTCGTAATCGGGGATTATGATTCTTTCGTCAAAATTTGAAAATTCAAGATGGCGAATCCAATATGGCGGAAGAGTTTTGTAATTATGGTCCGAATCTATTAAATTTTTTTAACTGGGGGGTTTCGGGATTGGAGATTATAATTCTTTCGTCAAAATTTGCATATTTGAGATGGCAGATACAATATGGTGGACAAGTTTTGCAATTATATGATCAGATTCAATACAAAATTGGTATCTAGGGGTTTTTGGTCGGAGATTATGATGCCCTTACCAAAATTGGAAAATTTGATATGGCGGACGGGTTTTGTGATCATGATCTGATTCTATTGAAAATTAGTATCTGAGGTTTTTCCTCGGGTTTTTCGGGGTGGGCGATTTTGATTCTTTCGTCAATATTAGGTACCTAAAAAAATATGAGAACACTAAAAACATAGTGTATTTATGGTTAGCCGTACTAAAAAATAGAAAATAAATAGTACTTTAAGAAACTGAAGAAACACCCTTTCATAGATAGTCAAACTAAAAATATGTAGAAATTTTATTTTGATGTATGTAAATACACAACATGGAATGTACTGATCACTGAGATGCTAATATTGTGTCCCCAAAAACCATAAAACACTGAAGTTAACCTTTTTTCTATCGAACACCCTATATATTATTTCATTTTGAGATTCTCCCTGATGAGCTGATTTCAACGACCCATCATACTTGGGGTCTAGCAGTTATAATTACTGAAATATAGGGTGTGAAAAATCGAGATTTTCCAAGTTCAAGAATTTTTTGTGTCGAAACTATTCATAATTAGTCAAAACGGCTTACATGTCCCTATCTCAACTTTTGATTAACTATCTACTGATATTTAATTGGGACATATACCGGGTGATCAAGATTCTGAATTCTGCACCACCCTGTATTTGTTTCAATTAAATGTCAGTAGATAGTTGATCAAAAGTTGAGATAGGGACATGTGACCCGTTTTGACCAATTATGAATGGTTTAGACACAAAAAATTCTTGAACTTGGAAAATCTCAATTTCTCACACCCTATATCTCAGTAATTATAACTGCTAGAGCCCAAGTATGATGGGTCGTTGAAATCAGCTCATCAGGGAGAATCTCAAAAAGAAATAATATATAGGGTGTTCGATTGAAAAAAGTTCAACTTCAGTGTTTTGTGATTTTTGGGGACATCCTGTATGTTTCAAAATAATTTCAAATGGTAGCCTATGTTGACATGCAACTTCCTAGAGAGGAAGAATTCCAAGAAGATAAGTGGTTAGCCTTCTAGAGACCGAGGCGTTACTGGTGGCCCACCCTGTAAAATTTCATTCGAAAATTTTACGAAGATTACCAACCCATCATTTACAAAAATAGTTCTCGATCTTTTTTTTGAGACGAACACCATAACAAAATCTATTGACAGGTGAGCACGGTGAAAGTCTATGAAAAGTGGGCATAGTGAGAATTAACAGAGTGGTCTAAAAATGAATTGGCTCAATGAAAACTTATCGATGGATTGGAAAAATATGCATTTATACTGCATATTCCTGTATTTCCTTCAATCGTTGTCAAATACTTATTTATAACTAAACTAATGAAGAAAACTGAAATGTTGACTCCATGACATAGGAAAGAATCTCTGAATTTTTCTATTCGAACCATAAACCATGCAACCACCATCTTCTGCTGTCTATTTCTACTTCTTCAACATCTGTTTCACTATTTGGTGATATATTTTCCTCTGTTATCTCAGTAATTGTACAGGATTCAGCTGAAAAAGAAAGACAAATCAGGTATTCCTCAAATAACGGAAAGTTAATCAATGATTTTGTAGAAAATAATTCACTTTCAACTTCCAGTATCATTTTCACCTGTACACTACACGATTCTGAGTGTTGGCCGTATACTTATACAGGACACCCTGTATATATACGTGATGAAAAACTCACCGTCTGTGCCATGTTTCCTGGAATCCAGAATTATGTTTTCTCGTCTACAACTTTCTGGTCCATCGGGCATAGGTCCGGCAGTTATGATGGTCGATGTAGCGATGACGGCAATCAACACAAGCAGCAACTTCATAATGCAATGGCTATCAATTAAACTGAATGAAATTATCTGGATCTTATCAGGCTCATAACTCGAAGCAATATAAAATATTTTAGTACCTATAATTATGTTGTTCCATATGCATTCAGGCCTAAGCCATCACTGATTATCAAGGCGGCGTCACAATATCTGAAAAAACGAGAAAAACAGGAAGCTGTATTATTTGAACGAGTTGATCTGTAAGTTTATCTTTGATTCAATGGATTGAAATCCAACACCACCTATGTACTTTTTGATGACGACTCATTTATGTTAGTGCTGAGATTTTTGAAAACAAAACCATGACAAATCCCATATCAATCTATACTAATATTATAAAGAGGAAAGATTTGATTGCTTCTGGGTGTATGATAAATTGACATTCATCATACAGGGCGTGGAATGAAATTCTGAATTGAGACTCTATCACGAATCTGCGATTAGAGGTCTAAAAAAATCACAAGTTTCCATCGTTCAAGTTTGAACCCCCTGATTGGGTATGAAAGTGTTGAAAAGGAATATTCTCAGATAAATTATGAACATACAAAAATGGATATATATTTATATAAAGCAATACATTGAAGAAGAATGTCAATTCTCAATTTCGGAGGATTTTATTCTTTATTTTTCATGTTCTCCTTTTGAATGATCATCAGATATAATTCAATGTTCGACGTGGCAAATAGCCAGGAAAGTAGTTGTTTTCTGTTGAATATTCAGAATGATGTGTGCATATACCTCGGCATATACATATTTTTGTCTGAAGGAGAATGCAAATTCTCAATTTCAGAAGTTTTTATATTTTATTTTCAAACTCTTATCGTGTGTGTTCAATAGATATTATAATTCAATGTTCGTCGTGGCATATAGCCAGGAAAGTAGTTGTTTTCTTTCTATTGAATCAACTGAAAAAGAGTAAAAATATTCTCATCACATAGAGAATGCGAATTCTCAATGTATTGCTTTATATAAATATATATCCATATTTGTATGTTCATAATTTATCTGAGAATATTCCTTTTCAAAGATTTGATTGTTTGTTTGTATACATGTATTGAATAGTCCTCGAAACTACTTGATCGATTTGGCTGAAAAATGGTGGGGAGGTAGCTTAGATCCAGGAAAAGGTTATAGGATACTTTTTATTTCGTTCTGCGTTACCATTAGAAAATTCAAGATGGCGGATCTAATATATCGGACGAGTTTTGTAATAATGGTCCGATTCTATTCAAAATTGGTATCTAGGGGTTTTCGGGGTCGTAAATTATGATTCTTTCGTCAGAATCTGAAAATTCGGGCTGAATTTGGGTATTCAAGATGGCGGAACCAATATGGCGGACGAGTTTTCTAATTATAATCCGATTCTTTTCAAAATTGGTATCTAGGGGTTTTCGTGATCGGGGATTATGATTCCTTCGTCAAAATTAAGAATTTCAAGATGGCGGATCCAATATAGCGGATTTTGTGAATAGGGTCCGATTCTCGGGGTCGGAGATTATGATTATTTCGTCAAAATTAGGAAATTCAAGATGGCAGACCCAATATGGCGGACGAGTATGGTAATTATGATTCGACTGTCTTCAAAATTGTTATCTGGGTGTTTTCGGGGTCGGAGATTATGATTCTTTTGTCAAAATTTGGAAAGGGCGGGATTTGGACATTCAAGACGGTGCAACCAATATACCGGACGAGTTTTGTCATAATTATATAACGATTTTATTCAAAATTTGCTAAGTGGGCGTTTTCGGGATCAATGAAAATCCATTCATTTTCCGAAAAGTTATGGCAGTTCGAAAATTGTTGAAAATTTCAGTGGTCCACTTGTTTCTTAGAGCACTTTATTTTTGAAATCATCAAAATCACTCTCTTGAAATCAACAATAAAATATTTGAAAAAAATTTAACATCTTCATGAAATGGAGATGTAATGTTTGGAGAGTACCATCCGAAAGAAAACATCATCTGATTAACGATTCTGTTTTAGTTTTCTATATGTTATTTAGGTTTCAAGATAATGAGTATGTTGAAAGCGTGAAATCCATAATCAATTACCCAACATTAGTCGGTAGAACTCAGGAAAAATTTTTTTGCGTTATTTAGATACCCTGTATACAGAAAGGAAATGAATAATAATCGAAAAATTCTATTATATTTTTATATATCTGTCAAATTTGGTTATACAAAATATTTCAACACTCCTGACCACCAACTGGATTCATATTCGTTTTCTTTTTCTTTCTTCTCATCTTCATTCTTCTTTACGTTTTCAACTCCGTTCTCGATCTCTTTCTTGATATCGTCGTCATTCTCATTTACGTTTTCAAGTCTGTTCTCGACCTCATTCTTGATATCGTCTTCATTTTTATTTACGTTTTCAAGTTTGTTCTCGATCTCATTCTTGATATCGTCTCCATTCTTATTTACGTTTTCACGTCTGTTCTCGATCTCATTCTTGATGATATCGTCTCCATTCTTATTTACGTTTTCAAGTCTGTTCTCGATCTCATTCTTGATATCGTCTCCATTCTTATTTACGGTTTCAAATCTATTCTCGATGTCATTCTTGATATCGTCGTCATTCTTTTTTACGTTTTCAAATCTGTTGTCGACCTCATTCTTGATATCGACTTCATTTTTATTTATGTTTTTAAGTTTGTTCTCGATCTCATTCTTGATATCGTCGTCATTCTTATTCACGTTTTCAAATCTATTCTTGACGATGTTCTTGATTTCATTCTCGATATGTTCGTAATTTTTTTTCACGTTTTCAAATCTGTTCTCGATCTTATTCTTGATATCGTCGTCATTCTTTTTCACGGAATCGAATCTTTTCTCGTATTCTTTCTTGATGTCCTCGTCATTCTCGTTTACGGTTTCAAATCTGTTTTCGTCCTCACCTGTGAAAAAAGATACATTGGAGTTACAAATCAGATTTAATTGCTTCGAGATGGAGGTCATCATCATGCTTCAGTGCCATTTTGTGTACTCGAAAGTGGTAGCAACACATTCGTCTGATTATTACTTGTGAATTATGACTTACTCATATTATACAATGTCTCAGCTACGTCCAGTATCTTCGAAACAATAAAAAACTTCTGATACATGAATTTGATGCAAATTTGCCAAATACAAGGCTATAATGCATTCCAAATGCATTGGGATTAGTGAAAGTTTTGATCAAAAATCCATCCAATCAGAAATACGACGAATTACCAGATTCCGGTTTTTCTATCGTCAACCAGATCTGATTCATCACCTCAAGACTTCTTATTGTGAAGCCCTAGGTACATACGCACGATGTTCTTCGAACCTACCTACCTACCTACCCATTCGTGCGCATCAAGAGATATAAAAAATTCAGTATTTTTCACGGCAGTCACAGTTCTATTCTGCTGATGATCTTTACAGAAAAATTGGGTGTCGAGCATTGACTACATAGATATTGAAAAATATACGAGGGGCATTCCAAAAATCGTTTATACATTCGATGGAATAAGACCCATTTTCAATTGTTCATTGCATGAAAAAGTTATCGAAATTGAATGTTTTGGTAATAATAATAATAATAATATTTATTTCATATTGTAAGATATACAGGGACAAGTGGTTCAGGTAAATCAGACAAAAGAAATTACGTCAAGGTTATAAGGTTCCAGTTGAATTAGTTTTGTTTTGATTTCAGACTTGATGATTTTTTCACATTTTATAGCCTTCATCCAGTTAGGTAAGGCATTGAAGAATTTTACACATGTTTATTGAGGACATTTTTCCGTTGAAGTTAAACTATGTACAGGATATTTCACATTGATTGTTCTCGTGTTGTATGCAGTTTGGTTAACAGAGTGAAATCTTTCTTTATTTTCGTAGTAAAACATCAAACATTCATATATGTACAAGGCAAAGACTGTCATTATTCCTTCAGATCTAAAAACTGTTCTGCAGCCTTGGTTATATATAGTTCATTTTTTTCATAATACGAAGTATTCTTTTTTGGCATACAAAAACATTTTGAATGGAACTATCACGTCCCCAAAAGATGATCCCAAATCTCATCGCAAATTCAAAATTTGCAAATTAGAGTGCTCTAATAGTGTTTTCATTCATATATCTACTTATAGTTCTTATACCAAAAATCGTTTTGTTGAGTTTTTTCAACAGCATCTGTATGTGTTGTGTCCAATCCAGAAATTCATTGAAATGGATACCTAAGAATTTCGTGTATGTTCTGAAACCGTTATTGTCTCTTCAGTCAGGTTTATATTTGTGAGCCTCTCTGCTCTGGAAAGGTTGGTTCTGTAACAGATTATGTTGGTTCTTTGTTGAGAATGAGCCTATTTCCAAGAAACCACTCATTTATTGCATTCATAGATTCCTCACAGTTTCTAACTAATTGATCTTTATTTTTACTGCCTATAATCAAGTTTGTGTCATCAGCGTATTTTACAATTTCAACCCCATTCAAATTGGGCACCAAAGGACTCAAGTCATTGATGAACAAGATGAATAAAATTGGTTCCAAAATACTTCCCTGAGCAATACCAAATTCATTGGGTCTTATGTCAGAGCTGTACTTTTTTTCGTCCTTCGTAATAACGACTTTCTGTTGCCTATTGTACATATATGAGCAGAACCATTTTAAGCTGTTGCCTCTAATACCATATAGTTCTCTAACTTTCCGATAAGTAGCTCCTTGTCCAGACAATCATAGGCTTTTGACAGATCCAAAAACATTCCAATTGCCAATTCTCCATTTTCTAGGTGTTTCAATATATGAAGACACTCATTCATTTCAAAAAATATTCAAGAAAAAAACGACATATTTCCATAAAAATCATTGAAATATTCAGGGACATCCGGCATATCTAGAGAATCGAACCACAGATCGTTTAAAAAATACGTGGGCGTGAATATACGTCTATTCGACAATGCAGTGTTGCCATTTCTATTAGATTTTTAAATTATTCCTGATGAGATAATTTCATGAACGTATCATACTCGGGGTCTCGCAGAAATGATTACAGAGATATAGGGTGTTCAAAATCGAGATTTTTCAACTTTGGGATTTTTTTTGTGTCGATACTATTCATTATTGGTTGAAACTGCTCACTTGTCCCTATTTCAACTTTTGATTCACTATCTGCTAACATTTAATTGAAATAAATACAGGGTGGTTCGAGATTCAGAATTCTGATCATCCTGTATCTGTTCCAATTGAATGTCAGTAGATTGTGAATCAACAATTGAGATTTGGACATGAAATGCTTTTTTACCGGTAATTGCCCTGTTTGTTTGTGTTTGCTCTACCTGCTGAACTTGATTTTTTTCTATGACTTTCTTTGATCACATTACATTATGCAATGAACAGAGACAACTATGGGAACAAAATCAAGTTCAGCAACACAAACAAACAGACCTATAATTAATACTTTCGACACGAAAAATTCTAAAGTTGAATAGTCGATTTTGAACACCCTATGTCTATGTAATCATAACCGCTAGATCCCAAGTGAGTTACATTGATGAGATCAGCTTTTCAGGAAGATCATGAAATTGCAATGAAATACAGAGTGTTCTATTTGAAATAACAAAGCTGCTACTACTTTCTGATAGAAGTGGCAACACCGCATTGTCGAAAATATTGTAGACGAATCAAGCATGCTTGATTATCCACGCCCACACATTTTCCAAATGATCTGTCGTTCGGTTCTCCAGATACGTTTAATGTTCCATTCACCATGAAACACCTTGTATACATATTGTGTCTGAAATAATCTCACCTGCATCGTCTTCTTCGCCTTCTTTTTCCCAAAGGTCATCTTCTTCTTGATCATCATCTTCCTCAGATTTATCCCAAACATCATCATCTTCCTCAGGGTTGTTTAAAATGTCCAAATCTTTCTCAGGGATGTCCAAACCTTCGCCTTCTTCCACAGCGTTGCCCCAGTCGTCATCATCATTATCCCAATTTTCCCGAACATCTGATTGCCCCAAAGCAGTGGCAAAAATCGCAAGTATAGCAGCTAGAACAAAAACGATCTTCATTTTGAAAATAATATATTGGATGTTGGTTTGTTTCGAAATCAGTTGGGTATGATTTTCAAACAACCTTTCAATCCCTTCTATATATATGGTACTCTGATAATAATAACAAATTTATCTCTGTGTAAATATATGCATCATATCTGTATATGTATGTTTTAAGGATTTCGGATATTTCGAAAACAAATGACAAATTAAAAAACAATAAGCAGTTGTCTAGATCGGAGATCTAGATTAGACAATCTATAGAACGATTTACCCCGGAATAAAGGATTTTCCTCGTACAGGTACGAAAATATTGTTTAGCCATTTTTTTGGCGAATGTAGCAATTTTTTTTTGAAAAATTGAGTCTGATGGAGCTTAGATCTAGAGCAAGACTCCACTAACTCTAGTGTACTGACGTGATGTGTTGACGTCATTGACGTCAAGGTCAATGTTTCTTCGATTCATGCGCATGACAAAATTTTGGAATGAAAAACCACTAGTCAAAGTCAATGAAGACATATCCACCTCTGATATAATTAACCCGCACTCACTGTTCTTATGCGAGATTCGCAGGAATGGCACTAGAATCTAGTCGACTTGTCATATATGCTGTCATGGTTAATTGATTTCAATTAGAATTGAAAAGACGTGCCTCCATAGTGACAATAGGTTGATATTCCACCGTCACAGAACTATAGTTATTCAAATATATTGCTAGTGGTGAAATAGTAATTTTCCTAACAAGTGCGGAAAGTGACACTTTCCTGCACGCGAATGCCGTTGACCCGAACGATGCGGTGCGGAGTTCTGGCAAGCAGTCGAATGCGGAAAAGACACTTTCCGCATGAGTTAGGAACAATATATTTTCTACAAGCGTAGGAAATTGAATGATTTGTTCAATCAATTATTCTTGCAGCTAAGAATAACTAAAAATAGTGATATATTCTCCATCTTCTAATAATTAGTGATATATCTATTGTGTGTACCGTTTGAAGCATTATGTAGGTACGCTTATTGCGGAAGCCAGCATGCCTATGGTGTTTGGCCTCTAGGTTTCAGATATTTCTAGGAAATGAGCCAACAATACTTCTTCTTTGTTTGGTGTTTTCACTTTTTTACTATTGCACCATTCAATAAATCCTGTGTAGTGCTTCTCATACCTTCCTTAAGACTTCGTTGGCAATAGCTCATCTGTATCGCATCTGTAGCTGGCAGTTTTTCATCGCAATTCCACTGATTCGATAATGACAGTAACGCTCTGTCTGGCACTCTGAGGATTACAGTAGGTTAGGTTAGGTTAGGTTACCACCCCACAAGAGTCTCGAGATCAACTAGAGCTTAGCCATAGCACCAGTGCGAGAATATTGCGCCTGGTGCGCAGGTCGCTGGGCGCGAGAAATTGCAGCGAAACAAAAATAAATAGGTAAGTCATTGTGAAATGATATTGCGTGTCGCTCGCTGCTCGCTGGGCGCGAGAAATTGCAGCGAAACAAAAACAAATAAGTCATTGTTGTGAAATGATACATTAGACAACTGCTTTCCTAGTTGATACCATGTTACAGGGTGATCCCTAGAATCGTGACACACCTCAAATCAATTTATTCAAATTGAATTAACACTGTACTGTTCATAATTATTACATATATATATATCCCCAGATAGCACGAATATTCTCAGAATATTCTTACAAGCTGCGAAAATGTCATCTTCTAGAATAATATTCTGAAGAATGTGCATAGAAAGTTCTCAGTATGTTGCGAATATTTATGGAATGTTCCATGCGAATATTCTGATAGTATTACATGAAAGTACATTCCTAGAAGCTCCTGGGATATAATATTCCAGAATGTTCATTAAATAATATTTTCAGAATATTGTGAACATTCATGGAATACTTTGCGAATATACTAATGATATTCTGAAAATATGTTCCAATGAGCTTCTGAAATGGAATATTCTAGAATGACAATGTTAAAATATACTTATTTCAGAATATTCTAACATAATGTCCTTAAAATGATCATAAAATATTTTCATCCTGCAACGAATATTCTATGAACATTCAATTTGACATAGATACACAAGAATATTCTTTTCGAATATTCTGAGAATATACAGAATCGTATCAAATTATGAAATTGATGTTATTATTCATGTATTGATATACAAAGTGTTCCCCTTACCAAACCCATTATTATAATGGTTGTATGCCGCTAAGTGTTGAGATCTTCCCATTCATATCATTCATTAAAAAGGTCTGTAGCTCAGTGGTTAAGGTGACAGGTAAATAACTATGTAGGTTCGCAAGCCCGCACCGGAGCAAGCTTTTTTAAATTTTATTACTATAAATATACCTACCAGTAACATTCTCAGAATATCTAGAACAGCCCTCTTTGTATATCCATAGACCGTTCCTAGAAAATATTCGTATAATATTCTGAGAAGGTACTTGTGTGTGCTATCTGGGTATATACATATATAATTATATAATTCCACAAAAATTCCCCCTTCCCTTGCAAAAATAATATCGCAGCGATCTAAATTAACTTCCCGTGATACATGATTCGCCGCCAATTAAGTGGAAGTGGTACTTTGAAAACTTCGAAACCTCAGGGGCAACGGTTGAGGCAGAGGTATAAAATTCACTACTGGTGGGTGGAGCTTAAACACTACGCCGATGACGATAAAATCATTACTTCTTTGTAAATCCGTTCCTCGACCGAATTACGAGGGGAGTCTAAAACTTCAGTACGACGTGGCGACCGCCGCGTGATGACAATCATGTCGACTTGGCGTATATTGCGAAGAACGCTCCAATCGTAGGACTGTCGACTAGCTGTGCTAGTCGTTATAAGCTTGAAAAAAGTCGTCATCTGGGTATAATAGATACGTTAATTTAAATCCAGCAAGGTGAATTCATTACGGATTTGCAAATAGCGAGAAAAATCATTCCGATTTTGAAGTTGATGCAATTTCTTTTTCCATTTTTAAGAGCTTGCTTGTCAGTATATTCCGAGAAATATTCCAATGATTTCCATAC
This sequence comes from Phaedon cochleariae, assembly GCA_918026855.4. Classification (NCBI taxonomy): domain Eukaryota; kingdom Metazoa; phylum Arthropoda; class Insecta; order Coleoptera; family Chrysomelidae; genus Phaedon; species Phaedon cochleariae. The sequence goes on along the minus strand of OU896718.1, from coordinate 39,188,726 downwards.
GAATGTAAAGCTGTTGTTTTTATAATCTGTCGATACTAATTTCTCCTCGAATTATATTTTTACACAAAATGTTATTTGCTTATTGATTCATTTGAAGTTGTTAGTGTAAAACGTGAAATAATATTGAAAGAAGAAATGATATAACAATAATTCAATAGTATTATTTCACTTGATTTTTTTTTTAATTTTCTCTCCTCGTTTCCATGAAATAAAAATGAGCGTATTATTTCAATATATTTGTAGTGGGACAAATCAGATGATTTGCCCCAAAATGCAGAATGTCACTGCGTTCAACAAATTTTTCTATCAGGGAGCCTGAAAGAAAAATCCAGTAGCTTGTCAGTGACAATTTGGTTGAAAAAATGTTTGAAGCAAAGATATATAGATATATTGACCAAATATCGAATCTTTACTCATCTTTGGATGTTTCGGGACCGAATCTGCTCCCGTTCTCAACATGAAAATGCAAAATATTTCTCTTTGGAAGTTGTGCAGCTTGTAGTTTGACAGTTTTCAAAGTCATAATGATGTTGGCATATGAATGAGTGATTTTAGTCTACAAATGAGTTACAGGATGTTTCCATTTATTGATCTTGAATCCACCATTTTCATGTTCAGCCCTCAGTAGTGAATACCAGGTTCTATCTATATCAACTGAACAGGAAACAATGCTAATGTCTCCGTTCAGAAGAATGCAAGCGGATTCATTGATTTTTCTTTTTTGGTTGTTATATTCCTTTCCAATGATTCTGATATTATTCCATTCTGCCATATGTTGTCCATCTTCAGTAAGGATATGTTCAGTTAGCTTCGATTTATCGATATGTCTTCTCTTGATATTGTACTTGTGTTCTTTAGTCCTTACTGAGAGAGGTCCTTTCGTTTCACCCGTATAATACTTTCCACAAGCACAAGGTATACTATAGATACAATTTTTTTATGATTGTTCTTCATTATCAAACATTTTTTCAAACAAATTGTCACTGACAAGCTACTGAATTTTTCTTTTAGGCTCCCTGATTGAAAAATTTGTTAAACGCAGTGACATTTTGGGGCAAACCATCTGATTTGTACCACTACAAATATATTGAAATAATTCGCATATTTTTATTTTATAGAAACGAGGAGAGAAAATCCCGAAAAATCAAGTAAAATGAATATACCACCTCCTCGATTAACCTACAGACAGTATTCAATAATATTAGTTGGAACGATTCCTTGTCCCATAATTACTCAGATTTTATGAAACAAATATAAAAAAACAGGAGATTTTTAAAATTCATTTCATTTTTAATTTTTTATTCTGTCTCACACTGTCATGCCCCTATTTGTCCCACTTTCTAAAATTTCTGGTAGAACGTATTCAATATAAAACTGGGGGATCCCTATAATGTCGTATTTTCGAGGGATTTTCCATTTCCATAAGGGTCCAAACACACCAAAAACAAAAATTTGTTTTGGTAATTCTCACTTGACCCTGGATTTGAGTACAAATTATGGCATTGGTTGATGATCCTGTCTTTTTCCTTTTTTCCTTTCGATTATATCTTCATCCACAGTCATAGTTCTGGCTCCAGATTGACATTTTATTTCCACAATGGAGTTTTTTCCTTCCGGAATTTCGTCAGGACTGGCAGCTATGTAACTAAATTCTTCATCAATGAATAGTCCACATAGTCAATATAATTTTGTGCTTCATATACTACACAGCTTGATAGAAGTGTGCGAGAGTATGTGTGTTAGAATATGGCGAGTTCGCTTCGATCCACCCCTTCAGAGGGGTAGTTTATACTGGCCGATTTTCAAAAATCCTTGCTGACCGAGTATTTTTGGTTGGTATTTTTTTTATCAAATGACATATTTGAATATTCAATGAGAATATAAAGATAGACCATCAGTGAAATAATTCTGATCCACTTCTTCAGAGGGGTAGTTTATTCTTTTGCTGTTTTTCAAACATCCTTGTTTACCGAGCACATCTGGTTCGTATTTTTTCTTAAAATTGCATATTTGAATATATTATAGAAATATATACATGCCACCAGTGAAATAATTCCGATCAACCCCTTCAGAGGGGCAGTTTATATCTGCTGTTTTTCAAAAATTATTGCTGACCGAGCATTTCTGGTACGAGTGTTGCTTCAACTTGCATATTATTTTTCATGAAAATCTAAAGATGTCACCAGAAAGGAGGGGTAGTTTATTCTTGCTGATATACAAAAATCCTAGCTGACCGAGCATCTCTGGTTCGTTTTTTTTTTCAAATAACATATTCGAATACTGTTTGAAGATATGAAGATGCCACTAGTGAAATAACTTCGATCCACCCCTTTAGATGGGTAGTTTATACCTGCTGTTTTTCATAAATCCTTGTTGACCGAGTATTTCTGGTTCGTGCCACCAGTAGAATGATTTCGATCAACCCTTTCAGAGGGGTAATTTTATCCTGCTATTTTTCAAAAATCCTTGCTGACCGACCACTTCTGGTTTTAATTTTTTCTTCAAATTGCATATTTGAATATATTATAAAGATATATAGATGTCACTAATGATACTATTTCGATCCTCCTCTTCAGAGGGATAGTTTATTCTTGCTCTTTTTCAAAAATTCTTGCTGCCCGAACATTTCTTGTGCGAGTTTTTGCTTCAACTTGCATATTCGGATATTTAATAGAAATATAAAGACACCATCAATAGAATAGTTCTGATTCACCCATTCAGAGAAGTAGTTTATTCTTGCTGTTTTTCAAAAATCCTTGCTGACCGAGCATGTCTGGTACGAGTTATATCGTATTTGAATATTTAATATAGATGCATTGATGCCACTAGCAAATAAAGTTTCGATAGTCCCATTCAGAGGGGTAGTTTATTCCAACTGTTCTTCAAGAATCTTTGCTAACTGAGCATTTCTGATTGGTATTTTTTCTTCAACTTGCATATTATGATATCAAATATAGAGATAAAGATGCCACTAGTGAGATTATTTCGATCTATACTCCTTCAGAGGGGTAATTTAGTTCTGCTGTTGGGTGGATCGAAATAATCTCACTGGTGGCATTTATACATCTATATATATTTATATATTATATACCAATATGCAATTTTGAGCAAAAACTCGTAATACCAGAAATGCTCGGTCAGCAAAGATTTTTGGAAAACAGCAAGAATAAACTACCCCTCGGAAGGGGTTGATCGACATTATTCCAGTGGTGGGATCTATATATCTATATTATATTCAAATATGCAATTTGAAAAAAAAATCGAATCAGAAATGCTCGGTCAGCATACTCTAATATTGGTCAGCAAATTATACGCCCCCCGCGTCATTGTTGAAAATTTTTCAAAATCGCAATGCCCCACTATGCACAAATCATAAATGATTGCTCCAGAAATACATGGAAATACAAATTCTTTGACAGAATTATCTCACCCCGCATGCTAAAAGGTTTTCACGCTTCTTTTCCATTGGTAGCTTTGAAGTTACGAAAACAGCAAACAGCGGTATATACCAGTACCTATTTTTTAAAAAAGGTCGTAAATCATGCGGCGAGGGTCAAAAGATCTTTGGTCAAACGGCAGCGCTAATGAGTCATCGTGGAAAAAACTTTGAAACCGATAAAAGAGCGCATCCTTTTTCATTGTGATGAATATTTTTTTGATATGCCTAGAACTGGATGGCAGTAGATTTTCTATCGTTTCCACAATTGTTTCTGATTCCCCCGACATTATTCCCGAGGTAATCCTAATTCAAATTATACGCGTGAATAAACGTTTTTAAAGATATATTTTTCAAAATATTTCATTTTTCGGGAACTCAAGAAATATTATCGTTTATTGTGAGAACTTCACCGTAACCCTTGATTATATACACTAGTGTGAATACTCATCAATGCCGTAACATAACTGTGGTAACATCGCCGTATATTCTTGAATTTCTAGGTATTTACCCTCGTAAACATTGCAAATAAGGAATGTATATTTCATCTCCATTCATAAATGTTAATTCCTATCAATTCTGAGAGCGGCGCCACTCTCTGGATACAAATTGTTGCCATGCAAGGGTTTCGTAGTCCCTAACTTTTTAGGTTGATTTTTCATATTGAGTGGATGAAAAAATTTGTACATATTTGTGAAGATCTAATCTATGTTCCTGTCGTCTCACTTTTTCGAAATTTGATTCAGTTTATTCTAAAAAAAATCGCAAAATAACGTGTTTTTTGATGATTTTCCAAATTTTTTTTTGGAAGAACCGAATCGAATTTCGAAAAATTAAGACGACAGGAACATAGATAAGATCTTCACGAATATGTACAATTTTTTTCATCCACTCAAAATGAAAAATGACCCTGAAAAGTTAGGGACTACGAAACCCTTGCATTATTTCTTTATATCATAGTACAACTTCCTCTTAAGGGTATTGGGTATTCTTTTACCAATGATGATCTTTATTGTTTCGCTCCAATATTTGTCCCGCGCCGCACGGCCGCAACCCTTCTCGCGCTCGGCGAGCGAGCGAGCGAGCAAGCAACGAAATTTTCTGTTTCTCGCGCCCAGCGACCTGCGCACCAGGCGCAATATTCTCGCACTGGTGCTATGGCTAAGCTCTAGTTCGAGATCATACCCGTGTGTTCACCGAACACGCCCGATCGTTCCCTAAGCGGTGGGGAAACGTAAACGGGCAGCAGTAACTACGTTATGAATATTGGCGCGTGGCTGAATTATTTTGGAGTCAAATTTGTCAATTTCATGTACTTACTTCGAAACGGAACACTAGTAGTTGTGCCTTCTTGTTTTACATATATTATAGGTAGACATCAAATCAATAAACATAGTGCTCTCGCCATCGGTATTTGCTGAACTTCGCTATGGGAAAAATGTTGGGATGAAGAATGATCTATACAGGGTGTATCTAAATAACACCGAAATAATTCAAGGGATGATTCCTTGTGATATGATATGATGAATAAAGGTCATAAATAAACATGTGTCCTAAACTTGCTTCGTTTTCGAGGTACAGGGTTACGTCCTGATTTCGAATCCGAAGTGATTTTTAACCTATCTTGCCTCCTAATATCATTTTCCGGAAATGATGGTGGGTCCATGACCAAAGCAGTGTTTTTCACTGAAGATTACCTCACTTTGGTCATAGTTGGTATATATATCTATCGCTCCTTAAAACAGTTACGTTAGATATACGGGTTGATATTCCATTATATAGAAGTGACATGCACACTGTTTATATTTTTAACATCCAGTGGGATTGAATTTTATTTTATGTTGAATATCAGAGTGTGTTTTTTTATGTGATATATTTGTTTTGTTTATTTCAAATATATATATTTTTTTAGTAGGCATACTAGTACTTCTTTTATATAATTCTGAAATCTGATCCACCCTGTATTTGTTTCAATCAAATGGCACCAGTAGATAGTATATAGAATGTTAGGATAGGGAAACATGTAAGCCATTTTGACAAATCAATATAGGTATTGTATAGTTTCGATACAAAAAAAATCTCGATTTTTCACATTCTACGTATAGGTATACCTTGTGCTTGATCAACGAAATCATAGCTCAATTAGAAGAATCGAAAAATGTAATAAAATATAAGGTGTTCCATTTTGAATAAAAGCTGCTACTACTATACTTTTTTTTTTATCGCTTGGAGCGCACGAAAGGGAATCCCTATAATGTTCAAAGAACATCGTGCGTTCCTAGGGAGGATAAGGATAGGAGGTAGGTATTGGAATTTTTTTACTACTACTACTATAAGTACTACATAACTACTAATAATAATTTCTAGTGAAGCAGATGAACATTATCGAAAATAATTTGAATAAAAACGAGCGTCCTCGCCAACAAAACATAAGCATATAATATGTACATATAGTTTCATGATTTTCGATGAGTGCGGTTCGCTATTTACATGTAGGACGACTCGTCGTGACATAGCCTCGGACATAGCGAATTATTGCAAATCAAATCATCGCTTTCATTATCTGATATGATATAGGTCGCAGTAGATCACTTGATGCCTATCAAATGTTTCTTATTTATTCGAAAAAAAAAAATGTTGAAATGTGATCAAGAAAACTGTTGGTGGCCCACCCCGTACTACAAAAACAAAGACAGCATGAGAGAAGCTGCCTGCCCACTCATTGTATCATGACTGCCTGCTTACGTCTCGGTCTCCCCACCGCTTAGGTAACGATCGAGCGTGTTCGGTGAACACACGGGTATGATCTCGAGACTCTTGTTACCACCCCCACCACTATCGTGAGAACCAGGAGGGTTACAATAACTAATTTGTGTTTTAATTGACATGACAACAATTGTTTCCCATATCAGATCAATTGAAGGCTATAGGGGGATTTATATAACAATCAATTATCATTTTTCAATATTCCTTCATTTTCACAATGGATAGTGCAATTTGATGGATGATTTTGTATAGGGTCATTCCGTATATTTGAACAGCTTCTACAGGGTTCATCATTGAATATAGAGAAAAACTTCGCATGCAAAAGTTGTCGGGTTTGTTCTGAACCTCCAGAAAATTATACCAGATGAAACAAATGGATATCGCTGATATAATAAATGGGTACCAACTTCGTTAGTTTCAATGGAACACCCTATATATTTTTCGAAAAAATTCAAGATCTTTTCTTCCTGATTCCAAAAATATATTGGTCATTGATATTTGATCCAGCCGTTTTCGAGATAAGTATTCGAGGTTGAACATTTTAGATTTTACCAAATCGCAATTGCCATGAACGAAAAAAAAACTCAATTTTATAACTGAAAGAGATGCAATTTCACAGATGTTCGATGTGACCACCGTTGTTTTGTATACATTTTCTGTAGTCTTTATCCAATTTATTTATCGAATTGCAAATGAAGTTGGAGTGATGATTGTTCAATATGTTAATGCATTCCAAAATTCTTCCTCTCAAATCAGCCAAATTTCTACTTCTTTCCTCATACACTTCATTCTTCACATAGCCCCATAGGAAGTTATCTAAAGCTGTTAAATCTGGACTGTTCGGCGGCCATTCCACTGTTCCAAATTTTTAGATCCACGTTTGAAGATTTTTTCGTTCTCTCATACTCCTCGCAGTGAAATAAAACGTACTTCTGGAAGGAACTGGCATTCCAGGATGAATGCGATGATACTCCGCTCGAGCTTCCACTGCATTATTATTATTTTCGTAGAATAAATGAATCATTTCAAACTTTTCATCTTCACTGAAACCCATATTTGTTCCGAACTTCTATGCAATGAACATATGACAGAACGTTTTATTGATGACACCTTGCGTATGTGTTGTTTTTTCTTCATGGCAATTGCGATTTGACGAAATCAAATTGAAACTAAATCTAAACTGTTCAACCTCGAATATCTCGAAAACGGCTGAACCAATATCAATGACCAATATATTTTTGGAATCAGGAAGAAAAGATCTTGAATTTTTTGGAAAAATATATAGGGTGTTCCATTGAAAATAACGAAGTTGGTACCCATTTCTTATATCAGCGATATACATTTGTTTCATCTGGTATAATTTTATGGAGTTTCAGAACAAACCCTACAACTTTTGCATTCGAAGTTTGTCTCTATCTTCATTGATAAACCCTATAGAAGCTGAACTTACTAAATACTGCAACAAAAAACCTGAAATGTTCATATTATGTCACCCACCACTCATATTTTGCGAGAATATTATTTAAATGTTTTTCCCGCACTATAGTGTGGAAAAAGATTTCCCACACTATAGCGTGGAAAAACTTTTCCGGCACTACTGCGGGAAAATGACACTTCCCAAACTAAATCGCGTGCGGGTATATAGGGTGAATCACGCACGCTTGTACAAGGTGGGCCAAAAGAAGTCATCCGATGTTAATTGGATCTAATTTTTTTTCTTAATAAAAAGCTCCGATTCTGTTTTTTGATTATGTTTATTTGAACCTTTAGAATTTTATTGGTCAAGTCGAGAAGATGATATCGGCCAAATGGGCGCCGCCACAATTGATTGCTATACGGGCTCGTTTTATGGCATTTTTCATCACTTCGGCGAGATCTTCGGGCGACAGATTCTGGCACTCGTGTCGAATGTTGTCCTTGAGGGCTTCTAGGGTCTCAGACCTGTTCACGTAAACACAAGACTTCAAAAAACCCCACAAAAAAAGTCTGAAACGGTTGAATCGGGCGATCTTGCGGGCCAGAGCAAATCGCCAAAACGAGAGATGAGGCGATCTGGGAACGCCGCCTTCAGAATATCGATTGTGGCTCGCGCAGTGTGTGCCGTTGCTTCGTCCTGTTGGAACCACATGTCCTCCAGTCCTAATTCGTTCAATTACGGCAGAAAAAAACTTGGTGAACATGGCCCTATAGCGCACACCGTCCACTGTTGTCGTTTGACCAGCGTCGACCTCGAAAAACATGGCCCGATGACTCCTCCAGAGTAAACACCGCACCATGCAGTCACTTTGAGTGGGTGTAATGACTCCTCGTGCATCACTCGTGGGTTTTCAGTGCCCCAGAAGCGATAGTTCTGCTTGTTCACGTACCCGCTGAGGTGGAAATGAGCCTTGTCGCTCATTATGATTTTGGTCGAAAAATCGTCCACGAGATTGAGGATGGCTTGGCTTGGATTATTCCGCTTTCTTGGGGAGTGTATCGCTCCATGGCTTGTTCACTTGTATTCTACATCTGTCTAGTTCACAAATGTCGAAACAGATCTGACATTGGCCGCCATTTGCAAAAATAAGAGCATCTTCCAATAGGGTGATTTCTTTTGGCCCACCTAGTAGAAAAAAAATAATATCCACTTTGGTAGTAGAGAATAATATTACCACGGGACCTTATATCCCTCGGCTGAGGCCTCGGGATATAATCTTGAGCCATGGGTAATAATGATATTCTTTACTACCTTGGTGTTTGAATAACGATTTATTTTTCTCTAGATTGCTTGTTCTAATAGGAAACACTCTGTTCATTGTTTCAATGATTTATTAAATTTGAAGTAGTAAATGGATGAAAACCATGAACATAATACAGGGTGATCCTTATCTCAACCCTCTTTGACTCGTCCTGGATGATGCATGTGGTTTCTTCAATATTTTCCAGTCATATCAGAATATACATGAGGACCAAAAGTCCGTCGCCCCCCTCCTCTTAATTTTCTTATTTCACATTAAAAAAAGCTATCGAAAGGTTAGAATAGGAAAGTGAAGCACGGTTTCCTCACTGAACTGATGGTGTTGTTATAGTTGAAATAATAATTTGAAATTGTTCATAATTCCAAAACTATTAACTTTTGTGATCTTAAACAATTCATCATGCTCTCTCAGAATTCAACGTATAATCTAAACATGCAATGATATACAGGGTGTCCCATTAAAAAATAAACTTCCCAGTTGTTGCGCTTTTTTGAGACACTCTGTATAAATGAAACTTGTACTCAATCGAATGAGCTATCAGAATCTTGAAAGAAATTGACAATTGTCTGATCCAATCAAAAGGTATGACGGTTCGAGAATGCTAGAAATGTTTGTCTCACTTCACATGTGGGGCAGTATAGTTGCAATAGAACGTTTAAATTCAAGACATGTGTATAATCGGAATAAAAACAACTATATGTAGTGAACGTTCTGGAATCCAAGCAGGCTTATTATTTTCAGGGAATAAATTGACAAAATGTAACTTTAGACATCTGGCGAATGTCACGTGACCTTTCCGAGTTGGCCATTTTTCATCTTTTCCAAAGCAAAACTCAACACTTAAGCATATTTGCAGGGAATGAATTGAGAAAATGTGACTTTTTTGACATGTGGCGAAAGTCACGTAGCCTTGACCGCGTAAGCCATTTTTCATCTTTTTCAAAGCAACACTCAACAGTCAAGCCTATTTTTAGGAAATAAACTGAGAAAATGTAACCTTTGACATGTGGCGAACGTCACGTGACCTGACCGAGTTGGTCATTTTTATTTTTTTAATCTTTATCAAATCAAAACTCAACACTCAAGCCCAATTTCGAAATTCATCATTAATATAAGTTTTGCCGGTAATTACAATTATTATCATCAGAGACAATACTCGAATTCTCGCCATGTAAACTTTCAACAGTTTTTCAACATACCCACAAATTCTCACAATTCTCATCAGGTCCACCTCCTTTAAATTCTCAAAATTTCCTTTTTTGATAAATTTTCACGACCCTTCTCAGAACCACTTTTCTAATATTCCCATCTTGCCCACATTCAATAGATTCGCATCATATCCACTTTCAATATATTCCAACCATATGGCTAACAAACTCACCTTCATCTGATTCTTTTCATGCACAAATTCCAACAATTCTCACCAGACCACCTTCCTCAGATTCAATAGATAATCGTTTTACTCATTTCCAGTATATTCTCACCATTTCCATTATTCACGGAAAAACATTATTTTAACGTTTAATAAGTTAGTTTACATACAAAGTTATTAATATTTTTTTTATGAAAGAACGTTAAGTTTATTTCTAAACTCAGGAGATCTAATAGTATATTATGTAACAAGTGTTATAAACGTCCTTTTAGTAACGAGTATTTTAAGCACGAGCGGAGCAGAGCGGAGCGAGTGTTTAATAAACGAGTGTCTAGAAGAGTTTATAAACGCGTTACATACTATGATTTTTCTACGAACTCCGAAAATTACATTAACATACCTGCTATTCCTGCTAACCTACAAAATAATTCGAAAGAAATGGGAATTGAGAACATAATACATGCAACTGCATGCAACCAGTGAGACACGTATGAGTGATATTGGGTGTAGATGTGTCCAGTCCATTGCTTACTAACCTTTGTTTCACGTTTATTGTCATGCTTAGCGCAGAATAAATAAATTGTTCTCAAAGATGGATGCTTCATTTTTACACTTCTGCTTAGAGATATGCAAGTACCAGGACATTCTGTTCTATTTCACTTTCGTCTACATTTCGCATAAGTATATTTTTGATGAAGAATTCTGATACAAACGAAAATTGTTTGAATAATTCTTATACATAATTCGAAAAGAACAGTTGACAGTTAATACAATTGACAGGCCAGACATGTCTCAAATTACTGAAGCTGTGTTTAATGAACTGTGTTGCCATGGTAATGTGTTTAAGAAATCGTGTTGCCATGGTAACTTGTTTAATATTTTGAATAAATCACAGATCGTCAATCTGTGATTAATCGATCCCTTAGCGTGGTACATACGCTAAATGCCATTTTAGTTATGTGAGTAGAAAAAATTATTTTCAAGATTTGCTTTTCTTTGATGCGAAGAAATATTTTTATATTTATAATAGACTATTCCACTCTTGATCTCGAGAACCAATCAGAATCGACCATTTTCACGGGTTCTTCTGTATTCTAGCGATATGTTTTGTTTATCAAATTTTATCGGACTTGCTCTACCAATACAGAAGCCGAATTGACCCACACGTGACCAACAAACCTCGTTTATCAGCGATAAAATTTTGACATCGTGTCTGGTCAAGATTGCTTCGGATTCAAATCCGAGACAATAACCTAAGTTCCTACTTTATTATTTTATTTACTTATAATTCGCGTTAGTGAGATATTTTGTACGAAAGGCGAGACAATTTTATTCTGACTGGACGTTTCATGTGTAATTTACAAAAGTTTGCATATTTGTTGACGGTCTGACACAACAATAATAGAATTCAAATTCCTTCTTAAAGTAATCTTCTTCAATTACTCAAGTTATTGTGACTGACTGATATAATTACTAGCTGATGTAGCGCAACTGTTAGGGTTGTTGCGCGAGGATACGAAGGTCGATGGTTCGAGCCCTCGGCGACGATATCTTTTTTTTTTAATCATTCCATGTCACATAAATTCAATTTATTTTGTTTGAATTGGATAGCAATTGTATACACTCTTTTGAGAGCAACCATCTCCAAGACAATAAAAAGAATACTATTCATCAAAATTGTACATTCCACTTTGTGAATAACTATAAGTAGCTATATAGTTAATTTCTAAAAAAGTTAATTCTGTATTTCATTACTATCATTATGTTCTTCTTCGCAGTTCGAGTTGGAATATACTTAAATTATGTTTCCTATACATATATATTGTCTCATTCAATCATGAAATAGTCATACGAATACAACTCGTGATACTATTTTTCCTGGAAATATTCGTCGATTGACATACTCCAGTTTGCTCTACGGCCTACGGCTCGTAGTTTTGATAACAATGTCATTCACGAAATTACTAGGCAACAAGCTGTCGTAACAATCACCGAATATTTCCGGCAAAATATTATCACTTGTGGTATTATATATGAATAAATTGGTGAAGTAGAGCTACTTAGCTCGTTCTTTTCATTTTTATTTATACTATTCGTGATTTGTGACTGAAAATGAGGCATCCTCGGAGGCATTCTTATGTATTTTGCGTTGGTTACGCCACTGCAAGAAGCAATATAATATAATTTTTGTCGCTTCGTCGGCGACGAGTATATAGCTGCTTGCTTTTTCTCTTTTTCTCTACCGATTCTTAAAATTCACTAGGGGCTGATAATCCCATAACCCCCCCCCCCCCTAAATCTTGCAACGCATGTTTTAGTTATAGTGAAAATGGCAACAACAATTGATTCATTACTGCTTTAATCAGTCTCATATGTGTAAAGAGCAATGCAATGTTGACACCTTGACATATTATGTATAAGATAGATTCTCTGGGTTCTCCTATTGGAACCATATATCTTGCAACCACCATCTTCTGCTGTCTAGTTCAACTCCTTCAACATCTTGTCCACTATTTCGTGATATATTTTCCTCTGTTATCACAGTACTTGGATAGGATTCATCTGCAAAAAAAATACAGAATACTACGCGCATCGAGAAAAGTAAATCTTGTATTGTTTGTAGACTGAATGTTGGAGAAAAGTACTAATAATTTGGTTTCGACTCCCAGTATGATTTTCACCAGTGTATACTACTCGACACCCTTTATTTTAAGGTGATGAAGAACTCACCGTCTGTACCATGTTTCCTGTAACCCAGAATTATGTTTTATCGCGTGTAACATTTTGATGCATCGGGCACAGGTCCGGCATTTATGATGGTTGATCAGGCGATATATTGCTACGGTAAATGAGTATATCGAATGGAATTGTATCATATGAAAGATTTGGTAGCAATTTTGTAATAATCTGTTGCAGTGGCGTAATTTGGATTCTTTCCTGAGGGGGAGGGGGTCTAGGTCCAATATCTAATATTTAGGAAAAATAAAAGCAATACGTAACTTATGTTGGTTTTAATAGCATCATTTGATAACAATAATAAGTATAAAAAAATAACAAAACTAAATATATATTTATATAATAGGTATACTTATATCAAAAGTACAAAAATTTAAATAAAAAAAACAAAATAACGAAAATTTAAGATTCGACCAATTCAGTTACTGAAAATAGTAATTTTCCTAACGTGCGGAAAGACACTTTCCGCATGAGTAGGATGATGAAATCAGTTGGTTAGGTCTGAAACCTAGAGGCCAAACACCATGGGCATGCTGGCTTCCGCAATAAGCTTACCTACATAATGCTTCAAATAGATATATTCACTGATTATTAGAAGATAGAGAATATATCACTATTTTTCGGAACTAGCACGACAACAGCCATCAACAGTGTATATATTATTATACAGCGTGTCTCATTTCAAAAGGCCCCCTCTCTATATCTCAGCTATCAGTCGTGCGATCTTTACCAAATTTGTATCGGTATGAATAATCATCAATATGACCAGTTCTTCAAAGACAAACATCATTTTAGACAGTGTCGTGCATTTTTATTGAAATGAATAGGGGTCAGTTTTTTATTAAATCATATTAGGCATTTTTTCACTGGAAAACTGACCTCATAATATTATTCTTCATGGTTTCAAACGCACATATGTGGATTTTCATATGATGCCTACGAAGGGTTTCAGAAAAACACTCACATCTAAACAGCATTTTTGCGAACGTAATAATTATTTACTCGGAAACGGTGAGTTCAACATAAAAAAGTATAACTGGTTTTTCCTTCCAAATCATGATTTTCCACCTACCGGAGCCATTGAACGTTCCAAAATTCGTAGTTGATTTCAAGTCACTATTTATTAAAGACTGAAAATGAAAAAAATGAAGCCAATCCTGTTAATTCGGAATTAGGTGATTTTTTGCATATGGAGGTTTGAAAGCACGAGGAACAATAATATGAGGTTAGATTTCCTATAAAAAAATGCCTAATATGATTTTATGAAAAATCGCCCCCTTTTTAGTTCAACAAAAACGCACGGCACTGTCCAAAATAATGTGTATATCTGTCAAACTGATCATAGAAATAGAATAGAATAGAAATATATTTAAGCATCTTTAAAAGTGGTACAAAACATGTTAAACAAATATATGTTCATACAGGTACCTACTTTATTAGACTAGTCATGAGAAATGGTTCTATAACTGTAATAAAGACTCAAAAAATAGAAAACTGTTATTGTTACATTTAGATAACATTGAACACCGAATTAAAATCCATGTATAATAGATAAAACCGTTTAACACTGAAAAAATTCTTCTACAGAATAAAACGCATGTCTTACCAAAAACCTGTGCAAGAGACATTTGAAGTATTTTAAATTATTAAAATGTTGTTCATTACCGAACTTGTTTTCAAAATGGTTATAAAGTGAAATACCTTTATACAAATGAGAATTTTGACCAATGGTAAGTCTTGAGAATGGTTGATACAAGTTGTTTGCTCCTCGAGTATTCGAACAAATGTTCCCAGTTGGTTTTCAACATTAAAAATTGTGAGAAATATATACAATGATGGTACTGTTAAAATAGATAAATCAATAAAAATTTGTTTGCTTGACCATATTCATGGTTATTCATACCACACCAAATTTGGTTGGAATCGCATGACTAATAACTGAGATATAGAGGGGGGCCGTTTAAAGTGAGACACGCTGTATATCCGAAAAAAAAGTAGTCACTTTTTTTTCGTGAGAAAAAGTTATTTATGAAATGTGACATTTTATAATCTGTCAACAGAGATGAAATGTCGAACTCTTCTCACGCCACAAAAAAAATATTGGTGGACCTTTGAAGAAGAAATATATGTTTGCCCGATTCGCGAGTTCATTTCAATCAGCTCACTTAGACTCTTCATACCGTTAACAAAATCACCACGCGAACCTGGCACATTATGTTGAAAAATGCCATAATCAATGTTGTTTTTGATGTGGTATAACATTCTTTATATTTCACTAGGAGACTTTTTTGAAATAAAAGGTTTTAATTTTAACGAAATTCATAAGAGTGCCAATATGTCCAAAATTATCAATATTTTATTTATGTCATATGGTAATAAACTGGTCAGTCATGAGGAAAATAAATATATTATAATCGGAGAATGTAATCATCTGCCAAATTTTTTAAACTTACATAATATTCCAACACTCCTGTCCACCAAATTGGTTTGTTGTCGTTCTCATTTTCTTTCCCGTTGTTGTCCTTCTCCTTGTTATCATCATTGTTGTTCGTGTTGTCATCGTTGTTGTCCTTATTGTCTTCGTTGTTGTTGTTGTTCTCGTTGATCTTGTTGTTCTCGTTGTTCTCGTTGTTCACATTATTCATGTTATTCTCTTTCTCATGATTGATGTCGTTGTCATTTCCGTTTACCTCAAATCTATTCTCGACCTCATTCTTGATATCTTCGTTATTCTTCCTTACGTTTTCCAATCCTTTCTCGTTCTCATTCTTGATATCGTCGTCATTTTCGTTAACATTCTCAAATCTGTTCTCGATTTCTTTCTTGATATCGTCATCATTCTTGTTTACGTTTTCGAATCTGTTCTCGATCTCATTCTTGATATCGTCGTCATTCTTTTCCACGTTTTCAAATCTGTTCCCGATCTCATTCTTGATATTGTCGTCATTCTTTTTTACGTTTTCAAATCTCTTCTCGTTCTCATTGTTGATATCGTCGTCATTCTCGTTTACAGTTTCAGATCTGTTCCCGATTTCTTTCTTGATATCGTTATCATTCTTGTTTACGTTTTCAAATTTTTTCTCGATCCCATTCTTGATATTGTCGTCATTCTTTTCTACGTTCTCAAATTTTTTCTCGATCCCATTCTTGATATCGTCGTCATTCTCGTTAACGTTCTCGAATTTGTTCTCATCCTCACCTATGAAAAAATGTTACGTTAATGTTTCCAATCACATTAAATCTTGTTTTTTTGTTATTATTCTCTCTCTTGCTCTCATGAAAAAACGTATACAAATATTTTTTTCAACTGCCAAATTGCTTCGAATTGGGGGTCATGTTGTAGCATTTTCATGTAAAATCATGAGAATCATTTATTTCACTTGATTATTTGGGATTCTCTCTCCTCGTTTCTTTTCTCAATTTTTTTTATCAGGGAGCCTATATAAACAATAGCTTGTCAGTGACACTTTGTTTGGAAAAATGTTCGAAGAGAAGAAATAGGTATAGATATATTGAAAAAATATTGAATTTTTGCTCATCTTTGGACGTTTCGGGAACGAATCTGCTACCGTTCTCAACATACAAATGCAAAATATTTTGCTTAGAAAATGTTTGTTTTTATAGTTTGACACCTACCTAGCGATGATGTTAGTAAACAAATACATTATAGAATATTTTATCAATGCCTCGAGTCTTTGGAAAGAGATGTTCTGCAGGTCACTAAAGTGACCACGAAGGGGCGCGAAGCCTCAACTCGACTGGTTAATCTCGCAGGGACTGCCAAGAGAGGAAGAATTGTTGATATTTCAGAAGAGCATCGTCCATGAAAATATCTATAAAATAGTTCCAGATCGCCAACTTTTCTACGGTGTTCCAGAGAAGTGAGTGAGTTTGTGAGCGAAGCATCACCCACGAGACGAACTGCCCCTTTTTGGACAGAATCCAACCGTTTCAGGGTATGTTTGGGTGCTAAACTCCAAATATGGGAACAGTATTCCAGGACAGGTCGGATCTGTGCCTTATAGATCATAAGCAGCTCACTGGAAGTGAAATAGCTCCTGGCCCGAAACAGAAAACCAAGTTTTTGGGATGCACTTTCACAAATTGATCTCACGTGATTTCCCCAAGAAAGGTTATTGCTGATAGTAATCTCAAGCATCGAAATGGATGTCGTAAAGGTATGGTTACTCCTGACAAGCTTACGTTGGGGACAGTGAGATCGGCTTTTCTAGAGAAAAGGCATACTTGTGTTTTGTTTGCATTGAAATCTACCAAGTTATTGGATCCCCATTCGAGAATAATAAATTGTTGCCAAGTCCATATTTATGTCGTTTCTGATTTGCCTGGCTGGTGGCTGGTATTGGAGCCATTTTGTGTACTCGAAAGTGGTAGCAACACATTTGTGTGAATATTACTTGTGAATCCTCATACTTACTCATATATGTACAGAATGACAAAAAACGCCAAAATGTGTTGCTACCACTTTCGAATACAAGGTGTCTCCGTATATTTCGACCCCTCTACCTACAGCTTCAACTATATAGATGGAAAAAAACTTCAAATATGGAAGTTGTAGGAATTCATCTGTACTATCTTTTGGCACTACTTGAATAAACAAATGCGAATCGCAAAATAGGAAAAAAGAGTCTAAATCAGTTTTTTTAAATAAAACATCCTGTATATTTGCAACTTTCGTGAAAGATCTTTTTTTTTCTGTTCACATGATATATAGTTAGCTGATAACCGTTTTAGACTATGTTATTGCTGCACTACTGAAATTTTTGCAATATTTTCATAATATAGTTTCACTATCTCGTATTTTTCCTCTACTGAATAAAACAATTTTATTTCAAAACTGGCAGAGATGTTAAAAAATATCTGTTTCGTTCCCATAGCAATTCTGTTGTGTCCAGCATAGCCATCTAAATGTTATTGTCAACTTTGATTCAATGCTCAATAAGTGGACAAAGTCTTGAGGAAACATCAGCAAATCATATATGTATATTTGTGAATAGAAGAAAAATATCTTCCTCAAAAGTAGAAAATATACAGCGTGTTCCGACGAAAGAGACAAACCAACATTAAATTTGATTTTGTCATTGAAAAATACTTTCAATGAACAAATTCCACTAGATTTTCACGATTATACAGATAACAGAAATAAGAATCAAACTTTGACACTCTGTCGGCAACGAATAACTTGCGGACATTATTAATACACGAATTTTTCTTTTCATTTTGACGTCAGCAACATGCTCCTGATTTTATTTCACAACGTACTTAAGAAACACCCTGTATATTGTGTCAGAAATAATCTCACCTGCTACGTCTTCTTCGACTTCTTTTTTCCCAAGGTCATCTACTTCTTGATCATCTTCCTCAGATTTGTCCGAAACATCATCTTTCTCAGGGTTGTTCAAAACGTCAAAATCCTTCTCAGGGATGTCCAAACCATCGTCTTCTTTCTCAGCATTGCCCCAGTCATCATCATCATTATCCCAATTTTGTGGAACATCTGATTGCCCCGAAGCAGTAGCCAAAATTGCAATTATAGCAGCTAGAACAAAAACGATCTTCATTTTGAAAAAAAAAATTGGATTTTAGTTTGTTTCGAAATCTGTTGGGAATGAGTCCCAAACAACCTTCCAATCTTTTTTATATATGGTACTCTGATTCAGACTAATAACAACATTATCTCTGTAAATATATGCATTATATCTGTATATGTATTGAGGATTTCGGATATTTCGAAAACAAATATAAAATATAAAAACAATAAGCAGTTGTCTAGATCGGAGATAGGAAACACTCATCTCATTGTTTCAATCATGTCCGATCCACTGCAAAAGCTGCTCCACAAAATCTTGGATTCTTGTTCTTTACACCTCAACAGCTTCTCATGATCTACAAAGCACAGGCACGGCCAGATTCAGACTACTGTTCTCATGTATGGGGTTCAGCACCCAAACATACGCTGATGCTCTACCATTCCATCCAGAGAAGAGCCATTCGCCTGGTGGGTGATGCCACACTCACCAACTCTTTGACCCCATAAGAACACCGTGGAGAAGTCGGTGACCTTTCACTTTTCTATTGATACTTCCACGAGAAATGTTCCTCAGAAATCTCTGCTATAATTCCATCACTAGCAATACCAGTCAGAAGAATTTGACAGGCCCATTCAGCACATCCCTTCGTCGTTAACCTTGAAGAATGTCGAACAACACTCTACCGAAACTCGTTCCTCTAGATAGGACGGCGAAGCTTTGGAATTCTTTGCCAGTGGAAGTATTGCCAAGTACTTATAACCTCCAAAAGTTCATGAAACATTCCAACATCTACCTCCTATCACTATCCTCCCTAGGTACGCACGACGTTCCACGTACTTTGTAGGACTTCCCCTTCGTGTGCTCCAAGAGATAAAAAAATACTGGAAGTGGTAAATTGATGAAAATAATAGGGGGTGATACTTATCGACCTTCGTTGAATCATCCTGGATGATCCATGTGGTTTCTTCTATATTTTCCAAACAGTTATATCAGAACATACAGTGAGGACCAAAAGTCCGTCGCGTAAATTCCTCATTTCACATTTCAAAAGAAGCTTTCGAAAGTTTAGACTAGGGAATTGAGATACATTGTGTTCCATTTATAACGGTTTCCCGATGGTTTCCATGGTTAGTTGATTGCTATGTTGAATTTAAAACTTGTTTCTATATGCTCTATCAAATATCAAGTGTATTCGTATACAAGTTTGGACAGAGATATTATAATGCCAACTTATAGAAACCCCTTTCATATAATTCTCATATGTATAATCGAGATTGAATTTATGTTTGCCAATATGATGTGATCATTTTGCAATATTTTCTTTATGTTGAATTATAATATTCAATCAACATTGTATTTCGTTTTTGCTACAAATTCAAAATTCGAAACCACATTAGCCTCATTAAAAACACTCCCCAAAAAGGTATTCCATATCGTAATTGGGAATCTATTAGTGAATAAACCATCTTGGCAGAAAAGAATCCTAATTTCCTAGGAATCACTCTCACTGCATAACATCCTGTCGAAATCTTACCAGTGAGTAGCTTTTTTTCTATGTTCTGGTTTCGACGAAAAGGAATATCCTGTAGAACCAAGAGAAATAAGGTAGGAATTGGTGTTCTTCTTGAATTTCTGGAGGTTATATGCGAAGTTATATGTCTCGGGAAAATTTTTGCAATTTTCAGTAATTTTTGCGAATTTTTTCAATTATCAGTAACTTTCGCAATTTTCAGGAATCTTTGCAATTTTTGCAATTTTCAGGAACTTTTGCAATTTTCAGGAATTTTCGCAATTTTTACAATTTTCAGGAATTTTTGCAATTCACAGGAATTTTCGCAATTTTCAGCAATTTTTGCAATTTCTGCAATTTTCAGGAATTTTTGCAATTTTTACAATTTTTAGGAATTTTTGCAATATTTGCGATTTTTGCAATTTTTGCAATTTTCAGGCATTTTTGCGATTTTTGCAATTTTCAGGAATTTTTGCAATTTTTAATATTTTCAGGCATTTTTGCGATTTTTGCAATTTCAAGGAATTTTTACAATTTTCATGAATTTTTGCGATTTCTGCAATTTTCATGAATTTTTGCAATTTCTGCAATTTTCAGGAATTATTGCAATTTTCACAATTTTCAGGAATTTTTGCAATTTTCACAATTTTCAGGAATTTTTGCAATTTTAACAATTTTCAGGCATTTTTGCAATTTCCAGGAATTTTCGCAATTTTCAGCAATTTTTGCAATTTCAACAATTTTCAGGAATTTTCGAAATATTTGCAATTTACAGGAATTTTTGCAATTTTTGCAATTTTTACAATTTTCAGGCATTTTTGCGATATTTGCAATTTTCAGGAATTTTTACAATTTCCATGAATTATTGCAATTTCTGCATTTTTCAAGAATTTTTGTAATTTTTGCAATTTTCAGGAATTTTTGCAATTTTTGCAATTTTCAGGCATTTTTGCGATTTTTGCAATTTTCAGGCATTTTTGCAATTTTCAGGAATTTTTGCAATTTCTGCAATATTTGCAATTTTCAGGAATTTTTGCAATTTTCACAATTTTCAGGCATTTTTACAATTTTCATGAATTTTTGCAATTTTTGCAATTTTCAGGAATTTTCGCAATTTTTGCAATTTCTGCAATTTTCAGGAATTATTGCAATTTTTGCAATTTTCAGTAATTTCTGCAAATTTTGCAATTTTCAGGCATTTTTGCGATTTTTGCAATTTTCAGGCATTTTTGCGATTTTGCAATTTTCACGCATTTTTGCAATTTTTGCAATTTCTGCAATCTTCAGCAATTTTTGCAATTTTCCGGAATTTTTAAAATTTTCAGGAATTTTCGCAATTTTTGCAATTTCTGCAATTTTCAGGAATTTTTGCAATTTTTGCAATTTTTAGGAATTTTTGCAATTTTCAGGAATTTTTGTGATTTTTGCAATTTTCAGGAATTTTTTGCGATTTTTGCAATTCACAGGAATGTTCAGGAATTTTTGTAATTTTCACAATTTTCAGGAATTTTTGCAATTTTCGCAATTTACAGGAATTTTCGCAATCTTCAGGAATTTTTGCGATTTTTGCAATTTTCAGGCATTTTTGCGATTTTTGCAATTTTCAGGAATTTTTACAATTTTCATAAATTTTTGCAATCTGCAATTTTCAGGAATTTTTAAAATTTTCAGGAATTTTCGCAACTCTTTCAATTTCTGCAATTCTCAGGAATTTTTGCAATTTCTATAATTTTCAGGAACTTTTGCAATTTTTGCAATTTTCAGGCATTTTTGCGATTTTTGCAATTTTCAGGAATTTTTGAGATTTTTGCAATTTTCAGGCATTTTTGCAATTTTTACAGTTTTCAGGCATTTTTGCAATTTTTGCAATTTTTAGGAATTTTTGCAATTTTCAGGAATTTCTGTAATTTTTGCAATTTTCAGGAATTTTTGCTATTTTTACAATTCTCAGGCATTTTTGCGATTAATGCAATTTTCAAGAATTTTTGCAATTTTTGCAATTTTCAGGCATTTTTGCGATTTTTGCAATTTTCAGGAATTTTTACAATTTTTAGGAATTTTTGCAATTTCTGCAATTTTCAGAGTAATTCTTGCAATTTTCAGGAATTTTTGCAAGTTTTGCAATTTTCAGGCATTTTTGCGATTTTTGCAATTTTCAGGCATTTTTGCCACTTGCAATTTTCAGGCATTTTTGAGATTTTTGCTATTTTCAGGAATTTTCAAAATTTTCAGGAATTTTTGCAATTTCTGCAATTTCCAGAAATTTGTGTGATTCAGGAATTTTTGCAATTTTTTAAATTTTCAGGCATTTTTGCGATTTTTGCAATTTTCAGGAATTTTCACAATTTTCAGGAATTTTTGCAATTTTCATGAATTTTTGCTATTTCTGCAATTTTCAGAAATTTTTGCAATTTTTGCAATTTTCAGGAATTTTTCCTCTTTTCAAGAATTTTTCCAATTTCCAGGAATTTTTGCAACTTCTGAAAGTTTTGCAATTTCTGCAATTTTCAGCAATATTTGCGATTTTTGCAATTTTCAGGCATTTTTGCGATTTTTGCTATTTTCAGGAATTTTCAAAATTTTCAGGAATTTTCGCAATTTCTGCAATTTCCAGAAATTTGTGTGATTATTGCTATTTTCAGGAATTTTTGCATTTTTCGGGAATTTTGCAATTTCTACAATTTTTGCAATTTTCAGGAATTTTTGCAATTTTTAGGAATTTTTACGATTTTTACAATTTTCAGTAATTTTCGCAATTTTTGCAATTTTCAGGAATTCCTGCAATTTTCAGAAATTTTTGAAATTTTTTCAATTTTTAGGAATTTTTGCAATTTTTGCAATTTACAGGAATTTTCGCAATTTCCAGGGATTTTTGCAATTTTTGCAATTCTCAGGAATTTTGGCAATTTTTGCAATTTTCAGGAATTTTTGCAATTCTTGCAATTTTCAGGAATTTTTGCAATTTTGAGGAATTTTTGTAATTTTTGCAATTTCAAGAAATTTTTCCAATTTTTGCAATTTTCAGGCATTTTTGTGATTTCTGCAATTTCCAGGCATTTTTGCAATTTCTGCAATTTTTTCAATTTTTAGGAATTTTCGCAATTTTAACAATTTTCATGAATTTTTGCATTTTCTGCAATCCTCAGGAATTTTGTCAATTTTCAGGAATTTTTGCGATTTTTGCAATTTTCAGTAATTTTCGCAGTTTTAGCAATTTTCAGGAATTTTTGCAATTCCTGCAATTTTTGCAGTTTTCAGGAATTCTTGCAATTTTTGGAATTTTCAGGCATTTTTGCGATTTTCGCAGTTTTCAGGCATTTTTGCGATTTTCGCAATT
This sequence comes from Phaedon cochleariae, assembly GCA_918026855.4. Classification (NCBI taxonomy): domain Eukaryota; kingdom Metazoa; phylum Arthropoda; class Insecta; order Coleoptera; family Chrysomelidae; genus Phaedon; species Phaedon cochleariae. The sequence continues at coordinate 39,165,282 of OU896718.1, read as the reverse complement.
TTCAGGCATTTTTGCAATTTTTACAATTCTCAGAAATTTTAGCAATTTCTGCAATTTTCAGGAATTTTTGAAATTTTTACAATTTTCAGGCATTTTTGCGATTTTTGCAATTTTCAGGCATTTTTGGGATTTTTGCAATTTTCAGGCATTTTTGCGATTTTTGTAATTTTCAGTCATTTTTGCGACTTTTGCAATTTTCAGGAATTTTCACAATTTTCAGGAATTTTTGCAATATCTGCAATATTTGCAATTTTCAAGAATTTTCGCAATTTTCAGGAATTTTTTGCAATTTCTGCAATTTTTGCAATTTTCAGGAATTTTTGCAATTTTTGCAATTTTCAGGCATTTTTGCGATTTTTGCAATTTTCAGGCATTTTTGCGATTTTTTTCATCTTGACTCAAACAAACTATTGACAACCTGCAGACATTGATCAGAATATCAAAACATTTTGAATAATATCGGTTTACTAATGGTCTTAAAATTTCAAAGCCTACCAAGTGTCGATATATCATCGAATTCATGTCACAGCCAACTTATTCTTTTTGAATAAAAAGCGATTCAACAGTGAATTAAGAAACAAATGCCACTTTGTGATACATGGTTGGATAGAGAATTTCAAGGCGAAAAAGATAGACTAAAGAAATGTTCAGGGTACATTTAAAAAAAAAAGTTGGTGTCACTTTCGGTCAAACAGGTGGTTGAAAAAAATTGTCGTTAAGTTCGTAAAGTGCGCTACCATTTATTATATACTCCCTGTGAATTTCAAAATGTTATCTCCTCAAATAAAAAAACTACAGGCTGCTACATGTCTCATGTGTCACCCTGTATAAGCAAGCCAAGGTTAGTTCAGTTCATCGTACCAGTATATCACCTGACGAAGCTACTGTGTTAGCGAAACATGTTGTGTGTTTGAGAATTTTCTGGAAATCTTATCGTTTGTGAAGCTTTTATATTTGTTTACATTGAGTTCATTGGGATGAATGAAAAAAAGATTCACGTCAGCGTGCTTCTAGACACGGCCATTCAAGAAACGAGGAGGGAGCCCTGAATCGACACTCATAAAGCTCCGTTCCATTGAAAATGGCAACGAATATCACCGATGGCAGGAAAAGAAAGCCCCGAAAATCATTTCCCGGCCCAGGAAACCAATTAAAAACCGATAAATCACCGCGGGAATGAGCACCTAACGCTGCGAGTATCGCCACCCTCCCCTGCCCCGGAAAACAATGGTGGTCCTACGAAGGGGTAGAGGGGGTGAAACTCGCCTCTAGAGCATTACAAGAAATAACATATTTCAACACTGTAAAACATTCATTTCTGAAAAATGTAAACACTTGAACTGGAGTTTATTGTGCCAGTATATCACCTGAAGAAGCTACTGAGTTAGCGAAACATGTCGTGTGTTCGGGAATTCTGTGTAAATTTTATCGTCTGTGAAGTTTTTTTCATCGCTTGGAGCGCACGAAAGGGAATCCCTAAGAACATCGTGCGTTCCTAGGGAGAATAGGTATTGGAATTTTTTTTGAACTTTTGGAGATTATATGTTGTTGGGAATACTTCCACAGGCAATTAATTCCAGAGCCTAGCCGTTCTATGGATGAAGGAGTCTTGATAAAGTGCTGTTCGACATCTTTCGAGGTTGACAACGAAAGGATGCGCTGACTGGGCTTGTCTAGTTCGTCTGACTGGTATTGCTAGTGAAGGGATGATAGCAGAGATTTCCGAAGAACAGAGCAACAACTTCCGAAAAGAGATATTTTGCATTTTTATGAGAACGGGAGCAAATTCGGTCCCGAAACGTCCAAAGATAAGTAAAAATTTGATATTTCTTCAATATATCTATATTTTTCTTTCCTTCAAACATGTTTTCAAACAAAGTGTCACTGACAAGCTACTGGATCTTTTAGGCTCCCTGATAAAAAAATTTTTTAGACGCAGTGACATTATTGGGGGCAAATCATCTGATTTGTCCCACTACGAATATATTGAAATAATGAAAAAAAAAAATTATTTTATAGAAACGAGGAGAGAAAATCCCAAAAAATCAAGTAGAATGAATGCACCACCTTCTCGATTAACCTACAGACAGTATTTAGCTGTTGGGTTAGCTCTCTAGGTTGGGTTAGCTCTCTACGTTGGGTTAGCTCTCTTCGTTGGGTTAGTTCACGTTGTGTTTGCTCCCTACGTTGGATTTGATCTCTACGTTGGTTAGTTCTCTACGTTGGGATAGCTGTCTAGGTGGGTTTAGCTTTTTACGTTGGGTTAGCCCTCTCGCAAAATATTGCAAAAAGGCAAACATTGTAGAAAATCGTAGAAGTTGCAAGAATTGGAGAAATTACAAAAATACAAAAAAGCAGCAAAAATTGCAGAATATTGCAAGATAGTCGATTTTTTGTATCCCTCCGCTATGCGTCAGGAGAAAACTCAACGTCGAGCTAAAATCTAATACTTCTTGCATAATAAAAAACTATTGAGACAGGTACCTAGTTTGTACAATATTACCCAGCCCTAGAGATTCACCTTGGGACCAGCCCTGCCGGAAAACCCGATCGAAGCCACTTGTTCGATGTTATTCACCTACGCAAATTGGAGTTGACATTGATATAAGGTCTTCGAAGCGGCAGTAATGCATTGATGAGGTCGATCTTGAGTTGGGGACCCCATCCGTGGATACTGAGTGCTCCTGTGACTCACCCCCTGCCTCTTGTGCAGATACGTGTCGATAAAGAAAAACGTGCAAATGGACCCCGCCTTGTACAGTGTGTCCATTTAGTGCGTAATTCTTCGATATCTCCAAAGCCATAACCTATAGAAAAAAACTTTTCTTGGAAATGAGCCAGGAATACTTCTTCTTCATTTCACTTTTTTTAAGACTTCGTTGGCAATAACTCATCTGTATCGCATCTGTAGCTGGAAGTTTTTATCGCAACGCCACTGAATCGAATATGACAGTAACGCTCTGTCACTCTGAGAATTACACAAATTAATTTGTGTTTTGATTGACATGACAACAATCAATTATTATTTTTCTATATTTCTTCATTTTCTCAATAAACAGTGCAATTTGATGGATGATTTTGTACAAACTTACTAAATACTGCAACAAAAATCCTAAAATGTTCCTATTGTGTCAACCACCACTCATATTTTGCGAGAATATTATATAAATGTTTTTCTCGCAGTAGTGCGGGAAAAGTTTTCCCACACTACTGCGGAATAGTTACACTTCCCAAACTGAATTGCGTGCGGGTATAGGGTGAATCACGCACGCTGGTAGAAAAAATAGTAGTTCTTATGAGAACTTGTGTACCATAAACACAACAATTCTGTTAATTAGTTCCGTCATATAGCCGTCTAGACACGTGACTAAGACTATGCCCCTTCTTTCGGAATGGTGCGAGATATTCGAGTGCAGACGAAAGACAAATTTACTTTTGATGCCACTCCAACACCCCTGAAATTGCGCTTCAAGTGTCATTGGTTATGAAGTCAATTTACAAGTAATTACGAGATATGAGGAGGGAAATGTCGAGAGGGTATGTAGGGTCCGGAAAGGGCGAGATAAAAGTGCCGAAAATGGACAGAAAGGGCGATATCTGAAAAGTAATAATGATACACAACATTTCGATTACTCATTTGATATCGATGTTATATCACTTCTTTCAAAATAGACTTACTTTAAAAAAAAAACACTTTATTATACAGGGTGATATCATCACCAAAGATACAAGATATTGAGTGAGTGTACGACTACGACTACACTACGACTTCGACTAACTAGCTTGTTTACAATTCTAGCTTTTATACTTGAGCAAAAACAATGAAATAGTGTGACGAAGTTCTAGAAGCTACTGAATTGAAGGCCTCGTCTTCTGCGCCACAAGGAGATCTTTGTGGTGCCTGGTAAACACTGGATAAAGGTGACCTCTGGAGAACAATGGGGTCCTGTGGAGTCTTCATATAACATCGATGTATGAGAGACCCGCGAAAGTTGATAATAATTATTATTATGTTTTATTTTGTAGCTTCTCGATAATTAATTTAGTCAAAATAATAATTAGTACTAGTTCATTGAAACGAAATACAATAATTATAATGAAAATTATTTATCGCGTCCTTAAATGGTAGATTTGCTATGAAGCTTGGCAACGCCAGAAAAAGGTCAGAAACTTATTCTCAACTGATTATAGAGAGAAAAAATCCAACTCGAAGGACCTTGCTGAGTTCACCAAATTTGAATAATGAAATTTCGTTCAATGGTAGAAAATGCTCATCTGGATTGCGTAATGTGAATGCGTCAGGCTAGCCCTGGCTGGATTCTGTCTTGGTGCACTTCAATGGGTTCACGAAGGAGTAAAATGATACCCTTTTGGAATTTGTTGAGACTGCATAGGTTTATAATTTCAGAGAGGCTGGTAGCGATATACAGTGTGTCCCACTTACCATGCTCACCATGGGTATCTTTTTAACGGTGAGAGATACGAGGTCGGTTAAATGACACCAAATGTGGAGTTTGTCAAGGCCAACTATAATGTGGAAAAATATTTTGATAAAATCTATTCGTTTTTGTTTTATACGCAAAAAACAGATTTCGAACATTTTCATGTCACCTCCGTAGCTTCTTTATTTATGAAAATATTCAAATAGGAATTTCACATTCTCATGGCAGTTTTTCAAAGTGATTTCGAAAAAAATATGGAATTCATACCAACTCTTCTAGAATTTGAGATATCAGCACCAACTTTAGTTTTTCAAATGTAGGTCATAGCTCACTATGACTTAGTTACAAATAATTTTTTTTCCCCTTACAGATGATATGTCACAGTAATAGTTTTGTGTTGATAACAACGGAGTTATCGCCATTTATACAAAAACAAAAAATTATTTGGAAGCCGCCATGTTGAATTTATGAATTTCAACAGAAAAATCATGATCTCCGACCTCAAAAACCCCTTCCTTAAAATCTACGACTTTTCAAGTGGATAAAAAGAACTCTAGAAGAATCCCAATCCCGTTCAATCCCAAGTAAACGAAGGGACTTGATAAGGTTTTCAAAGACTTGGGTTTTGAAATCGTTTATCAGTCTGGGTCAAAATTAGGCAATTTATTAGGCAACCTGAAAGATAAAGTGGACACACTTGAAAAGTCGGGAATATACGAAATAAGTTGTAATGATTGTGATAAAACATATATAGGCCAAACCAGGCGACCCATAAAAACAAGGTTCAAAGAACACATAGCACATTTAAAATATGGTAGGTTAGATAAACCGTGTGTAGCCGAACATACAGAGAAGTGCAAATTATCACATTTTTCGAAAAACAATCTTTTTCTCGAAAATCTGGAAAAATAAGAGAAAAATTGCGAAACCATTATGAAAATATGCTTAAAACAATCTCGAAAATGTTCCATCAGATTGGGAGTATGGAGAATTTTTCAATATTTTGCAGAGGTTTGTTTTTGACCCTGTATACCCAGAGATTACTATGTATTTCCATCAGCGGTCTATCTGTCATATACCCAATGGATCAATCTTCAGAAAAGAGAAAACCGCATCCGAATAGGTGAAATTTTCGCGAAAATATCCAATGTTGATGGTAGAGTAAAAACGTGCTTGATGCGGTTCGATTGATCAGCAGTTTATTATCAGAAAAATCAACCTAATGAGTAGAACTACCAACTAAAAGCGCACTAATGACGAAAATAAACAGATGTCCAATATTTCTTCTTGAAACACGTGCGAAACGCCTAGATGTCAATGCTTCTTCTATATCTTCTCCACCGAACTATAGGTTCATTCGGGTTTGAACTATTACGGTTCTAGAACTGTCAGGAGTTTGCGCAGTAGAATCGGTCGCGTTCGGGTTTTGTGGAACTGTTCTAGGACTGACTCTTCACGCGTTCGGGTTTTTCTAGAATCGTCCTGGGACGGTTCTAGAACTATCCGAAACCAGTACCTGCTCTCGAGCATGAACCGTTCTAGGATTATTTTTGGCGCATGCTCATTTCATTTGGTTTTCGATTCTGTCTGTTGTAGCGTAACGGCATAATGATATATTTTCGTTTATTCATACTTCATAGAGTTAGTACATTCATTTGATAGTAGTAGTTCTTCATCTTCAGGAAGCAGTGGTGAAGGAGTTCCTTACTTCAGCAAAAATATTGTGCCTAATCTGATAATTCTTGAACTTTTGTTAGATAATCCGAAAAATGGAGGATTATGTTGGGGATACTTTGCCATTATATTCAGATACACAATTCATTGAACATTTCAGGTGGGTGTCGAAATTCATGTAGGTACAAAGGATGAAACATATTGAAAATCTAGCTACCGAATGCTATGATGGAATATATTTCCTCCACAGAGAACTTCCAGAGATAATATGAATAGACTCAAAGGAGAGTTTGAAGCTTCAGAATATTATTTCGCAAATTCTGAATAGGGGTTATGTTCTCAGAGGTTCTCTTTTTCCGCGTTCGGGTTTTCATAATTTGTGAACCGTTCTGAAACAGTCCAAGGATTCGAAACGACTGCGCACTAGTTCTACGCAGTTCGAGAACGATTCTTGAACAGTTCTGAAATCGCAACCCGAATAAACCTTATATTTAGACAAGACATCCTGCAGTTCCTGCTAGCTCATTTATTCCGACCACGTGATGCATTCGTTATCACAAGATGTCACACAGGGGCATACACCAATTCGAGGTTAGGGCAGTCGTAAACAGTGTTGCCAACTTAGTGGATTTTACACTAGAACTGGCGGTTTGAGTTTTCGTTTTGTGACAAAATATGACATCTAGTGGATGGTGTATATTTTGGTGCTTTTTTTTTAATAAATGGTGAAATCTGGTGGTTGAGGACCTGCATCGAGACCTGCATCCAAAATTCCCTTTGTTTTATGAAAAAAATCTAATTTTAACAAGAGTTTCCAGAGAAATACTGATGGTATCAAATGGAATCACTGTCTAAGGGTTATATCCATATTTTGGCTGTTTTTTGTATGATATAATTTTTTTTTAATTTCTCTTGTGTTATACCATATACGTAACGAGTGGAAAACATAAAGGAAAGATGGGGGTTCACAATAATAGAACTAGCCCTGCTCATTGTTTTATCGAAATCAGTTAAGAAACAGCAGTTCTGTGTAATAGCTGTAGAAAAAACAAATTTCCTGTTCAGGGTCGTAGAACATTATATATCATTGGAAATCCTTGTATAGAATGGCGAATGCCAAACAGAATAATCATGTATGCAACTATTCTGATTGCAAATGCATATTCTTTTGATCAAGGTTTTCTCAGTTCAATAATGAGACAGAAGCGAATGAAAAAGTATGACACTGCATTTTCTCCCCCATATCCTACGAATTTCAATTCCGATGTCTATAACCGCCCCCACAATCGTATTTATAATATGTCACATCGTTCCACTTCCTCATCTTTCAGTCATTACATTCATATCAAACGACAAAACGCAGGGGTTCATTGAGGCATGCGGAAGCAAAACGTGTTTCATGGTATGGAATTCGGCAGCATTCATGAAAATGATAACGAAGAGAGTATTTCGTTCTCATATCGTGAATATGGATTTTTTGAAAATTATGCTCAGTGTTCGAAAACCCTCCAATGCCAAATTTAATGCATGTTTCTTCCGAAATATTTCACGTTTGAGTCCACTAATGAAATTACGAAATAAAACAATGAATGTATTTTCAATTTAGAATTTCTAGAACCAACCATGAATTTATACAAACATAAAGATTTATTATATTATATTATATCCATTTTTTCATGTTCATTATTATATCTGAGAATATTCCTTTTCAATACTTTCACCCAATCAAGAGGTTCAAACTTGAACGATGGAAACTTTCATAGACCTCAATCGCAGATTCGTGATTAGGTTTTCTCAATTCAGAATTTCTTTCCACGTCATCCAAAAACAAATTCCCAGATGACAGGAGTATGTCAACAAATCATAATTCTCAGAAGTCAGTTCGTTATAGTGTTATATTATAAGGAGATGAAAATTGTATATATCATGAAGAATAACTGGATTTCAGGTTACTGATGATGATTTGATATCCGAAATGAGTCGTATATCCTGTTTGTGAAAGATATAATTCCCATATAATTGGTAAGAATGATTTTTTCACAATATTGAAAAAACTGTATCACTTACACTCATTGAGATTGGTTACTCTGTTGTAAAATTCGTGAAATTGTTGAAAATAACATATTGATGAGACAAAAACAAGTTGAAAAATTATTTAGTTATAAGCATGTTCAGCTAAAAGGCTAATTATTACCTCATGTATAAGATCGAATTTTCAAACCCAGCGTGGTTGAAACGATTATTAACGAATCTGAAAAATATAGGTTAGAATGATTCTTCTTCTTTTCATTTGGTTGACATAAGCTGGTCGTAAGTTAGAATTCTTAACTCTTATATATTTTGTTATGTTCATAATTATGAGCCATAGGCGAATGCTGCAATCATTCGAGTAGGAAATTATAGTATTCCGTGCAAGTTATACACTATAATTTTTCTACGACTGTAACAGATAACAGCGGCATTTTCAATTTCTTCGGCTTGTAGCCATCTGATTTCCTGTCAAGTAATGCTCATTTATTAGACAGAGCTGTCATTGCTTGAAATTTGACATTCCATGGGCGATGAGTTTTTTTAAAAATAATATCACAATGGAGTCATTGTGATATCAGATACGGAGATAAAATTGGTGACATACAAAGTACCTCATTGATGTATCGAACACAGTAAAACAAGAGCAATCTTGTATTATAGCCGTAGAAAAAATTAATAGCATCATTTTACCCAGCAAGAACAAAAGAGATGTTAAAAGTACGAGATTTCGAGACATTGAACCTCCACTGCGATGTTCTGTTCACACATGAATAGAACTATTATAGAACAGCCAATGTCCGCCGCAGGCGGCAATTATCGAGATGTCCTTGATATGTCACAAAACTACCTTCTCCCTAGTTCTTTTTAAAGCCTTTTCATGGACACAACAGAACATTTTCAACGCGTCTTGCGCTCATTAAATCGCTGTAAAAAAACGAGGTACTTTTCTGAAGCCTTTTGTCAAAATGAACTTTTGCATAGGATTCCATTTCCCTTGAATGAAAAAATGCATTAAAAATAGATTGAACATAAAAATATTTTCTTGATATGAAATTACCTTCTTAATCGGTTTCTGAGTAGTGCTTAATACACACAGACATATAATTGAAAATAGGTTTTCCAATTTTTGGAATGTTCTCCACAATGCATAATTTTGCAACTGCGGAGAAGCTGTGTATTGATGAATTCGTACTTTAATATATTGATTACACTGAGGCACCGAACAACACATCTTGCATCTGATGGTCATTATTACAAACTAAATAAGTCTTCTAACACAATAAACTTCACCAAATTCCTTTCTGTTCGTTAGCAGCGTGATGTAAGCGTGACACGCTGCAAACGCGAATGCCAATTGCGAACAAGAAGAACTGAAGAACAAAATCGAAAACAAATCAGAATTCATCGTATTGTGACGTAAGCATGAGACGGTGTGGTGGGGCAAACAAAGAAAGGGCGCAAAAGAACAAAAACAATACTTTCAATATCCTTCGAAGACCTCTTTTTGGGAAGTGCATATTAGCCTCAAAAAAACATCCTCATGCCTACATTTCTAAAACATCCCAAAACATCCCAGGGATACCTCTCAGTAGGCAAACAAAGAAATGCCACAGAAGAACAAAAACAATACTTCAATATCCTTCAAAGACCTCTTTGGTCAGTGCATATTACGTCTCAAAATAACATCTTCATGCCAACATTTTCAAAACATCCCAGGGATGTTTGTGCTCGCTGTGTATCATCATGCTGTGAACTTGATAAATTTCCAATTCAAGTTTTCTCTCCAGTGCTAGTCCATATTGCATACTTTTATCTGTCTCCATCAATGAAACATATGTTCCAATGTTTCATCTTTATGCACAGGCATAACAGACATTCCTGCTGTCTCAGTTTGTATTTACACGTATGTTTTTATATGTCTAAGTCTATTAATACACAAATCCACAGTAGAATACGATCTCACCTCTTTTGACATGATGAAAACACATTTTTTAGATCGATGATAAAAATGTTTTCGAGTCGAGTGATTCATAGATGTTCATAGTCTAACCATATTGTTTTGAATCACATAAATTATCATATTGGTATATAAATAGGTATAGAAAGGGTGTTTCCGAAATTGGAACGGTACATTAGATGAGACATATTATTTTTATCGCTTAGAGCGCACGAAACGGAATTCCTATAATGTTCAAAGAACATCGTGCGTTCCTAGGGAGGATAGGGACAGTAGCTAGGTATTGGAATTTTTTTTGAACTTCTGGAGATTATAAATGTTGTTGGGAATACTTCCACAGGCAATGAATTCCAGAGCCTAGCCGTTCTATATATGGATGGAGGAGTCTTGATAAAGGGCTGTTCGACATCTTTCGAGGTTGACAACTAAAGGATGTGCTGACTGGGCTTGTCTAGTTCGTCTGACTGGTATTGCTATTGAAGGAATTATAGCAGAGATTTCTGAAGAACATTTCCCGTGGAAGTATCGATAGAAAAGTGAAAGGTCGCCGACCTTCCTACGGTGTTCCAATGATGTCAAAGAGTGAGTGAGTGTGGCGTCACCCACCAGGCGGATAGCTCTTCTCTGGATGGAATCTAAGAGCATCAGCGTATGTTTTGGTGCTGACCCCCATATGTGGGAACAGTATTCTAGAACAGGCCGTATCTGCGCTTTGTAGATCATGAGAAGCTGTTTGGGTGTAAAGTAGCTTTTATATAATGCTGAATATACACGGTGGGTGATATTGAAAATGAAAATGAATAAGAGATCTTGATTTTTCAGTTAGCAGTGGACAATATATTATAAAATATATACCTCGTATAAAGATGCTATTTCATAGCTCATTTCTCACCCTAGGTGTATAATATACTATTAACTCATTTGACCCGAAACTACTTTTTCCGATTTTGTATATTTTCTTATCAAAAACAGTTGATGGAAGGTTCCATAAGTCGAGAAAAAATTATAAAAAATTTTTCGATCTCGCTGTCCCTTCAAAAGGACGGTAAGATAAAGGGCAACTATTAGAAAACTAATCAAAGATTCAATGGTATGTTTATATCATATCATACAAAATGCTCAGCAAAATACTTAAAACTTTCAGAAAGTTATTATTATGATAGGCCAAAAAATACGGTATCATAGCCTCATCAAGGCTGTGATCATCTTCAATTGGGGCATGATTGAAAAACCGTCACTATCGATCCAAAACTCGACAAAAGCATAACGATCGCGATTGACCTTGTCTAAGAGGTCAACAAAATATAATGTGACACTGGCGACCTCTTCAAACCATCAGCGGAATCAGAAAAATTCAGGTTTCGTTTTGAAGTCCTTTTGAAAGGACGGTAGGCGTAAATGGGTTAAGAGCTGCTTTACAATAATTATTCCAGATTTTTTTGAGATTACTATTAAAATTATAACAATCCCTAAACGATTATGGAATACTATTTCAATATACGTGTAGTTGCGTTTAAAGAATTTTTCTATCAGAGAGCCAAAAAGAAAAATTCACTAGCTTGTCAGAGACAATTTGTATTGAAAAAGGTTTTGAGATGAGAAATAAAGGTATAAGTATAGAAAAAAGATGAAATTGTTACTTATCTTTGGACGTTTCGGGAACGAATCTGCTACCGTTTTCAACATAAAAAATTGATTTTTTGTATGGCAGATTCGTATTTGTCCTGACACTTCTCAGTTATCAGTGACAATTGGTGACGTAAGCAATCAAATGAGTTACAGGATGTTTTCATTGATTAATCTTGAATTTACCATTTTCATTTTCAGATTTCAGTAGTGAATACCATGTTCTATCTATACTACTGAACAGGAAGCAATGCTATTGTCTCCGTTCAGAAGAATGCGAGCAGATTCCTTGATTTTTTTCTTCTGGTTGTTCTCTTCTCTTCCAATGATTTTAATATTATTCCACTCTGCCATATGTTGTCCACCTTCAGTAAGGATATGTTCAGCTAGTTTCGATTTTTCGATGTGTCTTTTCTTTATATTGTATTTATGTTCCTTCGTCCTTACTGAAAGAGGTCTCTTGGTTTCACCTGTATAAAACTTTCCACAAACACAAGGTATGCTTTTTTTACGATTGTTCTTCATTTTTTCGGTTTTGTTTGAGTTAGAATTGATCTCATTGTATTTCCAGTTTTGGATACTGTTTTCACTAGAAATGTATCACCAACACGTTTTATTTTTTCAGATATACCGGGAATGTATGGTATTATATTCGTCGTTATATCCATATGATTTTTCTTGCAGGAAATGGGCATATTTTTATTGCGGAAATTCGTAACTATAGGTGGTGCAATTCTAGGAATAACATGGCGGATTTCTGGTATTTCATGCAAATTCAATGTTACTCTGTTCTCGTGGTTCTTCTACCCAACTCAAAACTCAAAACTTGAAAAGAAATAACACAACTGGAAAAGGAAAAGGTGACACATCAGTGAAAAAATGAATAGGTCGATAATTCATGGGACTAACATTATTCCGAAAAAAAAAACTATTAGAATGTATCCCCGAATGCATTCGGCTATAACAACCCATAGGGATTCCCGTTCGTGTGCTCCAAAGGATGAAAAAGAGATCAAACCCGTTGACCTGAATTGACCTCCTACACCAGAAACCAATTCAATTTCCACGCTGTTTTCCATAAAAGGCGCTACGTTAATGAAGAGGCAGCGCCGTTCCACATTTTAGATTAGCCCGATTTCAATCTAGAGTTGCGAATCCGAAAACATTTCATTCGAATGGATGCCAGACCATTACAAGTTAGATTAGAGCCGAGCCGACTATACGACATTCGAGATTTCCAGATCCATGCAGCATCCCAAAGGATGCATCGTCACAGGGTATCGCTACACGGAGAAAAATGATAGAGTTTCAGCCGGAAGATAAGAGCCATGCCCTAAATTTTCTTCTCACAAAATAAAATAGCATCTTCATCACGAGCATCATAAAATTTTTTCCTTATTCCGGATTTTTTTTGAATTTTTTCTCCTCGTTGCTATGAAACAAAAATATGAGTATTATTTCAACATGCGTATAGTGGGGACATACCCCATCTAATTGGCCTCAAAATATCACAGCGTTCTAACATTTCCTTACCAGAGCCTGAAAAAGCAATTCTTTCGCATATCAGTGTCCCTCCGTTTTATAAAAGGTTTGGAAAAGAGAAACATATAGGTATATAGAAGAATCATCAAATCTCCACTTATCTTTGGACGTTTCGGGAACGAATCGGCTCTCATTTTCAACATAAAAAAGGAGAACATCTTCCTCACAAGGTCTCTTTAGGTATTAGTTTCGAAACTTCTCAGTGACAAATAATGACGTTGGCCAACAAATGAGTTTCAGGATGTTTTTATTCATTAATCTTGAATTTACAGTACACCTTGTCTGTGTGGAAATTATTTTACTTAGACCATATAGGAATAGATGAGACCTCTAGGGCAATTTGTTTTGTAACTGAACTATTTTATTCATATTCGGACCCATCTATGAATGCATGGCACTGGACACTTTGTAACAAAGTGGACCTCAACCCCCCGAAATCGCCGTAGTCAGTGCCTCCTATCTTCACAAAACAATGCCACCAGTAAATGCTCTATCTATTCCTGTATGATCTAAGGTATTATTCAAGTGGAACAAAGCGACATCTCTCAGTGAGGACGAAACAACATAATATAAGTAGTATATTCAATATAAAGAAAATACATATCAACAAATCGAAACTAGCTGAACATATCCTCATTGCAGATGGACACCATATGGCAGAGTGGAATATTAATAAAATCATTGGAAAGGAAGATAGCAACCAGAAGAGGAAAATCGAGGAATCCGCTCGCATTCTTCTGAACAGTTGATACAGATAGAACATGGTATTCACTACTGAAAACCGAACAATTTACATGTTTGGCAATCGACTGGAGTACAGTTGTGTGCAAAAACAAGTCGTACAAGGTTTATATAGTGTAAACCTGCCTATGATGTTTCAGATTTCATTAAAAAGTAGTACGCGTACACATTTGCGCGTTAAGGCCGTGTGACACTAATCATTTCTGATGTCAAATTTGCTGGTAAATTTGATGACAAAAATATTTGCACAAAAAAATATTGATGAAAGAAAAATAGCAGTTTGACACTATCAACATTTATGTTGATACAATAACATGTCAAATCATATAAGAAAATGCAGCCTAACCTCACTTAAAGCAGTATCTGAAGGATATTTTTTAAAGAAATGAAATAATGAAAACAAACAATTTGAACTCATTATTAATTGGTGGTGCAACGGCAGCAACAATTATCGTGCTGAGCATGATGCTGAAAAAAAAAAGGACAGGAAGATTATGGTGCAGACCTTGGCTTCTCAGAAGAACTAGTGGTAGAGGTATCTTGCATCTATTGAATGATGAATTGAGGGTAGAAGATCCTTCATGTTATAAAAACTATTTACGGATCAATTCAGCACAGTTTGAGAGTATATTAAATTGTATCACACCTTTGATCAAGAAACAGAATACAAGAATGCGGGACTGCATCCCTGAGAGAAGCAAGTATGTGTACCTACCTGAAGTTTAGTTTTCTTAGTTTTTTGAGTATCCTATAGGTATACCTACCAATAAATGTATTTTCGTTGGCAGGTTGGATATTACACTTAGATTCCTGGCCACTGGTGAATCATATAGGTCTTTGATGTATTCCACAAGAATTCATGAATCTACTATATCCAAATTTGTACCTGAAGTATGTGATGCAATAAGTGTGAAATTTAAGAGATATCTGAAGGTAAGCCCAAATATTTATATGATATTCATACTTACTATTCATTTCAATAATAATAATTTATTATTCATTTCATTATTCCATATAGACACCATCTACAGCAGAGGAATGGAAAGCAGTAGCTGAAGAGTTTGATGAGTTCTGGCAATTTCCAAATTGCCTTGGAGCTTTAGATGGTAAACATATATCATTTCGACCACCATCTTCTGAAGGCTCCTACTATTACAATTATAAAGGTACAAACAGTATTGTTCTCCTAGCTTTGGCTGATGCTAAGTGCAAATTTATATATGTCAACATTGGTGTCAATGGAAGAATCAGTGATGGAGGAGTGTTCCATCAAAGCAACTTGGGAAAAATGTTAGAAAATGGAGAACTACATTTTCCAAATAAAATAGCACTTCCAGGGCAACAGGATTTAACACCATATGTGATAATAGCAGATGATGCATTTCCAATGTACGACAATCTCATCAAACCTTATCCACAAAAAGGCTTGACTTTGGATAAGAAAATCTTCAACTACAGGCTTTCTAGGGCTAGGAGAGTTGTTGAAAATAGCTTTGGAATTTTGGCTAATAGGTTCAGAGTGCTTTTAACCCCTATAAATTTATCTCCAGATAAGGTAGAATTGATAACTTTGTGTTGTGTTATTCTACACAACTATTTAATAGATGATAAGAACTATGGGGATGTAAAAAAAAGTGATATGGAAGAATCTCTGAAGAGAATGTGTAATATAAGCCAACAAGGTGGCAATAGATCAGCTTCATCTTCCAGAGGAGTTAGAGATAATTTCAAAACTTTTTTCAACTCTCAATTAGGGACAGTACCATGGCAAGACAGGCAGGTGGAAAAATACAATTTCTAAAGAATAATTTTTTCATTGATGTAGCTTTTAGTGTATATTGATCTTATAAAATAAATATATGGGGTGAATAGAAACAAGAATCAAGCACTGAAAAAAGTGAATTTCTGCATGTTCTCATGGTTTATTGAATATTGTTATGTTAGTGGAGGTCCTTACTTTCTCCTATGTGCTGTAAATAGTTATTATATTTAATTCTGCTAATAGTTTCGAGAACTGTAAATAAAATGCTGATTGAAATACTCTGCTTTTTATTTGAACTTTTTGAATCACTATCAATAATTGCATTATAGCAATGCTTTATAACATAACTTCTATAATTCTAGATCAGATCAATTAGGAACTGATACAAACATATATTATATTACTACACACACATGGTTGAAATGAAAAGAATATAAATTGGTGACAAACATTCAAAAATTGAAATATTTCACTAGAGATCACATCATAACTTCAATTTTTAATAAAATGCCTAGATGAACTCAAAATTCATCAAGTCTCCTCTTCCTACAGTCTTTTATTGCTGAAAATAGTTCCATTGTTATTGTTTCTTCCAGCTGTAACCTAATGTCTGGATATTCAATTTTATGGAGTTTTGAAACAATAAAATTTGCCAAGGCTCTATCCTCAGAATAAATATCAGTTTGTTCGTCTTTTGATGCAGATCCTGTTCCCAAATTATTAACTTCCTGAAGAGTTTTGCTGATAGTCTTCAAAGTATTGGAAGCTTCTTCAACTATATAATCATGGTCATTGGATTTCTTCTTTTTATGTTTTGGAGCCTTTGCTGATGCACAACTATACACTGACTTTGGTAGATCTGAAGTGCTTTCAGACTGCTTTTGTTGTGTATCAATGCTATGCACATCATCAGACAAATAACTAACCTCTATATTGGAATCATTTTCATCTTCTTCTATTCTGTACCCCTCATCTATCACCTCATATTCCACTTCATCTACAGTTGATTTATGAAGATTTACAGAGTCGATGGACTGCCTAACTTCAATATGGTCATTGATAAAATGTAAATGTTTGAAGTACCACAAACTTGGAAAGTATACCTGAAAAAGAGCAATGGTTCATTTGGGGTTGACAATTTTGCTACTGAAAATTGAAGGTTAAATAAGAATAAATATCATCTCATATTTTACTTACATCATCAGATCCTTGACCACTTTTCAAACTGTTTACATGTTTCTTATACTCTGATATGTAAGTAGCCCTCAAACCTGCAAGCTTAACTTTAATCTCCATCACTGTTACTGATGACCTAAGGGATTTCAGTGCTGATTCGATTTTTTCGAACGCCTCTTGTCGGGCATGTTTATTTGAATATAATTTAGACTTGACTGCATATAGGCAGGGGTACTTTCTATATTCGTCAATAAGACAAATCACCTGTTCTTTTGACCACGACATGATAAAAGTTGAACAGAAAAAAAAGGAAAAATAACAAATATTTGAGGTTATGAAGGTATTTTGACTTGACAGATGGCATACAGAATTGCGTTCATTTTGCGCAGATTTGCGGACATTTTTATGAAAATATAGGACTGGTTCTAATTATTTTGATATTATAAATATTTATAGTGTATGACACATAGAAAATATTTTTGTTATCATTTTTGTTATTATTTTTGTCATTAAATTTAACAGGTGTCATACAGCCTTTACTGACAAAAATAGTTTGAATTTTGACACTGCTTGTCAAAGTCGTTAAGAAGAATAATTATCAAGATGGACAAGCCTGACTCACAATAGCCTATAACTGCTGTACGACTTGTTTATGCACACAACTGTACATCTGCTAAAAAAAAAGATTAATATTCTGAAATTTGGTTCTGCCTTGATGTTAATTTTGTAGAGGCGGACCAGGTTTAGTTTAGGAAAGCTCGTGGTCTCAAGTATATGCATTTGAGGCAGTTAAATCACGTGGAGTCCCCAAAGTTAAGGAGGTCGTTCTCTGAAATGACTTCAGAAATCAAGATATCCAAACAAAATTCTATTCATGTTGTCTCATTCTTGATATCCTTGTGCTAAAGTGATTCACTAGGTACGAATAAGTATTAATAAGTGGATATAGGTTGTGCATACGACTACGGGAAAAATTTAATGTTTGTTGCTATTGTTCTCTCGGTGTAGTCATGTATTCGGTCGTATTGCTTTGACTAGCGGGTCACGTTTTACTGTAAATTCGTGATTCTGTCAGCGCTGCCCTGTCAGCCACTCAATCTGGGGCGCTGACTCACTGGAAATTGTGTTTATACAGGGTATTCCAGAAACTGTTGATGTTGATCCCCCCGAGGCTGAACGAAACAAAACATAATGGCATGAGTGCAATTTTTCACAAACGCATTCATTTTTATTCAATGAAGTTTGTATATGAAGACCAAACTTTTCGTGCTATGTACAGTAAATGGAAATAATTATTTGTATTGTCCTCTGATCAACAAACCCCCTTGAATTTGACTATATGACTAATCACATAATCTGACCGATCACAAGCCAATAACAACCTGTGTCTGTCAGTTCGTCATAAAATAATTATAGCTGTAGTTGTCAGAATGGATCGCTCATTTATAATAAATGCTTTATACGTTTCGTTAACACTTTTTTTTTTATGTTCTGGTTCCCACGAAAAGGGATATCCTGTAATGTTCAGAGAACATCGTGGGAACCAAGGGAAATGAGGTAGGAATTGGTGTTCTTCTTGAATTTCTGGAGGTTATATGCCTCGGGGAAAACCTCTCTTGGCAATGTGTTCCAGAGCCTCGCTGTTCGTTGGATGAACGAGTCTTTGGAAAGAGATGTTTTGCAGGTCTATAAAGTGACCACGAAGGGGTGCGAAGCCTCAACTCGACGCGCGGGGACTGCCAAGGGAAGAACAATTTTTGATATTTCAGAAGAGCATCGTCCATGGAGATATCTATAAAATAGAGCCGGATCGCCAACTTTTCTACGGTGTTCCAGAGAAGTGAGTGAGTTTGTGGGCGAGGCATCACCCACGAGACGAATTGCCCTTTTTTGGACAAAATCCAACAGTTTCAGGGTATGTTTGGGGGCTGCAATCCGAATATGGGAACAGTATTCCAGGACAGGTCGGATCAGTGCCTTATAGATCATAAGCAGCTGACTGAAAGTGAAATAGCTCCTTGCTCTAAACACTTTTAGCAATTGATCTCACGTGATTTTCCCAAGAAAGGTTATTGCTGATAGTAATGAAACAATCTACTATTTTCGGTACTTTTAATCCTGATGAAACAATACGCGTATACTATTTCGTCGCATGAGCCATTTTCATACCCCCCTGAAAAGTCCTCCACGTGTTTCATCTCCCGAGAAATGCCACCGGTCGTGATATTCCACGTTCGCCAACGTAATTCGAAAGATGTTTTCCCTGTTATGGCCCACGTTCACGCATCTCTGGCATCGGGATCTAAAGATAGACTCGAGCAAAGAACCACACGGCAAAGGTATTCATCCGGGATGGGATGGAATGGGAGACTTCTAGTGAACAGCGAAGAAATTGAGAAAACAAACAAAAGGATCAGAACGAACCCCTCTCGTGTTGTAGTGGATTGTGAGTTGCCTTGACGCCTCCACAAGTGACAATGATAAAAAAGGAAATAATGTTCGGAATGTTTTCATGCTAGAGAATAGGCGAGTGGACTAACTTTTTTTTTATTCCTCAAATAGAATCATCACTTAAATACATTACGTTTTCATATTTTTTTGGAATTTTTTGGTCGATTTTTAGGTGCTAAACTTGAATTACACTTGAATTACACTTACACTGTTTTTTTCATCATCCCCTATTCGATGAAACTGATTGATTATCGAGAGTAATAACTACGAAAATGAGTTTTTCATCTATATAATCTATAGGTACTTGAACTGATTGTACAAATATAAAGAGACGGTGTTTGCACCTCTGAAAAGAATTGATTTAAAAAATGTATGATTTCAATTCAATGTAAATGTATGCTTTCCAATTCAATGTAAATGCGAGGGGTGAATCTCCTTGGAAGTCTGGTGTACACTCCGTTGGAAGTCTTTGGAATTCTTTGGATGTCTTTGGAAGTCTTTGGGAGTCTTTGGAAGTCTTTGGTAGTCTTTGGATGTGTCTGGAAGTATTTGGATGTCTTTGAAAGTCTTTGGATGTCTTTGAAAGTCTTTGGGAGTCTTCGGAAGGTATTTGGAAATCTTTGGAAGTCTTTGGAAGTCTTTGGAAGTCTATGTTAATTGGAAGTCTGGTGTACACATTTTTCCTGGAGATTTACCCCTCGTGTAAATGTATGCTTTCCTAACCCCTCAAAAGTTTCGACTTATGGGTCGTTGGATCCAGTGCTGGGTCCAACGAGGAAATGCAATTGAAAAAAAAATTCACATTGCTAAAGGGGATTGTTGGTTGAACCCGGCCATCGGAAGATCATTTTCAATACCTAACATAAATGGTGCACTTGTTAAGCGTTCTTGTTCTGTGCTCTGATAATATCTTGCTTGTATCTTGGTACCCAAGAAGTGGTTCAAAATCCACTAGGAGCTATATGTAGTCGTCTAGCACTTCTCAACTACGCATGAACATGAACATTCAGACTTGGAATTTCAACTTTGAAGAAGTGATACACGAATAATATATTCAACTCTTTACTCTTTGATATAGATACATCAATATCTGGTACATCAGAGTTCCACAAAGTGACTATATTATGTTTTCACAAAATTATTATAAGAGTTCGTATACGAAGATGATCTAAAGAATTCTTCGTTGAACAGGGATGTGAAATCAGTTTGAGTCAGTCAATTCGGGAAGTTTCTGCTATTTCATCATCAGATTATCTCCATGATCTCTGTTCCACATTCCATCACAAGCTATAACCAGAGTTTAAATTGGAATAAGATTCTTTTTCTGCAACCGACACAAAAGTCGTCCATTTTGATACCAAAATTAGCTCTTAAATTGACGTTTCTATTACTGACACAAAAATAGGTATGTTGCTAGGCAACAAATTTAGTTCCTAGGAGCTAAAGTTGAATTTTAGTTCCTAGGAGCTAAAGTTGAACTTTAGATCCTAGGAACTAAAAAGGATGTACTGGAAGTCATCAAGAATAAACAACATTGTGACGGTTGGTTATTTGGGTTGAGACGCATACCTGATTTGTTTCCGATTTCAGCGGATTTGACATTTCATACCCATGCTGGAGATATAAATACACCTTATTATAGTTTAGTATTGGGATTATAAACATCTCAGTTAAGTATTTTTGTTTTGATCAGGGAAGCCTTCAAGATTCAAATATACTTGCTTGATCTGTATTTCATTCGTTATTCTCGGGATGGATAACTTGTTTTTGGATAATCACGGCAAGCAATAGTTTTTTTGTCTCAAACAACGATATTGTTTAGCTTAATTTGATTATCAAGTCAAACACAGTGTAGTATGGAGAGGAATAAATAATCACTATTATCATTGTTGATATACTCACTAACCTAACATTTTCCACGTCTTGTTCCTATAGCTGGCACTGGCGCGGTATTTGCCATTAGAGCACCTGGTCCATACACAAATATGTCACTCTGTGGTTGTATTTATATTGAAACTACAATTCGAACATCCCAGAAAACCTAACCTGCTGTTAATGCAGGTAGAATATTCTCACCACATGGATTATTTGTCAATATTTGTTGCATTGCATACCATATGGCACGGCATTGGGGGTTACTTCACATGTGCATTTGAGTTAATTGTTTTGGTTGCAGAAAAAATAGCATGTTTCATTCGGATCAAAAGTGACTTTGGTCGACTCGCAAATTTTGCTTTCGCTCGGCTTCGCTAAACGCTCCGCCTCGCAAATGCAAAATTCGCTTGTCAAACAAAGTGTCACTTTTGATCCTAATAAAACAATCTACTATTTCGATACTCGCTCAGTTTATAAATTGTGGGTTCGGCTCATTCTCTCAAGAAATTTAAATACCTCGCAAATTTTGTGGCCTCAACCCATATTCCAAGCCAGCTGCATCATATTCTGTTTTCATTTATGTAGAATTACGTTTTCCGATGGAAATTCCGGGGAATTCGAATATTGTGAATTGATTTTCCGTCTTCTCACAGTTGGAAACTGCACAAACTTGTATCTTCCTCCAATTTCTCTCAATTTGTCAAACCTCTGAAATTTATGTCGTGTACGTCCGTGTACTGTCAGTTCCCGCTTTTCCCATCAATTTATTTGTGGTTATGTCTGATTGTCATTGCTTGTCATAGTGTCCGTACTCTGATATACAAAAACGTCAAAATCAGCAGTGTCAGGTACATTTAGGAACTCTAAGGTGGACCAGCTAATAAGCACGTCGTAGGTGCGGTGCTATATGCTCCTAGCACGCGGCATTTTGGCGCGTCCGAAAATACACCGCCAAAACAAAAGCCCCGATGACAAGCGCATGCGCCCCCCGCCGCCGCTGCTTTCTCGCCTCGGGCCGCCAGTCGTGACGCACCTTCGCGCACGGCGTCGTCTCCGCATCCAGTGCTGGCGTCGCGACGCTAGGCGTTCACTTACGCGGAGGGAAAATTGCGCCGCGTGTGCTGTGTGTTCGGGAGCGAAACGAGGCGCGAGCGATGATAATTTTGTGTTCGTTGCGGTGTACGCCATAAGGTGATGGTGGAGTGGATTTGTGCACCTGGTCGGGGGTTTTGGAATACGGAATCGTTGTGACGTAGTTAACATGCATTTTTACATTTACACTTATTATTAGTTCCGAGTTTTTTTTTTGTTGAAGTAAACTTGACAATTCGATGATAATTTTGTTGCCTGGAAATCAAACGAGAAAAATTGCCTTCGATTAATACACGCCTCTTCTAAGAACCAATGAGAATTCTTCATAATTACAGATATTTTTTTGGGATTTTCTCTCCTCGTCTCTATGAAATCAAAATATGAATACTATTTCAATATTTTTTTATGTTCTGGTTCCCACGAAAAGGGATATCCTGTAATGTTCAGAGAACATCGTGAGAACCAAGGAAAATAAGGTATGAATTGGTGTTCTTCTTGAATTTCTGGAGGTTATATGCCTCGGGGACCACCTACCTTGGCAATGTGTTCCAGAGCCTCGCTGTTTGTTGGATGAACGAGTCTTTGGAAATAGATGTTCTGCAGGTCTCCAAAGTGACCACGAAGGGGTGCGAAGCCTCAACTCGACGGGATAATCTCGCGGGGACTGCCAAGGGGGGAACAATTGTTGATATTTCAGAAGAGCATCGTTCATGAAAATATCCATAGAATAGAGCCAGATCGTCAACTTTTCTACGGTGTTCCAGAGAATTGAGTGAGTTCGTGAGCGGGGCATCATCCACGAGACAAATTGTCCTTTTTTGGACAGAATCCAACAGTTTTAGGGTATGTTTGGGTGCTGCACTACAAATATGGGAACAGTATTCCATGACAGATCGGATCTGTGCCTTATAGATAATAAGCAGCTGACTGGAAGTGAAATAGCTCCTGGCCCGAAACAGAAAACCAAGTTTTTGGGATGCACTTCTAGCAATTGATCTCAAGTTATTTTCCCAAGAAAGGTTATTGCTGATAGTAATACCAAGCATCGAAATGGATGTCTTCGAAGGTATGGGTACTCCTGAAAAGCTTATGTTGGGCACAGTGAGATCGGCTTTTCTAGAGAAAAGGCATGCTTGTGTCTTGTTTGCATTGAAATCTACCAAGTAGTTAGGACGTATCAGATGATTTGCCCCAAAATGTCACTGCGTTTGAAGAATTTTCTTATCAGCGATCCTGAAAGAAAAATTCACCAGCTTGTCAGTGACAATTTGTATTGAAAAAGGTTTGGAGAAGAGAAATAAAGGTATATAGAAAGAATATCAAATTTTCACTTAGCTTTGGACGTTTCGGAAACGAATCTGCTCCCGTTCTCAACATAAAAAATGGTTATTTGAATAGCAAATTCGTATCTGTCTTGAAACTTTTCAGTTCTCAGTGACAATTGGTGAGGTTGGCAATCAAATGAGTTACAGAATGTTTTCATTAATCAATCTTGAATTTACCATTCACATTCTCATATATCAGTAGTGAATACCATGTTCTATCTATATCAACTGAACAGGAAGCAATGCTGATGTCTCCGTTCAGAAGAATGCAAGCAGATTCCTTGATTTTTCTCTTCTGGTTGTTATCTTCTTTTGCAATGATTTTGATATTATTCCACTCTGCCATATGTTGTCCATCTGGTATAATGGTAAATTCAAGATTAATTATTAAAAACATCCTGTAACTCATCGGATTGCCAACGTCGCCAATTGTCACTGGGAACTGAAAAGTTTCAGGACAAATACGAATTTCCAATACAAAAAATCCATTTTTTTATGTTGAAAACAGGAGCAGATTCGTTCCCGAAACGTCCCAGAGATATGTAAAAATTTGATATTTTTTCTATATACCTTTATTTCTCTTCTCCAAACTTTTTTCAATACAAATTGTCACTGACACTGCCAAAGCTAGTGAATTTTTCTTTTAGGCTCTCTGATAGGAAAATTCTTTAAACGCAGTGACATTTTGGGGCAAATCATGTGATATGTCCTAACTACACGTATATTGAAATAGTATTCATATTTTTATTTCATAGAGACGAAAAAAAAAAAAGGATTCTTAATAATCAATATTTTATAATGATGCTACAAAATGACACATAGTTAGTCCCTCTGCTAGTCCTAAATATCCTTATTCTCAACAATACAAAAATCGTGTGGAAAAGTAACTTTTCTGCAAGATATTTTCATGCACTGAAAAATAATGAAATAGATTTTTTTTCATCGATATCAAATGAAACTCATTTGAAGAAGATTTGAATAACAATAACTAAAACCGAGACTAAAACATTTCCCATGGTGAATATCGAAATTGAAAGTGCAATTTGTGTTTGTTGCATGCTGTAATATAGCAGATGCCGCAACATATTGATTAACGTCGTTTCTTATTCGAATTTGATTGGTTATAGTGCTCGGGTTAGTGTTTGCATCAACTATTTCCGGGGAGAGATCTTGAAAGTTTCCTGAGTTGTCAATTTTTAATGTTGCTATGGGTACGTTCTGGTGCCGACAGTTGTTATCACCACAATTCTCCTGATATTTCCTTCGAAATCGTGCAGAAAAGTAAAGATAATGCGGGAAAGTAAAATCGTACGAAAAAGTGCAACATTAAAACCGAAAAATCATGCGGAAAAGTTGCTTTTTCGCACGCTCGTAGGAAAAAATCTATTCCATGTCGTGTAACTCTTATGCCAACCTGCTGGATTAACAAACTCCGGGTCTTTACCAATAGCAGGTAGTGAATTATAAGATAATTAATCAAACCCATAGCCCTTTTGATGCGAAACGCTAAATCCCCCTTTCGTGCGGCAGTAAACCATGAGAAATGTCGATATGAATGGCTGTTGCGTGCGAGAAAAACAATAACTTTGATGAACAGGAGTTAACGCGGCCATTCAAGTTGAAATTCTAGACGTCTAATTGCATTTTTGTGCATGCACTTTGTTGATGCATTCGAAGTGGAAAAACCCGAGAAACAGTTTGTCCAGACATTGTTGTTTTAAATGAAAACCTGTTCACTGACCTAACAGCGCCACTGGTGGAGAAAATGAAAATTTGTGTGCATCAGAAAATGCACCTTGATGCATAGAAGACTTGTACCAAATTTCGAATAGATGTCTACAATATTATCTCAGTTATTATTAGAGAACTGATTTTTTTTTCAAAACTTCATCACCCTGTATCTCAAAGGTTAAGACTTTTAGGACATACCGAGGGGACATACGTTCATAGGAAGTTTTTTTCTTGAAATGAGTCAAAGAATCG
This sequence comes from Phaedon cochleariae, assembly GCA_918026855.4. Lineage (NCBI taxonomy): Eukaryota > Metazoa > Arthropoda > Insecta > Coleoptera > Chrysomelidae > Phaedon > Phaedon cochleariae. The sequence goes on along the minus strand of OU896718.1, from coordinate 39,139,605 downwards.
CTCCCTCAAAAATTAGCATGTCTTCATCAAGGAACACCCTGTATAGTTCATGAAATTGATAAAATTTGGTTTCGGCAAAAAATGAAAAGAGAGAAGCGGAGAGAAGTTGTTACCGTAACAATATTTTGGTTAATATTGGGTCTCAAGATATCTGGTTGTGGCTTTACTAACCAGATGATTTTTCCCGTGCACTTAGCTTTTTCAGTTACCTAAATCAAACAGTCGACAATCTATATTTGACACATCTGATCTGGCATTTTATCTGGTATGACCAGAATTTCCTCTAGAATTTCCAGAGGCAATTTCGATAATATAGCATAATCTCATCAAACCATTTGTAGGCCTCAACATAGACGACAGACTGAATTGGCACGATCATGTAGATCATGTAGTACGAAAGTTATCTAGCGCTCTATTTGTTGAAATGTATTACTAATCTCGGATCTTAAGAATTTCATATTTTTCGTTATTTCATTCTGTACTGTCAGACGGTATTTTACTCTGGGGCAATTCAACAAATGCTATAGCAGTTTTCAGATGTCCAGAAGAAAGCTATACGAATACTGGCTAACTTAGGCTATTATAGAGATCACTGCCATCAACATTTCATCAAAACTTGGTATCATGCCAATGCCTACCTTATACATTTTCACAATTTAGCTAGAAATACACCAAAATGTTAGTAAATTTGGTAAACATTCTGACTTTCATAGTCATAATACAAGATCGGATAATTCATTGAGAACCCTACGACACAGATTAGCTGTTAGCTGCAGAAACTCTTTGAATCTCAATATTTATCATATTCTCCACAGCTCCGTCAAAATACTGGAATTCAAAAAATCCAAATCTGTGATTAAACAGTTTCTTCTAAGACGTTGTTATTACGATGTTGAATCAATATGGAGTCAGCAAGCTCACTGACGCTTTAACCTATTATTTTTATTTCCATCAACAGGTCATTGTAATTTTTATATATTTTTTTTCAATTTTAAAAGTGTTTCCTTTAACTTCCTCCTGCTTACCTAATATTTTATAAATAATTTATTCAATTTTACTCATTTTGTTTGTTATTTAGTTCATGTTATTTTATCCAGATACTTGATGTTTCATATTCTACATATCATGTATTTTTGCTTTATATAGTGATTGAGGGTACTGATTATTTTTATTTTTATTTTTGAGCACTATTACTATTGTAATTATGACTTGCCGTACATGTAATTTACATATCATGGTCAAATAAACTACTCTACTGTACTCTACTCTATTCTACTCTATGCAGTAGCTGTTTCAAAGAGTTAGTTATAACGCTTACTTTCATTCTTGATTTTCGCGCCATTATTCAGAAAAATCACAAACAGTAGGAAATGTTTCTTCACAGCACTGATAATTTTCCAGTTGCATAAAAAATAGTTTTATCGTTATGTACCTTACAGTATGAACAATATTCAAAGGTACTCGATAAGATTGTTTCAGCTTGGGGAATTTGAGGAATATGAAAAATGTCTAGGGCTAGGATAACGAATGAATAACTTCGAAGTAGAGGTCACCCACTTACTGAAACTATCGTCGATAAGGACGAATTATGCATATATTTTTCTCATGAACAAGAAATATTATACCTTGCCCATACTGTTTTCATTTAGAACGACAGCAAGATAAAAGGAACTCGGATTGTTTCACTTTTTCCAATTACATTTCAGAAAGCGTCGAAATCATTTCGCAGAATAGTCATTCATATCAATTGTATCTTGGAAAATATAATCTGAATTTAACATTTCGTCATGATTCTTCATGGGTTAAATAACCAGGGAAGCAATCGAACTCGTCGAAATGATACGGGAAATAAAATGTTTCGTTGTTTATTCATGACCTACAGTGTTTTAGCAGTTTTTTCATTGAACTATAAATTTTCAAACCCTTTAGGACTATTCAGATATCCAAAACCCCCTGAATGGTTGGCACACATATAACGCAGCATATTGATGTTAATTACCTACATATATTGGCAACAGTGGAAAACTAATAGTGGTACATTTGCCTCGTCAATTCATAAATCTATCAAAATTAACTGTAGGATAGAAATGGCTCGTTTGTTTCATTATTTATATGCAATTAACTTATTTTAGACTAGAGCAGATGATGATGATAATTTCGCTGGAACTTTTGAACCATAAATATCAATGTCAAACCATTTGGTTCACTAATTGCAATAAATTGAACTATGTAGTTGAATTCTCATTCTCTAAACAGTATATTCAACCGCAAGTATGTATACTGACGAATATGCTCCAATACTATTCTATCATTCAGATTCATTTTCTTGTCACTTCAAGCTTGTAGGTATGTATCTAAAGAATTTGGCTCTCATCATATGGCTTACAGCCTCCCTTTGTGAAAGCCCTTCGAGTTTTCCGGAGTTTTCTTTCTTCATAGTCATACATTTCGGCATCCAAATTTGGAATTTTCTTCATGGAAGGAATTATTTCCAGAAATTCATAACCTCCATGAGTTCAAGAAAAAAATAAATGCCTCCCTAAAAAAGATAAAAAAGATATGCATCTTTTCCCCACTCTTATACAATTTGTTTGTCTGGATGAGCATGAAAACATTAGCATTTATATAGTGCTGACTGCGGCTTCTTTACCAGGAAGGATAGATACAGTGATACTAAACTTATAAGTCGTCAAATGGCGATTGTAGATCTATTTGTTGAACACGTTATAGTTGAAGATCATAGAATGAATTATGATAATGCTAATACACAGTAAAAATAAAAACATCGAAATGAGGAAACAAAATATCGACCAAAGAAATCCCACACTCCTATATTCATAAAAAAATATTTCATCGAACTGAGAAATAATTCATCTCAATTCAAAACTCAACTATTTCCCTCGCTATTTTTTGAAAGGATACAATATTACCTTCGTTCGATGCTGCTTCAAATTCTCCCAAAAGAAATCGAGAATGTGTTAAAGAGAGATGTTGAAAGATATTCAGTGAAACCAATTATAGTATTCGAAATGAATCCAATCTCTGCTTTAGAAAATTCATAACTTCAAGAAAATATTCCCACATGTTTGGAAACATCAAACGAGTACTTTGAACAAGAATATAATGAAAGTTCATGGAATTCAGAGTATCGCTTATTTCAAGATTAGCGATGCTCTTGTTCTGAAATTTGCCTATATTTCTGTATATAAGAATGTGATTTACTTCAATTGAGAAATCACACAGCCTATATTAGAAACTTCGAAAACTTTTGATAGAATTAATCAGTAGATGTCGAATAACTCTACTTCTGATGATAAGGCAAATCAGTGTTGAGTTGAAAAAGTGAAATAATTACTCAACTCAACAAGAAAATATTCCCTTCTGATATCACTGTTGAATCAGAAAAAGAATATGATTTCTCATCTAGAGCGATATACACCCTCTTCAAGCTTTTCGAGTGTCTTGTTAGGAACGAGTTGAGATCTTGCAAGCATCGCATTGAAACAAGATAATTAATTTTACTCAGATCAAGTTGTTTATATTATCAGTAGAAAATATTTCAATCCTCACTTTGAAGTGGTTGCAAGTTTCGAAATGAAAATCACCGATTTCGATTCAAAGTCTTTCGATTTCAAACAAGTTATTGGAGTGTTCTGTTGAGGTTAATGATAGAGAAAATATATTTCTCGATGTAAGAGATTGGGATTTTTATTTTTTATGCTCTCTTTTTGGATGTTCAACAGACATAATTCAATGTTCGACGTGGCAAATAGCCAGGAAAGTCAGTCGCATTCAAAAAAAACGTACAAGTATATTACAGAGAGAAATTAACGTCATCCTATTCTGCAAAAAACAGGCTATCGGGAATAATTGTTCACCAAATGTTGACAGTAAAGTTGTCAGTGCTGAGCCAGTTTTACACAACTAGAACTAGGATCCCGAAATCCTCTCTTTTCAATATTTGTACGCTTTTTTCTTGAATACGACTGAAGTTGTTTTCTGTTGCATATTCAGAATGATAATTTATGTGCATATACATATTTTGATGCATTCGTGGCATAACGAAATTATTTTGAACTAGTAGCCTAATGCCCAATTTTGTGTTTGAAATAATGACATTTGATCGATTACGTTGCGGTCTTATTTTAACAAGTGAGGTACGTAGTTTTTGAAAGGTATCAGATAAGGATAGATGTAGTTTTCATTAGGTATTAGATTAGTATAGAGGTCAGATAATTTATACGACGCTATAAAAGCAGATGATATTTTATCATTGCTCATGTAAGATGGAAGTAGAGGCCATGGTACCATATCACGAGCCATATCATGAGCATATTTTTATATTGAAACTATCATTGGGCACCAAAGATGTGTATACGACGCTATTAATGTTCAGAGAACTGGAGATTTTTCCTACAAACTACGTACTTAGCCCACTCGACAGTCTTGGTTTTTCCACACAAACTACGTACCTTGCCCACTCGACTGCCAATAGGGACTGAAATAACAAAAACAGAAGAAAGTTAAAACAATGCCAACATATTTTGGCGAAAAATAAAGACAGTCGAGTGAGTTAGTTAGGTACGTAGTTTATGAGAAAAAAATCAAGACAGTCGAGTCTCGAGTCGAGTGTGCTTTCTTTAGTTTCTTTTGTTTTTTGTTTTGTTTTCTATTGGCAAGTGATTATCTAGGAACTTGTAAATGTTCTAGTTTTTTCATTGTATCTCCCGAACTATTGAATTCAGAGAAAAATGTTTTTTTGTAGATCCTATCAAAAGGAATAATTTTGGTTCTATAACATTTTCAGATATTTCCAGTTGTTTTCGAGATATTTCGAATTATCTGAGAATAAAATTTTCAACACTTTTGTTCCACCTTTCAATCAACAAAAGGAAAAAATATTTCATGGTTCAGTGGAAGTCGATGAGCTCCATCTATCGATAATCTTTGTTTTTCAATATATCTTCATGGTACCCTATGGGTCGTTCAATTTTTTTTTCATATTTTTTACCTCATTTCCTGTACTATTGGGTTTACAGAAAAAATTATGGGTAATAATTTGTAGAAAATGTTTCAGTGGATAACTTTGCACTTCTGATAATTTTCGATTTTTCCGAGGATTTTTCCATTTGTTTTCGATATATTATATTGAATTAAAAGGATTTCAAATTTTGATGTTTTGATTTTCATTTGTTTTTCCATTTTCCGATGGATGCACGAAAAAATGGTAGAATAATAATTTGTTGCGTCATCAAAGAGGCATACGGTGCATTTTTCAAATTTGGATTTAGTCTATTGGTTCAGGAGATATGTCGTTTTAAAGCGAATCGTGTGTTTCGGAAAATCTCCTTGAAAAACCCACTTGGAATTTTCCGACCCTGCTCAATTTCAATAGGCTTCGTCTCTCCCTGATAGAGTTTTTTTTTCACAAAAAATGAAATCGATCGGACCACTTTAGCGATTTGTAGAGTGGTCACAAGAAACTTCCGGTGAAAAATCGAAAAAACCAGGAAAAACCACCTTAGAGTTTTCCGATTCGCTTCATATTTTAATGACATGATATTGTTTTGAGTACAATAAGATGGCGAAATTTCAAGTCGATATGTCAAGGGGTTCCGGATATATATCGATTTATGATTACCACAGAGTACAGACAGACAGACAGACAGACAGACAGACAGACAGACAGACAGATAGACAGACAGACAGACAGACAGACAGACAGACAGACAGACAGACAGACAGACAGACAGACAGACAGACAGACAGACAGACAGACAGACAGACAGACAGACAGACAGACAGACCTCACACAAAAACCAAAGTTGCTCAAAATTCGATGGGGATCATTTTCTCCAAAGTAACTATACCTCTATCTCGCTCAGTTTCCGAGATAGCATTTTTGGCAAGGCCGTAGTATACTTCACTATATGGTATAGCGTCGTATAACAAGTATTCAAAAACGTGACAGTTTTCTACATTGTGAAAGTTTCTTCAATCGATAAAGGAAAAATAAAATGTTACACCCTATAGTTCGGAAGTTAAGAAGTTTAGGGAATATGTTCATATGAACTTTTCTTCTTTAAATGAACTAAGGAACCATATCCTATATTTTCAGTCATCAATTAAATTACACCCTGAATATAAATATAAATTTTATTTTCTAGATTATAATTGACACTTTGTGAAATACCAGTGATCATTCCGAAATACAATCGACGCTTTCTGAAATAAAATATGAAAAGGTGTATACATAGAATTCACATCATCTCTGCAGTCTCTCTCAGATAAGACGACATCCTCCTAGGTGGCGGTGGAGGAGGAGGCTTCTCAGCTTCGATCCTGTCTGCAAGGCAGTAAATGTCGTCCTCCTCTGCAGGCTCGTGCATCAGCTGGTTCACGTAGTACTCGTAGGTCACATTTCCCGTGTGCGGATCCACTGCCAGCTCCAGCATCTCTTGGAGCTCTTCGTCATTGAAAACCTCTCCGTACTGCGTCATCAACACTGGAATATACAGGGTGTCTGTGAAAGGTTGGGACATGGCTCGGCTGTGGACTCCTGGGATAAAAACAAGTTGATTCAGGTCTACTCACCTATATCCGAAATCGTCTCGTTGAGTTGGTACAAGGCGTTGAAGTTTTTTTGGAGAAAAATAATTTTGCTCATGAAAAGAGTAGGCTGAGATCGATTTTCATAATTTTTGGCATGACATGTTCTGTGACTGTAAGTCACGTTTCGAGATGTTTTTGATCATCATCAGTGACCTGCAAGTGTTTCAAACAACCATGTTGCCGTACAAATTTGATGATAACTTTTCAGAAGTCAGACTGGAAACTTCCAGTTTTTTTTCAGAAAGATATTCTCTTCAGAAATATTTTTTGTATCGTGTTAATTTTTGATGAGTCTGGAAGTTCATTTGCAAATAAATAATTTCTGATCTGATGCATCCTGCGCATTTTTGAATCATGGCTACAATGTATTCTTATTGTGAACAAACTGAGATGTTGCTGGTCCTCGCGGGAACAAGGAACGAGAAACTGAAACAAATAATAATAAGAAACAAGAAACTCTAACGAAAAACTCTGGATATCAAAATTCCACAATGAAATTATGTAATTTTGACAAGCAAATGAGGGATATTACTGATTTGAAGTTCGAAGAATAGATATTCCAGCCAACTAGACATGTTTTCTTGAAAATGCATCAGATCGGGAATTATTTATTCTCAAATGGACCTGGAGACTTATCAGAAATTAGCACTATACAGAAAATATGTCTGGAGGGAATACCTATACAAAAAATATTTCTGAAGGGAATATCTTTCTGTAAAAAATCTTCCAGCCTATAGCCTCTGAAAAGTTATCACCAAATCTGTACGGCAAGATAGTTCTTTGAAACACTTGAAATTAACTGATGACCAAAAACATCTCAAAACGTGACTTACAGTCACAGAACATGACATGCCAAAAATTATAAAAATCTATCTCAGCTTACTCCTTTTATGATCAACTTATTTTTATCCCAGTAGTCAACAGTCAAGCCATGTCCCAACCAGATTATTTTTTTAGAAAATGCATTAGATGACTCAGATCAGAAATTATTCATTTTCAAATGAACCTCGAGACTTATCAAAAATTAACACGATACAAAAAAATATTTCTGATGCTGGGAATATCTTTCTGAACAAAAAAACTGAAAAATTCCAGTCTAACCTCTGAAGAGTTATCACCAAATTTGTGTTGAATCAACTCATTTTTACCCCAGGAGTCCACAGCCGAGCCATATCCCAACCTTTTACAGACACCCTGTATATGTTTTTTATTCGATCTTTTTTGTTACCTAGACGTATTTTTGTCGGAGCACAGAGACGTTCAAAAGACGTCCCAATTTGGTCACAAAACTGACCAATTGACGTTAAAAAACGAGTTAAAAAATGTCGTTTTGGAGACGTCGAAAAGACGTCAAAATGTCACAGTCCTAAGACGTCATATTCAGACGTCAAAATGACGTCATAGAAATGACTTATGAAGGACCATATTGAGAAAAATCAGGGTATATATAGGCATATGCATGTTATTTGGAGTGCAGCACCCAAATATACCCTGAAATGTTGGATTCTGTCCAAAAAGGGCAATTCGTCTCGTGGGTGATGCCTCGCTCACAAACTCACTCACTTCTCTGGAACACCGTAGAAAAGTTGGCGATCTGGCTCTATTTTATAGATATTTTCATGGACGATGCTCTTTTGAAATATCAACAATTGTTCCTCCCTTGGCAGTCCCCGCGAGATTAACCCGTCGAGTTGAGGCTTCGCACCCCTTCGTGGTCACTTTGGAGACCTGCAGAACATCTCTTTCCAAAGACTCGTTCATCCAGTGAACAGCGAGGCTCTGGAACACATTGCCAAAGGAGGTGTTCCCCGAGGCATATAACCTCCAGAAATTCAGGAAGAACACCAATTCCTACCTTATTTTCCTTGGTTCTCACGATGTTCTCTGAACATTACAGGATATCCCTTTTCGTGGGAACCAGAACATAAAAAAATTCAAGTTGTACAGAAAATACGTGATTATAAAAACTCACTAGTAGTTTCTTGCTTGGTCAAGAAACCGTGGCCTTCGACGTCCAGAGTCCGGAAGGCTTCCAGGATTTCTTCGGGGGTTGCTGGGCGGAATTTGTGCTCGAAGATCAGCTGGGAGACGTGCGGCAAAAATTTGGACAAGTGGACCTGTCCCGGGGCGTCGGGGTCCTCCATGGCTGCTGCCATTTTCTGGAGGTCTTCCTCAGCAGGGCAGCAACCCAAGCCTGCACTCATGATAGGATGTTTTTAGATTTTTTTCTTTTTACCTTTACCCGAGCCTATACCTATTTTCGTCTAGTAGAAAATATGAATAATATGTATAATGTGGCATTCGGATTCTCTGAAAATCAGTTTATTGTTGACCACCATGTAAAGAGGCTACTACATCGTCTCTGTAACCTCGAAACATACTTTTCTTCAATGAATTTTGGTAGGGTGATTGCATATCACGAGATTTTCATATTCTTCATTAAGCTTCGAAGACTCAAAAATACACAAAATTCACTTAGAATGATTTCAGCTACAACATATAAAAAATGCAGCCATTTTCACCGAAAGACATTTTCCCGTATAATGTGTACGTGGTCCTTTGAGGTGTCAAATGGAGAATGATGGTCGAATGTAAAATAATGTGCAAGAATAAAAACATTAGACCAATTGCTTTCGAATTAAGTTACAATCTTCCAGCATTTTCAATGATATTCTTCCTTCTTCAACCTTTTTTCCACGTAAATGGTGTAAGACGAAACTAAATATTGTTGTTCTGCAATGTGAATCTTCAGAATGCATTGAAGTCTTACTTCAATGGTGGTAATTTTGCAATTATCATGCGATGGTTTTTTTTTTTCGAAAAAATGTTTTGTTGCCTGCGTATTTTTGTCTGAAAAACACGAATTTGATAATGAAAATGTGAAGAAACCACCACTTTTCGAGATATTTCAAGAAAAAGTTCGACATTTCGCCTTTTTTCCCCTTGTCTTGGATGGATTAATGCTTATGACAATTTTTTATATAGAAAATGCAACAGGAAATATGATTTCTATGGCGAGTTTTTCATATTTAGTGAACAGGCATACCACAGATGACGGTCATTTTATCAATAGTCAATCCAAATACGAGAAGTCAAATGTCAACAGATTGCTCTTGAATAACATTAGAAAATCATATTTTTAGTTGACTCATATAATAGAAAAGAATTCGAGTTCAAGTTCAAGTTTATTCAATCCACAGAGCAGTTGTATGCTATCGGACAAGTCAAGTTCTAAGTAAACAAACAAACAGTTATTAAAAAAATTCGTTCAAACTCTAGGGACAGATGTGTCGTACATTGTGATATATTATATGAATTTTCCAATGATGAAAGGGCAAATTGTTTCAAATGCGATCCAGAAGACAGGAGGCAAAGAAGGTGAAATTTGTAACTTTATAGTGAAATATCTTAATAAATAATGGTTTGTTCACATTTTCATTATCGAATTCCTGTTTTTCAGACAAAAATACGAAAGTACCCAACAAAATTTCTCGAAAAAAAAACCATCGATGATAAATGCAGTTTTACCAAGATTTCGAAAAAAAATCATCGCATGATAAGTGCAAAATTATGTACCTCGGATTATGGTGGAGACGTCTCGGAGGTCTATGCGCTTGTTGGCAGCGTGGTCGAAAATTTCGAAGGCGTCTGCGAGCTTTTGCTCTAGGTCGTTGTTTATTTCGACGGGAATTTCCTCCTCTTCTTCCATTTCGGAATGTTTGAATTCTTATCGTTCTGCTGAGAAATGTTATGACGTCCTCATGACATCTCATGACAGTCCTCAATTCGTTGAAATTCGTTGACATCAAAGGCACTTACTCTTTTCAACTTCAAATTGAGACTAATCATTTTCAAAATGGGAATGAACATCTCCAATTTAGGACGAAATGATTCAGCATGAATTTAACACATTCAAATCGGAATTGAACAAATCCAAATTGAGACAAATCACTTTCAAAATGGGAATAACCAAATTCTAATCAAGACTAGGCACGGAATAAATAAATCCAAATTCGAACTATACAAATTCAATTTGAAACCAATCAATTTCAAATCGGAACTTTTATACAGCGTGTCTCACTTTAAACGGCCCCCCTCTATATCCTAGTTATTAATCATGCGATTTACACCAAATTTGATGTGGTATGAATACCCATCAATATGATCAGTTTTACAGAGATGCACATTATGTTGGACAGTGCCGTGCGTTTTTATTGAACTAAGAAGGGGTCGATTTCTCATAAAATCATATTAGGCATTTTTTTACAGAAAATCTAACCTCATATTATTGTTCCTCATGCTTTCGAACCCTTATATGCAAAAAATCACCTAAATCCGAATTAACAGGATTGGCTTCATTTTTTTCATTTTCAGTCTCGAATAAATAGTGACTTCAAATCAACTACGAATTTTGGAACGTTCAATGGCTCCGGTAGATGGAAAATCATGATTTGGAAGGAAAAACGAGTTATACTTTTTTATGTTGAACTCACCGTTTCCGATTAAGTAGTTATCATGTTCGCAAAAATGCTGTTTAGATGTGCCTGTTTTTCTGAAACCCTTGATAGGCATCTTATGAAAATCCACATAGGTGGGTTTGAAACCATGAAGAACAATATTATGAGGTCAGTTTTCCTAATATGATTTATTAAAAAACTGACCCTTATTTATTTCAATAAAAATGCACGGCACTGTCTAAAATGATATTTGTCTTTGAAGAACTGGTCATATTGATGAATATTCATACCGATACAAATTTGGTAAAGATCGCACGACTGATAGCAGAGATATAGAGGGGGGGCCGTTTGAAATGAGACATATTTCGAAGTTAAAAACGATAGGATGTGCTGACTGCGCGTGTCGAGTTTGTCAGACTGGTATTGCTAGTCGTTGAATGATTGCAGAGATTTCTTAAGAACATTTTTCGTGGAAGTTTATATAAAAAGGGAAAGGTCGCCGACCTTTCTACGGTGAGTGTGGCATCACCCACTAGGCGAATGGCTCTCCTCTGGATGGAATCTAATGGCATCAGAGTATATTTGTGTGCTGAACCTCATATGTGAGAACAGTATTCTAGAACAGGTCGTATCTGTGCATTGTAAATCATGAGAAGCTTTCGAGGTTTGAAGTAGCTTTTCGTATGGAATAAAAATCCGAGTTTTTGTGAAGCAGCTTTCGCAGTATTATTAAATATGCAACACACAAAAATGCAGGTAGATAAAATTTTAAAAATAAAAAGGATGAGAGGTTTAACCATGATTATCAAAAATATTTTTCAACCCACCAATATTATGTACTGCAGAAATATTTGATCGAAAGGAAAATAATAGTGCATGAGAAAAAACAACGAAACCACGATAAAACTATACTATTTCCGACACAAAGTAGAAAGCATTCAAAGCCCCGGTTTTGCCTAAACATGGCGAGTTTCTATAGACCAATAGAAAAGATGGCATCATTATTATCATGACTGTTAAAAATATTCTCTAATCTACCAATATTATGTTCTGCAGAAATATTTGATCGTATGGAAAATAATAGGTACTGCATGAGAAAAAACAACGGAACTACAAAAAAACACAACTTTATTTTTAACACAATGTTCAAATCATTCAAATTTGCCTCGGATTTCGCCTAAACATGGCGGATTTTTATCGACCAATAGAAAAGGTGACATAATATCATTGTCGTCACTGTGTTTAATGCGGTCACTGTAGGCACAGTATATTATCCTGATAACACCTTATGTCCCATGGACATCCTTGGGACGACCTGTCGAGACATTCAGGACGTCCATAGGACATTCGAATTTGGTACCGTGGACGTCCATCGGACGTCTGTGGGACGCACATCTAGATGTCCCACTTGAAGACCAACTAGGGACGTCCTCGAGGGATGTCCCTGGGACGACTATCGAATACCTAAATCCTACAGTATCCCTCATCAAGCACTACAAAGGACATCCTTAGGACATCCATAGGACAACCTATCAGCAACGCTGAGGGATATCAATTGGATGTCCATAGGATGTCCCAGGGACGTACGAATTATTCTTGAATTTGAATTTTTTCTGGTCTCTCTAGGACCAGATCTTGCATAACTGATTAGGACATCCAGTTGAGTTGATGGTCCGTAAAAGGTCCCCAAAAAGTTTCCCAAGGATGTCCAATGGACTTACGTGAAGGACATTGACGAGGAGTACTTATAGCCTACGAGCAATCATTCGTCGGCGAGGTGTAAGTTAACATCCTCGCAGGGACAACATATTGAAAGTACTGACTGGGACGTCCACAGGACGTTATTTCTAGGACATTGAAAGAGTACAGTTCGTGTACTAATTGGGACATCCGACGGATATCCCTAAGGGACGTTCGAAGGATGTTCCTAAGGGACATTTCGATTCTTATCGATTCTTATACGATCCTGGAAATATTATGGGCGTCTGTGCAAAGATATTTGAATGAATTTACCATCAGGAACATTTCATGGTTGTCTAGAAGGGACGTTATATAAGATCTGAAGTCATGCCAGAATATGTACTACTCGGGACATCCGATGGATGTCCCTAAAGGAACGTTTAAAATCATATCCCATCAGGGACATGCCAAGGACGTCCTTGCATGGACATTCTACAATATGTATACCACGTGGACGTCTGAGGGATGCTATTTCTAGGAAATTTGAAATGATGTACCAGCTGGGACATCCCGTGGACGTCCTTGCTCGGACATTGCATGAGATGTACGGAATGGGACGTCCCAAGGACACTTATTTTTGGTTCGGCACATTCGGACGTGAATTGTACCAAATAGGGACGAGAAAGGATAATGTACTGTGCTGTAGGTGAGCCTAATGATGGTAGTTTGTGAAGAAGTCCTCAGTGTCATATACGGTCGAATGCTTATTTCGATATTATGTCCAACGTCATAGCTAGAGATTCCCCATGTTATTCTAATGAAGCTTGCCATATATGGGTGACGTAGGCAAGTAGATCTCCAGTTGATCTTCGGTGACGAAACAGAGAACAAATTTATGGTGTTCTCTACAATGTATGGATGAAACTCATACGAACAAAATTCAATGTGAATACTGGGTGTTGCAAAATTGCTTCCGTATAGCAAACCTAAACCACTCTGTGTATTCTTTCATATGTTCAGTCAATGTGGGAATGCATTAGCCAATAGATAAAAGATGAGTCGTTATACCTTCTATAAATGCATTTAAATGCACTGGCGGATATCCGTTCATGCGATCTACTCATTAGTGATCTAATTCCATCGCCTACTATATGATCGATTACTGAAAAAGACGCTTCATAGGATTTCCTTTGTGTTTCCCCTACTTATAACTAGCCAGGTTACCGATGGAACGTGATAAGTCAATATGTGATCACTATCCAATATTTTGTCTCACTGAATAGGTCATTTTCCACTGTTGGGACACATTTTCTTTGTTTCGTTTCTTCCTTCATTATTCCAGATTTTTTTTGGGGATTTTCTCTCCTCGTCTCAATAAAATATAAATATGAATACTATTTCAATATACGTGTAGTTAGGAAAAATCAGATGATTTGCCCCAAAATGAGCCTAAAAGAAAAATTCACTAGCTTGTCATTGATAATTTGTATTGAAAAAGGTTTGGAGAAGAGAAATGAAGGTAAAATGGACCTCGGTCGATGGCCTTTTGAGTATTTATACTCAATAAAGTTCATTTTGTTGTTGTGTACAAAACATATCAAATTTTTACTTATCTTTGGACGTTTCGGGAACGAATCTGCTCCCGTTTTCAACATAAAAAATGAATTTTTTAGTATGGCAAATTCGTATTTGTCATGACACTTTTCAGTTCTCATAGTGACAATTGGTGACGTTGGCAATCAAATGAGTTACAGGATGTTTTCATTAATTAATCTTGAATTTACCATTTTCATTCTCAGATTTCAGTAGTGAATACCATGTTCTATCTATATCAACTGAACTGGAAGCAATGCTATTGTCTCCGTTCAGAAGAATGCAAGCAGATTCCTTGATTTTTCTCTTCTGGTTGTTATCTCCTTTTCCAATGATTTTAATATTATTCCATCTTCAGTAAGGATATGTTCAACTAGTTTCGATTTGTCGATGTGTCTTTTCTTTATATTGTAAGGACGAAGGAACATCAGTACCTGGTTTTCTTCCAATAATCTTCGTCTCAATCCAACTAAAACTAACTTGGTGAGATTTCATACATGGCAAAAAAGTTCAGGACCTATAAATCTGGTCGGTGATGATGCAAATCTTGAACAAAAGAAAACTGTCACATTTTTAGGTGTCTATGGATGAATGTCTCAACTGAAGATCTCAATGCTCGAATCTTTTCTCAAAATTATCTTCTCTCACATTTCTATTGAGAAATATAAGATTCTTATTGAATAAACAACAACTTTGCTCAAGTAGACTATCGACTGAGATATGCAGTTTGTTTGAGGGGAAATTCAGTAGCAGTGATATTGGTAGCACAAAAGAGGATATTACGATGTATGTTTATGCCCAGGAGAACTTCTTGTAGACCGATTTTCAAGGAATGCAAAATTATAACTGTCTCTGGTATTTATATATTTGAAACGTGTATGTTTGTTTTTAGGAATAAGGAGAAGCTTAATTAAAATAGTGACCTCCATAGTTATCATACTAGGCAGAAAAATAATTATTATGTATGTACCCTTTGCAAAACTCGAAATCAGAGAGAATGCACCAAACTTTATAGCACTAAAGCTTTTCAATAGACTACCCAATAATTTGGAGAATATCATGAAGATTAACTGTTTCAAAAGCCAAAACTCAATGAATTCTTGACATCGTCATGATACTACTCCATTAAAGATTATTCAACTTGAGGATGCAATAACTTTTTACTGTTTTGTTCTCTTGACTATTCCTATATGGTTTTTGTAACTATCGGAAGAAAAATAAAGTTTATTTATTTATTTATTTATTAGGTAGGTCACAGTTAGGTACATTTAAGTCATAATCCGGTGTAAGTCATAATCAGGTGTAGGTCGTAATCAGGTGATTGGGCCATTTCAAGTAGTATGTTGATATCTGGAAGTCACAGCACAGTTTTATTTTTACAATTCCAATTATTATTTGATATACTTCAAGTCGATGAGGTCATTGATAATTTCCAATTTGGGGACACACTGTATATACCATTGTAAATAGAAATAAAGATTTCATTGGTTACTTTATTACTTTACCAGGAAGTTATTTACTAGACGATTTTAATTACCAGATGAACTAACTGACTGTTTGATGTAGATCTATTTTTGAAATGAAGCGATTCAACTGTGAAGTTATAGTTAATGGTCTCTTGATTAAGAATCGATGTTTTTGTCCAGCTTATTTCCATGTGGATGTTTATTTCTAAAGGTTCGATTTAAAACCATATAAAAATATCATCGAATAGCACGTGGACTATACCGGGTGTTCACGTAGTGTAGAAAAGCTCTATGGCTCCATTGCATAGTATAATATTGTGAGGTCTATAGAAATCAAAATGATTTTGATTTCTACTAAATATTTTTTGAACGCGGTTCTGAATGAATTATGGGTTTTCGAATGGAACACTCTGTATTTTGACATATTTTGATTTGTCGTTATCTTTTCTACAATACAATGTATCATTGTTGCAATTCATTTGAGACGTTCTGCCAATTTAATTAAAACTGTTTTGAAAAAATTTAATGAACTTCGATGATACTTCGACACAGGGTGTTTTAAAATGAACTAATGAACTAAGATTAACTTTGCCGAATGGTCATAACTTTGTTGATTTATATGGAACACTATATTATATTTCAGTATTCTACAGTGAGTGGATACCCGGTATAATTCCATACCTACTTCATGACTAGGTACTTGTAAAATATAAATATTTATATAGCTTCCTTGAGAGTGATTATTTTGAATACCATAGTTTGAATAATTTGACATCGAAGCTTCATTTCAAGTACTATAGGACATCAAAGTACTTTAAATCCTCGGAACTAAATTGTTGCTTGTCAACCGAGTCGTCAACGCTACAGGTTGAATTACAACGCTGCTTTTTGCGGTTCATTATTTCTGCAACAGACATATAAGTAGTATTTATTGTTTCTGATACTATAGTACAAATTTGGTTGAGATCGTAGGAATTTCCTTTCCCACGATCCAAGCGATAAAAAAATAACTGAGTTATCAAGAAATCGGAGAAGAAGTGGAAAGTTAAACTAGTTGAATAATGAACTTTTTTTTGTTTCCTGATAATATTTTTGTTTGAAGTTCCGCCTATGCGAATAATATCAATTGATTGTTATTCATTGGATGTCAACCTGGAAATGTTCTTTCGCCTTTTTCGCAAGTCCAAAAGTATCAAGGAAATGAATGGAAATGTGATTATTTCCACTTAACCCTAATGGAAATAAAAAGTGGAAATGGGATACGCCTCGGGATACGCTTTGTTTCCGGGACAACAGGAAAAGAAACAATCTTTGTTCATTAATCTTCCTCTCAGAATGAGTGATGGCTTGAATGCTTGAAGTTTGAAATATGTCCTATCTTCTTCATTGGAGATGAAGATATACAGGGTGTATCTGAATAACACCGATATTCGATATTTTAGGAAATAAAGTTCATATAAACATGTGTCCTAACTTGCTTCTTTCTCGAGATACAGGGTATTGATATTTCCTGGTGCAATTAGATTAGGAGAAGATATTTTGAAATAAAATCTTCTTAACCACCCTGTATCTCTTGAACCAGCAATATTTTTATGAGGTATGTTGGGCTGAATCTATATATTTGAATGTTCACTAACTGTAGTTCAGGGATTTCCAATTCTTAATTTAATAAATAAAATTATTAAAATGTTATTATCGGAACATTATTAAAATGTTATAATCGGAACATAATAATCTCTTCAAGAGGGGATAACACAAAAACCGTTGAAGTTAGACAATTTGATAAAGAGTACATTTTTCATGGGAAATTGAACGATCTATCAGATTTTCCACTTATTTTGATCATCAATGAATTGACATAGAAGATATGATGTAAATTATCGAAGTAACAGAGTGCCACCAGCGCCCTCTATAAGCTATCACGAAATAAGTTGCCCAGGTCAGAAAACCTAGTAATACAAGATTTCATATTCATGCTGTTAAACCTAACAAAGTTATTGTGAAATTTTAAAATAAAATCTTCTAGAACACCCTGTGTCTCCTAAACCAGCAACATTCTCATGAGACATATTGGGCTAAATCTCCTTATTTTTGTGTTTACTATCTGTAGTTCAGAGATTTCCCATTCTATATAAATCACCCTGTATACGTGAAGCCTGATTTTTTCGAGTTTGAAATATCAGCTGAGTTAACCGAACTTAGGATGCTCAGCAAGTCGAAATAGCCTTGCATCAGCTGAAGAGAAGTAGATATTGGAAATCTTTGCTATAGAAACCGGATAGTTTTCTAGTTTAGTTTATTTTATCGATGTGAAATCTCAGAAAATTTCCAGAATCGATACTGAATTCGGTTTTACAAAAGAATTTGTCGAATGGAAATACAGTTTCTCTCGAATCAACGAAATATTTCTTTGGATCAACAAAATATTGCATCTAATCAACCAAATATTCCATTGAATCAACCAAATATTTCATTGAATCAATATCTTGTTATTTTAATTCAAACAAAATGAGTCAATTCAATGTCTCTTCATAAAAAATTCATGGATGTGCTTGATTGAATGAGATCCAGAGTTCATGCAAGACATATTTACTTGATTCAAACTTCAAATTCGCTCTGAAACAAGATATATATCCACTCAATTCAAGATTATATTTTGTCGTGCATATATGACACTTATATTTGCTCCATTCAATGAAATTTTGCGTGATTCAACAATTCCCTTTTTTCTGTGACGGGAAAAAAGTTTGGCATTTCATCTCTGTTGGCAGGTCATAAAATGTCACTTTTCGTGGGAAAAAAGTGAGTACTTTTTTCCGGGATATATATCACATATATATATATATATACACTGTTGATGGCTTTTGTTCTGCTATAGTTTCGAAAAATAAGTCAATAATAACGTCTCCGAGAAAGAACTGCAAGTCCTTTTATCTTCCATTCGACTTCGCGGTTACGTATATTACTAAACAACCACAAAATTCCCAATTTTTTGAAACCAAATCACAGAATCTTCTCAATATTGATTCGTTCTTTCTTCTGTCACAGAAAAAAAATAGTGTATTTTACACGGTTTTTTGTCTCCCTCCGCTACGCGTCGGGAAACAACACAACCTGGAGCTGAAATATACTACTTTTTTCCCTTGTATAATAATTGAATATTTTTCCTTATTCTAGTCGTTTTTGCAACACTTTCCAATGCTTTGACAGACGCGTGACGCTGTTTTACGCTTTTTCTACGTATTCCAATATTCAAATAGTTGTAGATGAAGTATAACAAAAAAGACGAGGGAGAATTTTCAAAATATTCGTGTTAAACGCAGTACAATGTGCATAAATTTGGTGATAAAATATTAAGATAGTACTCCAGTGAAATTCATCAAAATCTGCTTCCACCGCGCTGACAACGCTAAACAGCGGAAATGAGCATCACAGTGCGAATAAGAGACATTTCGCGCGAGATGGCGCGACGCGAAAGGACTATGCGCCTGCGCAGACCGATTCCCGCGTAACGGCAGGATAATCCGGGGATTCGCAGGAGGAGAAGAAACCGCAGGATGTTTCCCGGGTGCATCAAGGGTCCACGTTCCTCGCAGGGATCCACCGACGACATTACCAAACAGACCAAGTCCATTGTCCAGGTTAGTTTCAGTGGCGTACTTGTGGTTTCAATCTGGGGAGGTTCATGATATCCTTGAAGGTTCTTTCCTCGGTTCCTGTTCTAGGGTCCCAGGTAGTGCTTCGCGAGTCCAATAGTCCAGTCTAGAGTCCCTGTATATACCTTAGACAAGAGTCCGGACACAAAACTGACAGCCGTTGGGGTTTTTAATATTTTGTTTCATTTGGTTTGCCCACCTGACAATGTGACGGAACACCATAGTCGTCCCGCCCGCTTTTTTTAATTATTTCGAATTTCTGTCACAGTCACTTTGAAATTTTATGACCGCCAAAATTCAGCATTTCAAATTATCTCAATGTCCTGCTGCGTACATTATTGCGATAATTCATTAGAAAAGGGATTCAAGTTATTCAATTTTCCGAATGATCCTTTAAAGATAATGTCATGGAAGAATGCAATGAAACGTCCAGAATGGAAAATTAATTTCAAGGAATCCGCAATATGTGAGGTAAATATTCAAATTTACTTGTAAAAACAACTCATGTGAAGTTGGCGCCGTTTTTTTTCGAAAAACTCAATTTTTTTTTAGTTCTGAGTAGATTTGATAGAGTTCTAGAGTTCCTGACTGAAATTTTGAATAGTTCCAGCAAATCGTAGGTGTCATTGGAAAAAAATAAATTTTGAGCGCTAACTTCACGGAGCGCCGTTTTTTTCGAGAAAATGAGTTCTGATATATTTTTTTGTTGTATTATAAAGAGTTCTGGAGTTCTACACCTATTTCATCAATAGTTCTGGTGAACTAAGGAAATTATCGAATAATTTAAGGAAATTAAATACGAAAATGTGTTTCTATAGCCAGCATTTCTTGGTGAAATACTATTCCGTTCTGTTTCGTATTGAAGAAAAAGCTATCGAAGAAAAAGGAGGAGGATCATTAGGAAATAAGAAATCTGAAAAAAAAGAAGAAAAAAATCAGCTGTCATAAGGTGAAAAATTTATTCCAAAGAACAGGACAGTTCTGATGGGAGTTCTGAGTAGCGCTCGACGAGTTCTTCAAAATATTCAAATGGTGTTTTAGTGACAAATCGATACTTTTTCTTTTATCAGCTGTCATAAGGTGCATACCTTGAAAAACTAAGTTTCGATAAAAAAATGCTACTTAAGAATAGAATAGTTCTGATGGGAGTTCTGAGTAGCGCTCGACGAGTTCTTCAAAATATTCAAATGGTGTTTTAGTGACAAATCGATACTTTTTCTTTTATCAGCTGTCATAAGGTGGACATCTTAAAAAACTAACATTTTCGATACAAAATCAGTACTCAGGAACAGGATAGTTCTGATGGGAGTTCTGTGTAGCGCTCGACGAGTTCTTCAAAATATTCTTATTCTGTTTTAGTGACCAATCGATACTTCTTCATTCATCAGCTGTCATAAGGTACTGACCTCAAAAAACTAGCATTTTCGATAAAAATATCATTCCGTAAAACAGACCATTTCTGATGGGAGTTCTGAGTAGCGCTCGACGAGTTCTTCGAATTATTCTAATTGTGTTTCAGAGACAAATTGATACTTTTTCATTTATCAGCTGTCATAAGGTGCATATCTTAAAAAACTAACATTTTCGATAAAAAGTTGGTACTCAAGAACAGAATAGTTCTGATGGGAGATCTAAGTAGCGCTCGTCGAGTTCTTCAAAATATTCGCATTGTGTTTTAGTGACAAATCGATACTTTTTCTTTTATCAGCTGTCATAAGGAGCATACCTTGAAAAACTGAGTTTCGATAAAAAAATGCTACTTAAGAATAGAATAGTTCTGATGGAAGTTCTGAGTAGCGCTCGACGAGTTCTTCAAAATATTCGCATTGTGTTTTAGTGACAAATCGATACTTTTTCTTTTATCAGCTGTCATAAGGAGCATATCTTGAAAAACTGAGTTTCGATAAAAAAATGCTACTTAAGAATAGAATAGTTCTGATGGAAGTTCTGAGTAGCGCTCGACGAGTTCGTCAAAATATTCAAATGGTGTTTTAGTGACAATCTTTTGGACCTGCATGTATCCAGAATTGATTGTGCAACATCTGCCGACACTTTAGCGATAGAACTCAGGAAACATTTCCCTGAGGCCAAATGTGAATCGATATCTCCACGACAACCCAGTATCTACTCTTCATTCAAAGTTACAATTCACCAAGAAAATTTCAAAACTGCGATGAACCCAAAGATATGGCCGGACGGAGCATGTATCAGTAAGTTTTTTCGGAGGCAGGCGTCAATTGCTCCGATAATCTAACAATTTTCAATCCAGACATATATGTACTGAATGTGCAAAGCCTTAATTCAAAATCAGTGAACCTCCTGGAAGTTGAAATAAGTAAGCTCAACCTGAATTTCATCTGTTTAACAGAGACTCATTGTGATACACTCTCTTTGCAGAGTAGACATATAAGTGGTTTCAAATTGAGTAGTTTTTATTGTAGAATATCATATCAGAAAGGTGGTGTTGCTATTTTCTCCAAAAATGACTTACATTGTGAACATATTTCTCTGGAAAAATACTGCATAGATAAGCACATTGAAATTTGCGGATCATCAGTGGTCATCAATAATACAAAAAATGTCGTTTTAACATGTTATAGATCGCCAGATGGCAATTTAGATATATTCTTTAGAAATTTGTCACGTGTTTTAGAATCTCTTTACAAACCAGCAATCAATATCTTTGTTACTGGTGATTTCAATCTTGATTCCTCCAGCGCATCTCGAAATAGAAACGATTTTATTAAACTATGTAATTTGATGAAAGAGTTCAACCTTCATTCCAAAGTGGAATGGCCAACAAGAGTAACGTCACATTCATCCACCGTGATAGATCATTGTTTTACAAATATTTCTGAACCCTTTGTATGTGTAATTGACAATGATTTTTCCGATCATAGATCGATCTTAATCGAGTCAGGTGTCAAAATCCGGTCGAATAATGAACATTTCCGTCAGACTAGAAGGAGCTTCAACGGGCATTCTCTCTCTCTTTTCTTCGACGCACTTTCACGAGAAAATTGGATTGGACTATATGAAAAAACCGATATGAATGCAGCGTTTGATAATTTTTATGAAACATACATGTGTCATTTTAATGAATATTTTCCACTAAGACAATATTATAACCAAACTAGAAACGACAAAAAATGGGTCACGGATGAAGTAAGGAAATCTAGTTGTGAATTGAAGGATTTGTTTATTCTGAAGAACAGCTTTCCAATTCTAGAACAGCAATATAAATCTCAAAAAAAACGACATGAATTCCTTGTTAAAAATACAAAAAAGATACACTTTCAGAAAAAAATATTTAGCTCTCAAGATGCCTGCAAAGCTACATGGGAAGTAGTACATGAAATATCTAATCGGCAAAAAGAACAAAAAAATAAGAGTATTCTCCAAAATGGGTATGATGATGAAGATCCCATCAAGGTAGCTACTGCTTTCAATAGTCACTTCGTGAATGCTCCAATTGAATTAACAAAAAAAATTTCATTTTCAGAAAATCAAATTCACCAACATGTAAAATGTCACAATCACACCATCTTTCTCAAGCCATTCGAAGAATACGAACTTCTATCTCTACTAAAATTAAAACTGAAAAATAAAAAATCATCTGGATCTGATGAAATTCCTGCATTTGTATTGAAGAAATCAATTGAATATATTATCGAACCTATTACTTTTATCGTTAATCTATCTTTCAAAACGGGAACATTTCCGCAAGCTCTGAAGATAGGTAAGGTTGTACCACTATACAAAAAAATGGATAGGAAGAAATTTGAAAATTATAGGCCAGTGACAGTGCCCTCAAGTTTGTCAAAGATCTTTGAGATCAGTTTCCTGAACCGTCTTATGAACTTCCTGACGAATGAAAAAATATTCACGAACAGTCAACATGGCTTCCGTTCAAAAAGATCTACAAATAGTGCAGTAATTTCTTACTATGAGAAATTGGTCGAAATGATTGAGGCTGGCGAATGTCCTGCTGGGATATTTTGTGATCTCAGCAGGGCATTCGATTGTGTTAATCACAGTAAACTCTTAGAAAAATTATATAACTACGGAATTCGTGGCAATGCCTATGATTGGGTATCGTCATTTTTACAAAATAGACAGCAGTATGTTTGCCTTACATCCATAGAGGATGGGAATATCAAAAAAAATCAATTCCGAACCTATGAACTGTCTCACAGGGGTACCACAGGGATCTACATTGGGCCCCATTTTGTTTTTACTTTATGTTAATGAAATTGATAAACTAACTAATGAAGCATTTTTTGTCATTTATGCAGATGATACCTCCTTATTGATTTCTGATAGAAATGACAATATCTTGACCTCCAAATGCGATAATGTTTTGAAAAATATATCCAACTGGTGTGGATTGAATGATCTATTCTTCAATACTGAGAAGACTCAGTTAATCCGATTCCACTGTAGGCAAAAAACATGTTCTAGCATAGAGATCCAATTAAATGAATCAATTATTCAAAATACGGAAACATCTAAATTTCTTGGTATTATCATGGATGACAATCTTGATTGGAAACATCATTATCAAACAGTATTGAGTAAAATGTTTTTTGTGTTATATGTTCAGGACACTCAAACCAGTTCTGCAGCAAAAACAGTTACTCATCGTATATCATAGCTTAGCAGCATCAACTTTGAGATATGGTGTTTGTTTGTGGGGAAACTCAACATTGTCGAATGATATCTTTATCACCCAAAAGAAGCTTCTAAGGATCATTGCTGGTGTGAAACAACATGAATCATGCAGAGAATTATTTAAAAAATTACGAGTTTTGACACTCCCATCCTTATTGATAATGGAACTTTGCTTGTATGTTTTTGACAACAAGATGAACTTCAAACAAATAAAGAATATTCATTCGAAACAAACAAGACAAAAAAATGATTACTATGTACCATACTGTAAATATAATATTCGAGCAAACTCTCCTTCCTATCTAGGTTTACAAATATTCAATAAACTTCCATGTGGAATAAAACATAACATAAATAACTCGAAGAAATTCAAACAAAATTTACAGGAATTTTTATTGGATAAAACTTTTTATACATTGTCAGAGTTCTATGATGAGTGTTCATCAAATATGTGTCTATGTATTTAGTTTGTAGGTTTTATGTTAGTGAACTATGTAAAATTTTGACTATTCTTATACAAATTTCTATTTGTCGAAAAGAAAATAAAGGATACTACTACTACTACTACTACAAATCGATACTTTTTCTTTTATCAGCTGTCATAAGGTGTATACCTCAAAAAACTAAGTTTCGATAAAAAAATGATACTTAAGAACAGAATAGTTTTGATGGGAGTTCTGAGTAGCGCTCGACGAGTCCTTCAAAATATTATCTTGGTGTTTTGGTGACAAATCGATACTTTTTCATTTATCAGCTGTCATAAGGTGCATACCTTCAAAACCTATCATTTTCGATAAAAAATCAGCAGTTAAATACGAAACAGTTCAGAAGCTGATGAAAGAAAAAGTATCGAATTGTCACTAAAACACAATCAGAATATTTTGAAGAACTCGTCGAGCGCTACTCAGAACTCCCATCAGAACTATTCTGTTCTTAAGTATCATTTTTTTACCGAAACAAGAAAAAGTATCGATTTGTCACTAAAACACCATTTGAATATTTTGAAGAACTCGTCGAGCGCTACTCAGAACTTCCATCAGAACTATTCTGTTCCTGAGTACTGATTTTTTATCGAAAATGTTAGTTTTTTGAGATGTGCACCTTATGACAGCTGATGAAAGAAAAAGTATCGATTTGTCACTGAAACACCATGAGAATATTTTGAAGAACTCATCGAGCGCTACTCATCAGAACTTCCATCAGAACTATTTTGTTCCTGAGTACTGATTTTTTATCGAAAATGTTAGTTTTTTGAGGTATGCACCTTATGACAGCTGATGAAAGAAAAAGTATCGATTTGTCACTGAAACACCATGAGAATATTTTGAAGAACTCATCGAGCGCTACTCATCAGAACTTCCATCAGAACTATTTTGTTCCTGAGTACTGATTTTTTATCGAAAATGTTAGTTTTTTGAGGTATGCACCTTATGACAGCTGATGAAAGAAAAAGTATCGATTTGTCACTGAAACACCATGAGAATATTTTGAAGAACTCATCGAGCGCTACTCATCAGAACTTCCATCAGAACTATTTTGTTCCTGAGTACTGATTTTTTATCGAAAATGTTAGTTTTTTGAGGTATGCACCTTATGACAGCTGATGAAAGAAAAAGTATCGATTTGTCACTGAAACACCATTTGAATATTTTAAAGAACTCGTCGAGCGCTACTCAGAACTCTCATCAGAACTATTCTGTTCCTGAGTACTGATTTTTTATCGAAAATGTTAGTTTTTTGAGATGTGCACCTTATGACAGCTGATGAAAGAAAAAGTATCGATTTGTCACTGAAACACCATGAGAATATTTTGAAGAACTCATCGAGCGCTACTCATCAGAACTTCCATCAGAACTATTTTGTTCCTGAGTACTGATTTTTTATCGAAAATGTTAGTTTTTTGAGGTATGCACCTTATGACAGCTGATGAAAGAAAAAGTATCGATTTGTCACTGAAACACCATTTGAATATTTTAAAGAACTCGTCGAGCGCTACTCAGAACTCTCATCAGAACTATTCTGTTCCTGAGTACTGATTTTTTATCGAAAATGTTAGTTTTTTGAGATGTGCACCTTATGACAGCTGATGAAAGAAAAAGTATCGATTTGTCACTGAAACACCATGAGAATATTTTGAAGAACTCGTCGAGCGCTACTCATCAGAACTTCCATCAGAACTATTTTGTTCCTGAGTACTGATTTTTTATCGAAAATGTTAGTTTTTTGAGGTATGCACCTTATGACAGCTGATGAAAGAAAAAGTATCGATTTGTCACTGAAACACCATGAGAATATTTTGAAGAACTCATCGAGCGCTACTCATCAGAACTTCCATCAGAACTATTTTGTTCCTGAGTACTGATTTTTTATCGAAAATGTTAGTTTTTTGAGGTATGCACCTTATGACAGCTGATGAAAGAAAAAGTATCGATTTGTCACTGAAACACCATTTGAATATTTTAAAGAACTCGTCGAGCGCTACTCAGAACTCTCATCAGAACTATTCTGTTCCTGAGTACTGATTTTTTATCGAAAATGTTAGTTTTTTGAGATGTGCACCTTATGACAGCTGATGAAAGAAAAAGTATCGATTTGTCACTGAAACACCATGAGAATATTTTGAAGAACTCGTCGAGCGCTACTCATCAGAACTTCCATCAGAACTATTTTGTTCCTGAGTACTGATTTTTTATCGAAAATGTTAGTTTTTTGAGGTATGCACCTTATGACAGCTGATGAAAGAAAAAGTATCGATTTGTCACTGAAACACCATGAGAATATTTTGAAGAACTCATCGAGCGCTACTCATCAGAACTTCCATCAGAACTATTTTGTTCCTGAGTACTGATTTTTTATCGAAAATGTTAGTTTTTTGAGGTATGCACCTTATGACAGCTGATGAAAGAAAAAGTATCGATTTGTCACTGAAACACCATTTGAATATTTTAAAGAACTCGTCGAGCGCTACTCAGAACTCTCATCAGAACTATTCTGTTCCTGAGTACTGATTTTTTATCGAAAATGTTAGTTTTTTGAGATGTGCACCTTATGACAGCTGATGAAAGAAAAAGTATCGATTTGTCACTGAAACACCATGAGAATATTTTGAAGAACTCGTCGAGCGCTACTCATCAGAACTTCCATCAGAACTATTTTGTTCCTGAGTACTGATTTTTTATCGAAAATGTTAGTTTTTTGAGGTATGCACCTTATGACAGCTGATGAAAGAAAAAGTATCGATTTGTCACTGAAACACCATTTGAATATTTTAAAGAACTCGTCGAGCGCTACTCAGAACTCTCATCAGAACTATTCTGTTCCTGAGTACTGATTTTTTATCGAAAATGTTAGTTTTTTGAGATGTGCACCTTATGACAGCTGATGAAAGAAAAAGTATCGATTTGTCACTGAAACACCATGAGAATATTTTGAAGAACTCATCGAGCGCTACTCA
Organism: Phaedon cochleariae; assembly: GCA_918026855.4. NCBI lineage: Eukaryota > Metazoa > Arthropoda > Insecta > Coleoptera > Chrysomelidae > Phaedon > Phaedon cochleariae. The sequence continues at coordinate 39,112,016 of OU896718.1, read as the reverse complement.
TCAGAACTTCCATCAGAACTATTTTGTTCCTGAGTACTGATTTTTTATCGAAAATGTTAGTTTTTTGAGGTATGCACCTTATGACAGCTGATGAAAGAAAAAGTATCGATTTGTCACTGAAACACCATGAGAATATTTTGAAGAACTCATCGAGCGCTACTCATCAGAACTTCCATCAGAACTATTTTGTTCCTGAGTACTGATTTTTTATCGAAAATGTTAGTTTTTTGAGGTATGCACCTTATGACAGCTGATGAAAGAAAAAGTATCGATTTGTCACTGAAACACCATTTGAATATTTTAAAGAACTCGTCGAGCGCTACTCAGAACTCTCATCAGAACTATTCTGTTCCTGAGTACTGATTTTTTATCGAAAATGTTAGTTTTTTGAGATGTGCACCTTATGACAGCTGATGAAAGAAAAAGTATCGATTTGTCACTGAAACACCATGAGAATATTTTGAAGAACTCATCGAGCGCTACTCATCAGAACTTCCATCAGAACTATTTTGTTCCTGAGTACTGATTTTTTATCGAAAATGTTAGTTTTTTGAGGTATGCACCTTATGACAGCTGATGAAAGAAAAAGTATCGATTTGTCACTGAAACACCATGAGAATATTTTGAAGAACTCATCGAGCGCTACTCATCAGAACTTCCATCAGAACTATTTTGTTCCTGAGTACTGATTTTTTATCGAAAATGTTAGTTTTTTGAGGTATGCACCTTATGACAGCTGATGAAAGAAAAAGTATCGATTTGTCACTGAAACACCATTTGAATATTTTAAAGAACTCGTCGAGCGCTACTCAGAACTCTCATCAGAACTATTCTGTTCCTGAGTACTGATTTTTTATCGAAAATGTTAGTTTTTTGAGATGTGCACCTTATGACAGCTGATGAAAGAAAAAGTATCGATTTGTCACTGAAACACCATGAGAATATTTTGAAGAACTCATCGAGCGCTACTCATCAGAACTTCCATCAGAACTATTTTGTTCCTGAGTACTGATTTTTTATCGAAAATGTTAGTTTTTTGAGGTATGCACCTTATGACAGCTGATGAAAGAAAAAGTATCGATTTGTCACTGAAACACCATTTGAATATTTTAAAGAACTCGTCGAGCGCTACTCAGAACTCTCATCAGAACTATTCTGTTCCTGAGTACTGATTTTTTATCGAAAATGTTAGTTTTTTGAGATGTGCACCTTATGACAGCTGATGAAAGAAAAAGTATCGATTTGTCACTGAAACACCATGAGAATATTTTGAAGAACTCATCGAGCGCTACTCATCAGAACTTCCATCAGAACTATTTTGTTCCTGAGTACTGATTTTTTATCGAAAATGTTAGTTTTTTGAGGTATGCACCTTATGACAGCTGATGAAAGAAAAAGTATCGATTTGTCACTGAAACACCATTTGAATATTTTAAAGAACTCGTCGAGCGCTACTCAGAACTCTCATCAGAACTATTCTGTTCCTGAGTACTGATTTTTTATCGAAAATGTTAGTTTTTTGAGATGTGCACCTTATGACAGCTGATGAAAGAAAAAGTATCGATTTGTCACTGAAACACCATGAGAATATTTTGAAGAACTCGTCGAGCGCTACTCATCAGAACTTCCATCAGAACTATTTTGTTCCTGAGTACTGATTTTTTATCGAAAATGTTAGTTTTTTGAGATGTGCACCTTATGACAGCTGATGAAAGAAAAAGTATCGATTTGTCACTGAAACACCATGAGAATATTTTGAAGAACTCATCGAGCGCTACTCATCAGAACTTCCATCAGAACTATTTTGTTCCTGAGTACTGATTTTTTATCGAAAATGTTAGTTTTTTGAGGTATGCACCTTATGACAGCTGATGAAAGAAAAAGTATCGATTTGTCACTGAAACACCATTTGAATATTTTAAAGAACTCGTCGAGCGCTACTCAGAACTCTCATCAGAACTATTCTGTTCCTGAGTACTGATTTTTTATCGAAAATGTTAGTTTTTTGAGATGTGCACCTTATGACAGCTGATGAAAGAAAAAGTATCGATTTGTCACTGAAACACCATGAGAATATTTTGAAGAACTCATCGAGCGCTACTCATCAGAACTTCCATCAGAACTATTTTGTTCCTGAGTACTGATTTTTTATCGAAAATGTTAGTTTTTTGAGGTATGCACCTTATGACAGCTGATGAAAGAAAAAGTATCGATTTGTCACTGAAACACCATTTGAATATTTTAAAGAACTCGTCGAGCGCTACTCAGAACTCTCATCAGAACTATTCTGTTCCTGAGTACTGATTTTTTATCGAAAATGTTAGTTTTTTGAGATGTGCACCTTATGACAGCTGATGAAAGAAAAAGTATCGATTTGTCACTGAAACACCATGAGAATATTTTGAAGAACTCGTCGAGCGCTACTCAGAACTCTCATCAGAACTATTCTGTTTTTAAGTATCATTTTTTTACTGAAACTTAGTTTTTTGAGGTATACACCTTATGACAGCTGATAAAAGAAAAAGTATCGATTTGTCACTAAAACACCATTTGAATATTTTGAAGAACTCGTCGAGCGCTACTCAGAACTCCCATCAGAACTGTCCTGTTCTTTGGAATAAATTTTTCACCTTATGACAGCTGATTTTTTTCTTCGTTTTTTTCAGATTCCACAGTTCCTAATGATCCTCCTCCTTTTTCCTCGATAGCTTTTTCTTCAATACGAAACAGAACGGAATAGTATTTCACCAAGAAATGCTGGCTATAGAAACACATTTTCGTATTTAATTTCCTTAAATCATTCGATAATTTCCTTAGTTCACCAGAACTATTGATGAAATAGGTGTAGAACTCCAGAACTCTTTATAATACAACAAAAAAATATATCAGAACCCATTTTCTCTAAAAAAACGACGCTGTGTGAAGTTAGCGCTCAAAATTTATTTTTTTCAATGACACCTACGATTTGCTGGAACTATTCAAAATTTCAGTCAGGAACTCTAGAACTCTATCAAATCTACTCAGAACTGAAAAAAAAATTGAGTTTTTCGAAAAAAACGGCGCCAACTTCACATGAGTGTAAAAACAGTACAAAAAAGATGAATGTTAGACCCATTTTGATAGAGATTCTTTCAAGCTGATAGATTTCAGAGTGAAAGACTGCTGTGCCGTCAATTTATAAAACAGAGACTTTCAAAAAAAGAGTTCCGTCGTCATCGTATTGGGAATTACTGAAATGATACGATCGCAGAGAAAGAAAATGAGAATGAGATGATGCGGAAAGAAAGTGAAAGTTTGAAATCAAAACTAGAAGATTTAGAGAAATTGCAATGTGCTATGTCATCAATCGGTGTTTTGAATTCAGATCAAATTCAAAATTTACAGGTGTATATAGACTGCAGGAACTCATCAGGAAGAGGTGGGAAACCAACACAATTAAAATTATATTGTGACAATTATATATCTTCTATTTTTCTATATCCAAACAGAAAACAACTATATTTTCTAGGCTATATGTGATACTACGTCGTGGAGCACTTAAATCATCTTTCTTATATCTAATGTAGTGAAGAAATATCTGATGACGAAAATTTGCAATAGCCATCTCAGGAATAGATTATGAAAATTATCGATTCGAAATTTGAACACCCTGTTGTTCATTATTTGAAAATCCAATAGTTATTATTCTAGTTAAAATAGCCCTATTTCTCACTTCTATACCTACGGCTATGAACGGTTTGACAAATAATATAACCCTCAAAATTGTTTCTGACAATCATTGATACTAGGGGAATTGAAAAGACAGAGCTCGATATGTATGTCTTATTCCTTTATTCTTTATCTCTCCCAAGAGTCTTGGTCTTGGAATATATCCTAGCATGTTCGGAAATGTCATCTTTTCAAATTAGTTTTTCTCGAGGTTTTTCTATATTTTCAGAAATTCTGTATCTGGAAGAGACTCGGAGATATTTCTCAAATCACCATTAGACACTGAATGTAGCAGACAACTTATATAATCTTGACTTATTGGATATTTTTTGCAAAATTAAACACAAATTCAGGAAATAAGTATATTCCTCGGAAAAATCCTTCCAAACGAAACGTAAACAATACAATAGCAATTTTCCTAACAAGTGCAGAAAGTAATTCTTTCCCGCACGCGACTGCCGTTGACACGAACGACGCGAAGCGGAGTTCGGGCAAGCAGTCGAGTGCGGGAAAGATACTTTCCGCATGAGTTAGGAACGATATTTTTTCTACAAGCGTAGGAAATTGATTGATCTGTTCAATTGATTATTCATTTATATAGGAACAACTAACAAGAGAAATATATTCTCTTGTGAACTTACAGTTTGACGCATTATGTATAGGTTCATTGCGGAAGCCAGCAGGACCATAAGGTGTTTGGTCTCTGGGTTTCAGACACTTCTAGGAAATGAGCCAAAAATCCTTCTTCTTATTCGATATTTTCATTCGTTTCCCATCAGATCAATCCTCTGATCAATCCAAATCTATATAGGAGGATATTTATAATAATCAATTTTTATTCTTCAATATTTCCTAATTTTCACAATAAATAGTGCAATTTGATGGATGATTCTGAATATACATACTTAATACTGCAACAAACAAACTCAAACTCTCATATTCCATCACTTACCACTATATTTTGCGGGAAAATTTTTCCCAAACTAAATTGCGTGCGGGTATAGGGTGAATCACGCACGCTTGTAGAAAAAATATGTATCGCAATCGACTGTGAAATACCAAGAAGCGGTGTTGCAACATTGGCCAAACATTATTGAAAATTCTCATATTGACAAAACTGAAGCACTTGACAGATGACCAGAATATTCATGAATCACTATGGATTGATTCTTCAGAATTGTTATTATACATATATAATACGAATAACAAATAAATGCAAGTGTTAAAATACATTCATGAACAGATCACTTTTATAATTTAGGCGATTGATGGGATCTAATTGAGATTAGATCTAATATTATGGTTGTTGTGCGAATTCATGTTAGCATCAGAATATTCGTTATATGTAATCCTTCAAGGGGGTTTGTTGTTCGGAGGTTTATCTCTTACAAATGTTCCATCTACAGTGAAACACTATAGTTTATTCATCATCCGAGTATTATTTGGATTATGTTTGGATTGTCCGAATCGTATAGGTTAGTTTTAATTTGGCTCACTGCCTACTAGATAACTACTCTGGATTCCAGGATTGCAGAATACGTTAATTAATGTTTGCGGCTTTGTGGTTTTGTATGTGTATCTGAGCGAATTTGTCATAATCTGTTGTTGACGTGTATATGTGAAATTGTACAGTGTGGAATAAAATCGGTTTATTCATAACAGAAATATATTCCAAAATCCTCGATTCACTCAACACCTTGTTAGAGAAGTATTTTGAATCTTTTTTTTTATTCGGCTGAGCCATAGCTACAGGAGAGCATTTGAAATATTTGAAATTCAATGGATTTTGCATTCAAATTGTTAATAATGTTTCTTCATTTCATTGTATTACTCGTGTGGGAAAATACTAAGGAAGTATAAACTTATTAGTTCTGGCAAAAAAGTTATGTTGCTATGTGCAAACAGCTAAATATTTAATAAATTGATCCGTTTGAAGTGTCATGAGTAACAAATTTTTCATATCGACTTTGAATCTTGTTTCCTCTTCAATATGTTTCAAATCATAGGGTAATGGATAATCTCGTGAATTATAGAAAATGATTCCGTTGTAGAATACTGATTGTTTGTCAATAATGGAGTTATTCAACTGTCTCGTTTCATGAGTATGAATTGTATTTACATCAGTAAAGTTCATGTTAGATTTTTTTTCTCACAAAATGAATGAAAGAACAAATTTTCATTTCATATAAAGTTGATGAATTTAACAGATTTTTTGGTTTGTATAGAGATTACTTGATTCCAGGTAATGTAAATTGTAAATGTACCTAATTGTTTCATTTTGTAATTTCATTAATGGTTTCAAATGCGATATACTTGTGCTTCCCCAAATTGATATTAAATATTGTAATTTTGAGTAAATACTGGTTATCCGTACGACCTCGTTGTTTCCATAACTGGATAATTATTGTCTAGGAACAGCAACAATGATTACTTATTACCAAAACTGATTTTGCTATTACACCAAACCTATTTTTTTCGCGTTTTAAATGAGAACGTTTCGTCTTTCAAATATTTGATGAAGATAATGAAGAAAAACCCAGAACCTAGTTAAATCCCATTAGCAGTTTCGTACCAGGATGGACACAGTCCGAAATAGTTTTAGTTTGAAGCTCTTTGGTAATCCAAGGATTTCACGAGGGTCGAGAAGATCCGTTTAATTAATATAGCGGTTGTATTCGGTGGTAATATGTGGTGAAGCGTATAGAATTCATCAAGCCTCCTCCAGAGTCCAGTTAGTGTTTTTTGATGAACATTGTTGTATATTGATGGTTGTTTGCAAACTCCACGAAAATCTCTCGCGGGTTGATTCCCCAAAAAGAAATGTGAAACATAGTTCATATGAACATGGTTATATACGGTAATTATTCCAAAGAGAATAACAATCCCTTGAAGATGGGCCAGTTATTAGAATGGTTTTCATTCGATACCTCCGACACCAACAATGGCTATATATAGAAAAAAAAAAGTTAAAGTCATAGTCAATAAAAATTTCATGCTGCATTATGGATGTTGTTAGTAGTTGGTTTTACAAGTTATAGATATACTTAGTATATGTCATCAGAATATCATGATAACTATTGAAGGAAAATAAATTTGTTCTTTCGATTCAAACGCATTTTATCTCCAAAACGAACTGTCCTACGATCTATGTTTGGAGGAACGTTCTCCTATTTTCCATATTTCGCAACTATCAAGTGGATCACCTGGTATGTTGATGAGATTGTTCGAGAATGGTTGAAATCTGTAGATCTGAGAGTAGAAAGTGGTTGAATGATTGAATATTCCCATTATACCTATGAAAGAATCGAGATGTCAACCATGTTTGTCTCATCAGTAGATGGACCTTCCCTGTTTATAGAAGCAGATTGACATTTTTTGCATTACTATTTCACTTCTCCGAATTAGAGTGGAATTAGAATTTGGTCTTCAGTAGTTGGTTGCTTGATCAGATCATCGAGTATAGGAAAAAAGGGGAAACCATACATATTTTATGCCGCAGTGTATTAACCCTTTTTACATACAATACAATATTGTACATTTGAACTTTTTTGGCCTCATTTTCCTTCTGCAGCTTTTTGGTGACGCCATTGTTTACGATACCAATATTTCTCTTCGGAGTTGCTTTGATGAATTTACGTGACCCTTTTGTTTGCTGAAAACTATATTTACACTCCAACCAATTCGATTGGGACCTTCTATGCTTGTCTGCCGCTGATCTCGACGAAAATGAGGAAAAGAGAACGTAACGACTTTAGACTACACAAAAAATAGGGGAAAAGTCTGTTGCACTTTTTGCTTTTACGGTTATTTCATTTGAAGTTTTAATGAAAAACGGCTCTCACTCGCTTTTGAGATGCTTCGTTCCGGTAATTAGGATTCTGTTTTTTGTTTCGGAGACCAACAAGATAAATGAATTGAATACATCAACTTCATCTTTGTTATTTTGTATAGAAAATAGAAAATTTACTTAGGATTTTCAATTTTTACACTACAGGGTATCTCAGAATATCTTGAACAAGCGATATCTTGGTTATTTGGAAAGATCAAGAGATGAACCAAGAATACTTATTTCGAAACATATCAACAGGTCCCTATTCCCATAAGGGTATCCGAACATTTTTTTTTAAATTGCTCCTTCTAATTCCTGATTGATTTTGATTTGATGATCAGATAATAATATGAGCCCCAAATCTCATGATTCATACACGGTTTCGATACAATCATAATTTGTCACAGTGTAACTAGGTTTTAATTCCATATTATGAATTTTTTTGTGTTGACTTGAAAACCACAAAGTATTGCTTCTCTTTCATGTATTTGGTGTTTCTGTTGGATGGATATTTCAGAACCATTCTCACTATGAAGGTTTGCTATATCAACCCATTTCAAGAAAATTCATATCATATATTGCTAATTAAGTGTTGATTCAATCGGAGTTAGCTCTGAAATCCTTCCAATAAGGATTACATCCAAAAATGCTTTACTGTGTAGGCAATGATGTTTCGATCAAATTAATCATTTTTAGTCAAATAAAATTTGAAAACTTAGATTTTTTCTCATGTAGCAGTGAATTTCGCTCACCAAAGTGCGAGAATCTGAGAATATGATTCAATCATTGCTTGTAATATCTCAACTATCATTCCGATAATAATGAAATTTTGGACACATGAAAATTGGACTGGGTATGTATGAGGTTGAGGGAGAGCAGCATACAACCAAACCTTTTGAGCATTTTCAAGTACATTTGACAGCCAATTTTTAGGAAATGTGTCCAGATTCCAGATAGAGAAACACTGAATGAGTGCCTCCACCAAAATTTTAATAAACAGTATCAAAAATTAAAGAGGAATGAGTGAATTTCAAACAAGGTAGCATATTTTTGACTTGTTGCCATTATTGGCAGCCCGAAGAGAGTCCTCTGTGTGGAGTCTTAGTAACTATCGGTCAGTAAAGTATTGATCATTGGCTTTTTAATTATTGGTGGAGGCACTCATTTGTTCTACCAAAATGGAATGACTTGGAATTTTAATTTCACTGGCGGGAACGCGAAATGTATATACAGGGTGAGTCATGAGGGGAATACCTAATGACCATCAGAAAGTGTCTGCTCCTCTTCTTCACTTATATATAGGGTGAATTATGGGATTTGGCAAAACAAAATTTTGGTTATAACTTTCCAACAGCTTCTTCGATTTGTCTGATTTTTGCATGGGATATCCTGCTACTACTCTCTAATCGACTGACATATTGAGAATTAGGAAAATCCAGGACCGTTCTTGAAAAATTTTGCTAGGTCAATTTATATCAAAAGGTTCATCCTGTATTTGGTTTTTGTGAACTGTGGCAGGAAAAATTCAAAGGTCATAAATGGACATCGGAAATAAAATATCCGAAATTTCCCTCACACTTTCACCCAATTTTTCAAAAAACGATACATTCTAAGAAAAGATGAAATGTTTGCAACAAATACATTTATTTGAAAATGAATACTTCGCAACGCAGAAATTTCACGATTTAAACTGAGACTGACATTTTCAATGCTTTAGCTCAATGGAAATCATCATGTTCTTCAATTTCCAGGCCTGGATTTCGTCATTTTATTTTTTTGTGGAGGGTAATAATAATCACCCTGTAGGTCTTTTTCGGATCAGTGGATGGGGTATCTGTATGGATATTAATGGCAGTCGATTCAAATGATTCTAGAAAGTCAATCAGAAAATGGAGGTGTTGAAAAGGAATATTCTCAGATGAATCATGAACATACAAAAATGTATATATATTTATATAAAGCAATACATTGAGAATTCGCATTCTCTATGTGATGAGAATATGAAATTTTTCTCAGTCTATTCAATAGAAAACAACTACTTTCCTGCCTATATGCCACGACGAACATTGAATTATATCTATTGAACACACACGATAAGAGTTTGAAAATAAAATATGAAATCTTCTGAAATTGAGAATTTGCATTCTCCTTCAGACATAAATATGTATATATTGTATCTTTCTTTTATTTTATTCAGACCAGGGAAGAGTCCCTCTTATCCTGATATCTATTATGGAACAAAATAAAAACGGTATTGAAGTTTGATGCGAACAGCCCTTCTGCCCCAAATAAGTTTCAGAAATACATTCTAAGAATTGAAAGAGATCGAACTGAAAAAATAAATATCAAAAACTTGAGAATAGTAAATTTGGTCATAATGTCGATATTTTCTCTAGTTTATGGACAATCTCGGTCTTTTGAACTTTGATTGATCACCTGGGTCATAATCAACTGCATTTCGAAGAAGCTGATTCTCATGAACCTCAGCTTTTTCGAAAGTCTTGATGTTTCGTTCTTTAATGACTGACACGATTGAAGGGAGTTTCAGATCCCTGGCGATCTGGTTATTCCGAACATACCAAGGAGATCCTGTCACCATTCTCGCGACTTTGTTTTGTAATGTTTGTAATCTGGTGATATGAGATTTAGCTGTGTGGCCCCAGACTACTGAGGCATACAGTAAAATTGGCCTGATAGCCATGATATAAATATTCAATTTTTTCTCAAACCCAATTTACTTCGCCTGTTTAGAAATGGATACAGGGCTCCAATGGCTCGTTTAGCTTTAGAAACTTGCTGTTCAATGTGCTGGGCCCAGGTGAGCTTTTTGTCAATGCACACACCTATAGGTATTTAACTTGTGAAGACCACTCTAACTCATGACCATCCAGGACTATTCTGGTTCTGGGAGGCCTCCGCTCCCTTCCGAGTGCAACCAATTGTGTTTTTGTAGGATTCAATTTGATCTTCCATCTTAGGAAGTACTCCTGAAGAGAATTCAGTGCGCTTTGGAGGTTCATAGCTGCTTGCTCGAAATTTGTCGAATATGCAAGAACTGCCGTATCATCAGCAAAAAGCGACATCTTGCACATCACTGGTCTTGGCAAATCGCTAGTATATAAACTGTACAACAGCGGAGATAAAACTGCACCCTGAGGAACACCAGCTTCAATGGGCTTAATACCAGATCGTTGATCATCAAGTTTTACTTGAAAAGTTCGATTTTTCAGAAATGAACACATCAACTGAATCAAATCGTCAGGAAAGCCCATATCGATCATTTTGTATAAGATACCATCATGCCACACCTTGTCAAATGAATATTCAACAGAAAACAATTACTTTCCTGGCTATCTGCCACGTCGAACATTGAATAATAATTAATTATAATTAATAGAAGAAGAACATGTTGATTTCCATATAGCTAAAATATTGAGAATGCAAGTCTTACTTTCATTCGTGAAATTCATGTGTTGCCAAAATTTCGTTTCTTCTAAAAATGTATCTTTTTTTGAAAAATGCTGTGAAAGTGGGAGACAAATTTTGGATATTTCATTTTTGATGTTCGTTTGTGAGCTCTGGATATTGCCTGTCACAGTTTAAAAAAACCATATACAGGACGAACTTTTTGATAAAAATTGAAGTAGCAAAATGTTTCAAGAACGGTCCTGGATTTCCCTGATTCTGAATAAGTCAGTCGATCAGATAGTAGTAGCAGAATATTTCATGAAAAAATGAGACAAATCGAAGAAGAAGAGACACTTTTTGATGGCCATAAGGTATTCAGGGTGGTAGGAATATGTACAGTTCCTCAGGACTCACCCTGTATAATCAAGAAATGCTAAGATATGAATAAAGCCCTGGACAGTGGGATGGTCGCGTTGGGCTTGGAAACCCGAATAATATATCGGAGATGTCCGAACGGAGAAAAAATGTATATCAACAGGTGAGCTGTCACCTGCACCAATCGTCTTGATAGATTGTCTTCATCGATGAGTTCGTTCAGAGCAAGTGATTTTGTCTCAGAAGAATAATTCAATAATGATGATTATTCGTTAACCTATAGCACTAGTTTAGTGTTCCCTTATAATTACCAACAAGTGTCCTGATCACTGACAGCAGAAACATTGTTTCCTAAATATTGTTGTGCCAACTTCAAGATACTTATTTTTCTACCGTTGGTGAACATTTTCTTGCCATAATCGAATTTTTTTCGAGAAAACGATTTACTTGGCTGATTTTTCTTAGTGTAGTTATAGGAGGGTCATGTTTTCGTTGAAATACCCTGTATTATTTTACGTATACATATAAATAGATCATTTTTTGAATTATTGATAATGCTTAAATGACACATCTGATTTTGGGACATCTGCAACAATATCAGAGAGTCAAGCCTTTGAAGTTTGATAATTTTCTTGTTTGTGGGAAAATTGAGCAGATAAACATAAATATAGGTTTTGGCAGAGCTTTAATATGGTGGCTTCAAGTATGCCAACTGAAATCCACATTTCTCAGTTTATTTTAGAAACTGAATTTTCTACTCCTAGAATGTCCGATGGCAAGACATTGTCTAATAATAGACATTTGTCACTTTTGAGTTTCCATATATTTTGCTCTCTTCTCTTCTATTCATTTCAGCTATATCCTGTTGATGGGTTAGTCATCCGAATATACAAGAACAATTTTTTTATTCAAAAAAATATACTCAGCTATTTTCATCCAGAATGCTCTTGAACAAAATTGCATAAATCCATGATGACAGTTTATTACATACCTATCATTATTATTCTTGTATAGGTAGGTATATTACCAAGATAAAAAATGAAGCTAAGGAAACATTTTTCATCAAAGAATCATCAGAACAACCTCGAATGAAGCTCTGAAATAAGAAAATAATGATAACACAGTGCTGTCCGACACTCATGAATTCATTCAAATTCATTCAAATGTCAGGTTATTATAGCTAACTATTTCTTCATTGAAGACATCGAAAAATGTCAACTATTTCTCTATTTGTTGGTTTTTTGATACTATACATGAGTTCCTCCATTCCTTTATGTGAATATACATGTAGCATATTCAATAATCAGTGAAATGAAATAGTTAACGATTAGGTCGAATCTTTCAATTAGTGCACCCTGTATACAGCGTGTTACATTTGAAATACTCCGTCCTCTATCAGTCTCAATTATAAGAATCTTTTTTTATGTTCTGGTTCCCACGAAAAGGGATATCCTGTGATGTTCAGAGAACATCGTGAGAACCAAGGGAAATAAGGTAGGAATTGATGTTCTTCTTAAATTTCTGGAGGTTATATGCCTTGGGGAACACCTCCCTTGGCAATGTGTTCCAGAGCCTCGCTTTTCGTTGAATGAACGAGTCTTTCGAAAGAGATGTTCTACAGGTCTCCGAAATGACCACGAAGGGGTGCGAAGCCTCAACTCGACGGGTTAATCTCGCGGGGACTGCCAAGGGAGGAACAATTGTTCATATTTCAGAAGAGCATCGTCCATGAAAATATCTATTAAATAGAGCCAGATCGCCAACTTTTCTACGATGTTCCACAGAAGTGATTGAGTTTGTGAGCGAGGCATCACCCATGAGACGAATTGCCCTTTTTTGGACAGAATCCAACAGTTTCAGGGTATGTTTGGGTGCTGCACTCCAAATATGGGAACAGTATTCCAGGACAGGTTGGATCTGTGCCTTATAGATCATAAGCAGCTGACCGGAAGTGAAATAGCTCCTGGCCCGAAACAGAAAACCAAATTTTTGGGATGCACTTTTAGCAATTGATCCCACGTGATTTTCCCAAGAAAGGTTATTGCTGATAGTAATACCAAGCATCAAAATGGATGTCTTCAAAGGTATGGTTACTCCTGACAAGCTAATGTTGGGCACAGTGAGATCGGCTTTTCTAGAGAATAGGCATGCCTGTATTTTGTTTGCGTTGAAATCTACCAAGTAATGGGATCCCCATTCCAGAATTGTTGCCAAGTCAATATTTATGTTGTCAACATTTCTACCTCGTTCGTTTCTGATTTGCCTGGCTGGTATTGGAGCCCTGGAAGAGAAGGCGGTATGGAGGGTACTATCATCTGCGAAGCTGTGTACTGGACATGAAGTTGCTTCTAACAAATCGTTGATATGGAGTAAAAATAGTGTTGGTGCTAGAATTGATCCTTGCGGAACACCAGCATTTATGATGAGAGAGTCAGATGAAACTCCGTCGACCACTACATGGAGAGACCTGTTCGAGAGAAAACTAGCTAGCAGAGAACATAGCTGGGGAGGCAAGCCATAAAATGTAAGCTTGGCGAGGAGTCCGTGGTGCCAGACTCGATCGAATGCCTTGGAGATATCAAGTGCCACGGCTAACCAAATATGGATCGATATGAAAACGATACGTTTTCTAAAGACGAACATTATTTTAAGACAGTTTCGCTTTTCATCCAACCTTTTGAAGACCCTGTACATAATTTATTGAATGTAATTTTCCCCTACAATGGAGTGCTTGTTAAACACGATCAAGCCATAAATCGGAATGGATATTTATCTTAATTGATCTTATTAAAGGATAGAGGATTAATTGAAGGCAGCTCGTGGAATAGCAGCGAATATTACACAAGAGCAGGAAATAATATTCCTGTTTCCTGAAGTATTCAATTAATAGGATTTGAACGAGTTACCAGTTTATCTTGAACAATAATCAATATTAATTATTACTCGAACCTTCTTCGTGCCCTGAGAGATTCATCGTTTTTTATAAAATATACTTAAAACAATTAATAATCCCTATAACATCTTTTTGATATCTCATTATCATTACTTCACACAGGGTGTTCGAAAATTGCTGACACACAGAGCTACCACGTGTAATAAAGGTCAAAATGAGGAGAGTTCAAAGTTCACATAAAAAGCAGGTGCATTTAAATTTTTTACGCCGAATTGACCTTTGTATTGATGAGAAGTTCTCTCGAAGGAGTAGACAGATTGAGACCTTAGAGTGAACCAGTGACAAGATCTGGAGAGTAGGCAGATTGAGACCCCGGCGTCAAGTCACATACCTCCCGTGAAAAAATGGCAAAAATTGCAACAATTCCTGAAAATTACTGAAAATTGATAAAAATTGCAAAAATTCCTGAAAATTGTTAAAATTATAAATATTCCTGAAAATTGCAAAAATTGCAAAAATTGCAGAAATTGCAAAAATTCCTGATGATTGCAAATTGCAGAAATTGCAAAAATTCCTGAAAATTGTGGAAATTCCTGAAAATTGCAAAAATCGCAAAAATGCCTGAAAATTGCAAAAATTGCAAAAATTCCTGAAAATTGCAGAAATTGCAAATATTCCTGAAAAATGCAGAAATTGCAAAAATTCCTGAAAATTGTGAAAATTGCAAAAAATCCTGAAAATTGCAAATATTGCAGAAATTGCAAAAATTCCTGAAAATTGGGAAAATTCCTGAATATTGCAAATATCGCAAAAATGCCTAAAAATTGCAAAAATCGCAAAAATGCCTGAAAATTGCAAAAATTGCAAAAATCGCAAAAATTCCTGAAAATTGCAGAAATTGCAAAAATCGCAAAAATGCCTGAAAATTGCAAGAATTGCAAAAATTCCTGAAAAGTGCAAAAATTCCTGAAAATTACGAAAATTGCAGAAATTGCAAAAATTCCTGAAAATTACTGAAAATTGCAAAAACCTCAAAAATTCCTGAATATTGTAAAAATTGCGAAAATTCCTAATAATTGCAAAAATTGCAGAAATTACAAAAATTCCTGAAAATTGTGAAAATTGCAAAAACTCCTGATAATTGTGAACATTGCATAAATGCCTGAAAATTGCAAAAATCGCAAAAATGACTGAAAATTGCAAAAATCGCAAAAATGCCTGAAAATTGCAAAAAATGACTGAAAATTGCAAAAATTGCAAAAATTCATGAAAAATGCAAAAATTCATGAACATCGCAAAAATGCCTGAAAATTGATAAAATTGCAAAAATTGCAAAAATTGCAAAAATTGCAAAAATTGCAAAAATTGCAAAAATTGCAAAAATTCCTAAAAATTGCAGAAATTGTAAAAATTCATGAAAATTGTAAAAATTCCAAAGAATTGCAAAAATCGCAAGAATGCCTGAAAATTGCAAAAATTCCTGAAAATTGCGAAAATTACTGAAAATTGCAAAAATCGCAACCATTCCTGAAAATTGCAAAAATGCCTTAAAATTGCAAAAATCGCAAAAATGCCTGAAAATTGCGAAAATTGCAAAAATGACTGAAAATTGCAAAAATTGCAAAAGTTCCTGAAAATTGCAAAAATTCATAACAATTTTAGAAACCTGAAAATTGCAAATATTGCAGAAATTGAAAAAAATTCCTGAAAATTGAGAAAATTCCTGAAGATTGCAAAAGTCGCAAAAATGCCTAAAAATTGAAAAAATCGCAAAAATGCCTGAAAATTGCAAAAATCGCAAAAATTCCTGAAGATTGCACAAATTGCAAAAATCGCAAAAATGCCTGAAAATTGCAAGAATTGCAAAAATTCCTGAAAAGTGCAAAAATTCCTGAAAATTACGAAAATTGCAGAAATTGCAAAAATTCCTGAAATTTGTGAAAATTGCAAAAATTCCTGAAAATTACTGAAAATTGCAAAAAACCGCAAAAATTCCTGAATATTGTAAAAATTGCGAATATTCCTAATAATTGCAAAAATTGCAGAAATTAGAAAAATTCCTGAAAATTGTGAAAATTGCAAAAATTCCTGAAAATTGTGAACATTGCATAAATGCCTGAAAATTGCAAAAATCGCAAAAATGCCTGAAAATTGCAAAAATTGCAAAAATGACTGAAAATTGCAAAAATTCATGAAAATTGCAAAAATTCATGAACATCGCAAAAATGCCTGAAAATTTATAAAATTGCAAAAATTCCTGAAAATTGCAAAAATTGCAAAAATTCCTGAAAATTGCAGAAATTGTAAAAATTCATGAAAATTGTAAAAATTCCAGAGAATTGCAAAAATCGCAAGAATGCCTGAAAATTGCGAAAATTCCTGAAAATTGCGAAAATTACTGAAAATTGCAAAAATCGCAACAATTCCTGAAAATTGCAAAAATGCCTGAAGATTGTGGAAATTGCAAAAATGCCTTAAAATCGCAAAAATCGCAAAAATGCCTGAAAATTGCGAAAATTGCAAAAATAACTGAAAATTGCAAAAATTGCAAAAATTCCTGAAAATTGCAAAAATTGCAAAAATTCCTGAAAATTGCAAAAATTCATAAAAATTTTAGAAACCTGAAAATTGCAAAAATCCCAAAAATGCCTTAAAATTGCATAAATTGCAAAAATTCCTGAAAACTGCAAAATTTCCTGAAAATTGTGAAAATTGCAAAATTTCCTGGAAATTGCAAAAATTCCATAAAATGCAAAAATTCCTGAAAGTTGTGAAAATTCCTGAAAATTGCAAAAATCGCAAAAATGACTAAAAATTGCAAAAATCGCGAAAATGCCTGAAAATTGCAGAAATTGCAAAAATTCATGAAAATTGCAAAAATTGCAAAAATTCCTGAAAATTGCAAAAATTCCTGAAAATTGCAAAAATCGCAAAAATGCCTGAAAATTGTAGAAATTGCAAAAATGCCTGCAAATCATAAAAATTGCGAAAATTTGCGAAAATTACTGAAAATTGCAAAAATCGCAAAAATTCCTGAAAATTGCAAAAATTGCAAAAATTCCTGAAAATTGTGAAAATTGCAAAAATTCCTGAAAATTGCAAAAATTGCAGAAATTTCAAAAATTCCTGAAAATTGTGAAAATTCCTGAAAATTGCAAAAATCGCAAAAATGCCTGAAAATTGCAAAAATTCCTGAAAATTGCAGAAATTGCAATAATTTATGAAAATTGTAAAAATTCCCGGAAACTGCAAAAATCGCGAAAATGCCTGAAGATTGTAACAATTGCAAAAATGCCTGAAAATTGTAAAAATCGCAAAAATTCATGAAAATTGGAAAAAATTCCTGAAAATTTGAAAAATTACAAAAATTCCTGAAAATTGCAGAAATTGCAAAAATTCATGAAAATTGCAGAAATTGCAAAAATTCATGAAAATCGCAAAGATGCCTGAAAATTGCAAAATATGCAAAAATTCCTGAAAATTGCAAAAATTCCTGAAAATTTTTTCAGATTTCAAGAAAAATTCATACAAAATTTCATTACAATGTTGCCAGTAGTTTCGACATAATCGTGAAAAATGTGTGAAAAAATCAATTTTTCAACACCTTGTATCATGAAAACGAATGCCGTTACGACATTTTTTCACTGAGCAAACCCAACTTATTTTGCCGTGTTCTACCTACCCTAGGAAGGGGGTTAGGTTTCTTTGAAACACCCTGTATATCCATTTTTTCATGTTCATATAATTCATCTGAGAATATTCCTTTTCAATATCTTCACCCTATCAAGGGGTTCAAACTTGAACGATGGAAACTTGTTATTTTCTTATACCTTCAATCGCAGGTTCGTGATTAGGTTTTCTCAATTCAGAATTTCTTTCCACGTCCTGTATGATGAATATCAAGTTGTCATACATCCAAAAACATTTTTGTTCTAGTTTATCTTCTGTACAGGGTGGTCAACTAAGACTCCAGAGTTCGATTTCTCTGTTGTCTTGAGAGATACAAAAAAAAGTCATGTATCAAAATTGAAGTAATAACCGAGCTTCACATTTCAAAATTTCTTTGAAATACACAGGGTGTTCCGTAAGGTCACAGCACATCAAAGCTATGTTTTTTTTTATATGAACACCCTATATATTTTATTTCATTTTTGAATTCTCCCTGAAGATTTGATTTCAACGACCCATCATACTTAGGGTCTAGCAGTGAAAGTTACTGACATAGGTATAGGGTGTGCAAAATCGAGATTTTCCAAGTTCAGGATTTTTTTTTGTCGAAACTGTTCATTATTCGTCAAAACGGTTCACATGTCCCCAACTCAACTTTTCACTCACTATCAAATTGGTGTTCAATTGAAATTGATACAAGATGGTCAAAAACTCTAAATTTATAATTTGTTAAATGTCAATTGAACACCAATTTGATAGTGAGTGATAAGTTGAGATAGGGACATGTAAACTGTTTTGACGAATAATGAACAGTTTCGACAGATAAAAATCCTGAACTTGGAAAATCTCGATTTTGCACACCCTATATGTCAGTAACTTTCACTGCTAGACCCTAAGTATGATACGTCGTTGAAATCAGATCTTCAGGGAGAATTCAAAAATGGAATAAAATATAGGGTGTTCCAATGAAAAAAACATAGCTTTGATGTGCTGTGACCTTACGGAACACCCTGTGTATTTCAAAGAAATTTTGAAATGTGAAGCTCGGTTATCACTTTAATTTGAATACGAAACTTTTTTTTGTATCTCTCAAGACAACAGAGGTATCAAACACTGGATTCTTAGTTGACCAACCTGTACATATGTACATACATAGTCCGACTATATCGTTTTTTCTTCTTTAACTGATCATATTTGATGTATCTGACTGTCTGTGAGACAGAATATTAGTTTCAGTATATACATGTGGCAAATAAAAAGCTTCCTCCGTATTTTTCGACAAAAACTCTATCGGAATGAATGAAAATGTATTGCAAAAAAAATTATTACCAATGATGCTGTAGAATTGTAGATGAAGAAGGTGAAATTAAAGGGGCAATATATCGAGTAGCTTCATCTTTTCGGTCGATATCATTTCCGAGAGGGTAGGTAATTTTCTTGAAGGCAAGTATAGGGAAGTTGGAGTTGAGTAATTAAGGACCAGTAAGACAAGATAACAGAGAAGACTGCCCCTAGTCCCAGGTGGCTACTATTTATCTAGGGATTATAGTATCAGGCTACAATTATTTTATGCGTCTCAGATTTTCGAATTGAGAAAAGGAATGAGACTCTTATTTCTACTTGATTCACCTTATATTTGAAATAATGTTGTTAATATCATAGAATAACCAGACACATCGTTTACTGAACCACACATATAGGATACAAATGTAGAAGTGTAAGGGAGGGATAATCATTCAATGACATAAAACTTTTCAATAGGCAGATCATCGAAAATCAGATGACTTGTTATCCTGAAGTGAATCTTATTGTGATTTCATTCCAAGTTTGGAAAATCATATTTTTCAAGCATTTGTCACTTCTACTTCATTCCTCTTCACTCAATACCTGTTAGAACCCTATTTTGAATTTCTATGATAAAGTGGTTTCTCAATAAAACACTGATTCTAACTACCAATATCGATCGGTTTATTTTCAAAGAGTCCAAAACATTTTTGTACCTCGAAATACAGTGTGTTTCACTTCATATATATCTCAGATTCTCGTAGTGCGATTATTGCCAAATTTGGATCGGTTTTTCAGAGACGAACATCATTGGTCCATTTTTTTTTAATGAAATTATTTAAGGGTTATGAAGAATTCCAAAAAAAACAGGCACATCTTGTAGCCTACTTTTCTCAACCTCCAAATAATTACTACAGAATATAAGAAAATAAGTTACATGTATGCAGACGGCAGCTTTTCATCGGAGAACAGATAAGTGAATTCGCGTTAGAATTAAATGCCCATCAATTCAAGTTTTTTTTTAAGGGCGCCACTCAATTTATTTGAAAAGTTGATAATACTTGGGAAACTGAGAAAGCCAAATATTTACACCTAAATATGTATAAAAAATTCTCTTAGATTGCTGGGACAGACAAGTACATGAATGAAAACAAAAATATCTTCAAAACCTATTTATTACACCCAAATGGACAAGGCACATGTCAATCGCTGTAGAGGCCTTAGAACTTGCAATTAATACACTAAGATAATTACTCAATACTCAAATAAGAAATGAGACAAGAAATCATCATGATCCACCAGTAAAACGGGATAGTATAAAAATTACAAGGTCTGAAATGTTATGTAAAATGAATTAATATACTAAGATAATTACTCAAAACTCAAATAAGAAATGAGACAAGAAATCATCATAATCCAACAGTAACACGGGATAGTATAAAAATTCAGTTTGATATGGTGTAAAAAGAAATATGAAAAATGACAACCGCTGTCACATGGTACCATGGGAAAGCTTCACAAAAGCCTTCATTTTCATATGATGGTGAATGATGAAATTTATAAAAAACTAAACATGAAAACAGGTGAAAAATTCAGTTTTTCATAAAAACCTGGCGTGGTCCTCTCCAGTGATTCAGATCACCCCGATCACAGTCCACTGGGTGCAAAGGTGAGCAGCAGAGGTCACTGCGACAAACACAAACGAAAAGGTGGCCCTCCGCTGAACTGATGGGCTAAGCTCCGCTGTCTCTCCTCCTGGTATTCCTCCTGGCGTTACAACGAAGTATAGCTCAGCAGCTCAGCATACGGTGCTGCGCCTGGAGTCCAGAGTACTCCTGGTCTCCACTGGTCAAAATCCCCGAACAAGATGGTCAGATCGTCCTATGGGAGATCTTGACGAGGGAAAGGTGGTGTCCTCAATGGAAACTAGACACAAACAGCCTCCATACGGTCGTTTCACGACCCTACGATCATATACCGAGGAGTATGGTCTCCTACGACCCTATTGAAAAAAATAGGCTCACTTAACATCCTGTACATCTCCTACCACGTGGATCACAAAAAGAAAAAATACAGCCAGAATGGCGAGACATACCAATCCAGAAAATAAAATCATGCCAGTTTAAACTGCTTACCTTCTGCGAAGGGTCGAACCAGCACCAAAAAATTGGGGGGCCATGCTGTAGGGCTCCCAGGTGGCAACGGACAATCTCTCAATGATTACACAAAAATGACTTGGCTATTGGCCTTAGAGCTTGTAAAACACTCGAAAATACAAATCCCCAAAATGGGTTTGACTAAAAAGCCAAATTTATAGTGCTTACTGCCGGACCAACAAAACCTTCAGCCTTCTTCTATCATGGCCGCTGAGAAAAAGCCACAAGGCCGGAAGTTTCTCCAACTCCAAAACCCCTCCTTTTTCCCTAACTTCATCCAAAAATCCCTGGTACAATTTTTGCCAACACAATACGTAGAAGGTCACACACAGGAGAAATTATTTTTCACATGGGTTAAACCAATGGCTGTTTGAAAAACTCTTCGACGAACCACGGGCTGTTTCAAAACTCGTCGACGAAACACTGTCGTGAGCCATCCTCTCTAGTCGTCCAAGCCAGCGGCAGTAACAATTGCTGACAAGACATGCGACTGTGAAGTGTGTCAAACTGACAATGACGTCCTGGAGAAAAAACATCAAAAATGTCAAAGGTGTCAAGTGAGCTCATTCTTAACAACAATGAAAATCCTAGAAAATTAATAAACCTCTTCTTCAAAAGGGACACGTCCTAAGGGAACAGTCAACCTAATGATCCCTGAAATAGTCAAGCAAATCCATTCATCCTAGTTGGAGAACACTACAGGTAAGCGATTGTTTTCTTATAAGTCCCCAAAAAAACTAATTAACCTTTTGATTTCAGGCTAAAAGAACTTTCACTTATCAACCTGTCTTTCGGCATTGACCCCTTTCAATATCAGAACCTGTTTATTTGGATCAGAAAAAGAAGCCTCAGCTTGGATCATCACATCCTACAGGTGTACTGACATCAGAGAGGATGCTAAGAAAATTGATGATAAATTTCCAAAATAAAAGGTGTGTGATATGAATCAACTGCAATTGAAAGTGTTAACTATACAATACCAGGTATTTGCATCATTTATCTGACTGAGTGTTCTCTATGAATATCTAAACAACATGTGTATTTATTATATAGTGCATCCCACAAACTTGGTTTACTGTTTCGGGGCAGGAGCTATTTTACTTCCAGTCAGCTGCTTATGATCTATAATGCACAGGTCCGGCCTGTCCTGGAATACTGTTCCCATATTTCGAGTGCAGCACCCAAACATACCCTGAAACTGTTGGATTCTGTCCCAAAAAAGGGCAATTCGTCTCGTGGGTGATGCCTCGCTCACAAACTCACTCACTTCTCTGGAACACCGTAGAAAAGTTGGTGATCTGGCCCTATTTTATAGATATTTTCATGGACGATGCAGTTCTGAAATATCAACAATTGTTCCTCCCTTGGCAGTCCCCGCGAGATTAACCCGTCGAGTTGAGGCTTCGCACCTCTTCGTGGTCACATTGGAGACCTGCAGAACATCTCTTTCCAAAGACCCGTTCATCCAACGAACAGCGAGGCTCTGGAACACATTGCCAAGGGAGGTGTTCCCCGAGGCATATAACCTCCAGAAATTCAAGAAGAACACCAATTCCTACGTCATTTACCTTGGTTCTCACGTTGTTCTCTAAACATTACAGGATATCCCTTTTTGTGGGAACCAGAACATCACACAGGTTAGTGATTGTCCCTTTTTCAGAAGTAAACTTCAATAAAGAACTCAATATCATGAAACAGATAAGACATAGGAGAAATTGCAAATCGCATAAATGATGTGAATGATGCATAGACATTTTCTGTAATCCGAGCAAGAACACAATATGATTAGACTATGCCGGTCTTATGGTACGCGCGCTTCCGTGACACGAGTTTGCTGGTTTACTCTCATCCTAGAAAGTGTCTAACGGGCCTATAGAAGTTATCACTTCAGATATTGACGAATTCCAGTTGTGTCTAGTTCTTCAAATGATTTGTGCCAGAGTGTATTCCAATTCTGAACCCAGGAATATCATCTACAGCAAATCAATAAA
The DNA here is from genome assembly GCA_918026855.4 of Phaedon cochleariae. Taxonomy (NCBI): domain Eukaryota; kingdom Metazoa; phylum Arthropoda; class Insecta; order Coleoptera; family Chrysomelidae; genus Phaedon; species Phaedon cochleariae. The sequence goes on along the minus strand of OU896718.1, from coordinate 39,088,703 downwards.
TTCAATAAATCGTGTTGGTTGTAGATAGTCAACTCGTCAATTCCCAATGAAGGATTGGCCAATGAATGCACAGTAAATCCGATGATTATTTTGTGTTTGTATTAAAATATCCCTATAGTGGAATTCCCTTCCGTCGCATTATCTCTCATCCAGCAGTGAACAATCAAAATATTAATGCAGAATGAACAGGGTCCCTATAAAGAATCCCTGTATATTTTACATTCAGTAGTCAATATTTACGTGTAGAGTCTGGATGATATATGAAGTGGGGCATAGTATATTATATGCCACGGAATTCCAATTTATCAGCTTTCCTTGTTTACCTGTTCCAAAGGAATATTTCAATTCTGAAAAAGAAAATTTTGAATTTTCACTATTTGATATAAATAGATAATATGAAAAATCGATATAAAAATCGGATGTTTCTTCAGAATCAACTTGAAGTGACTCTAACTCTTTCAACTTTTGAATTCTACTCAGAATTATCTCTCTAATTATACAGGGTGTTCCTTAATGACATGGTAAATATTTGAGGGCGTGACTCTTGGCCATATTAAAAAAAACATTTGTACAGACAGAGACAAAGACAGAGACAAAGATAGAGACAGAGACAGAGGCAGAGAGGGACAAGGAGAGAGAGAGAGAGAGAGAATATCTCCTCATTGTTTCATTGTTGACAGACAAAATTATCTCGAAAATTTCTCACAAATATAACATTTTCTATACCAATTAAAAGTCTGTATTTTGTATAGTCACCGTAGTAAATAAACAAATTCCTGGAAATCTTTTCCTTGCCCTTGGGGGAAGGAGCATGAAATTACTCTAGACATTTTTTGATATTTATATAGGTAAAATGACATTTACATTTTACTTCACATATTTTCATCAACTGAAACAATTTGTTGCTGAGGGAGAATTTTCGAAATGGTCATGTCCTAGAAAGAAATTCCGGTAATAATTGAAGGTCTCGTGGTATTGTAAGTGAATATTCAGAACTTCGTGATATTACGGTTGTAAACAGCGACGCTAATAGACCAATCAGAATTGAAAGACAGCTATAGTATTTTCGCGATAATCCAAGTTTTCTTTGGTTTGTGATTGGTCAGATCATGTGAGAACTTCAAACTGAGTGAAATAGTATCAAAAAAATTGATGGGTTAAATCAACCAAAAAGAGCATATGAAAATGAGCCTATCTCGTTTAATAATCAAATCAACCAGCGAACAATAGTTGAATATGTTTAGTCACTATACGAATGTAATTGTTGTTTTGATCAAGAAAATTGGTTATCAACCAGATTTTAATCTGACAACAAAATGAGTGGTATGTTAACCATAATTTTTGTCCCTTCACTTATATTTTGTATAGAAAGCAATTATATTTGATTCACCAACAAAGTGCATAGTAGATATAGGTATATTGACTATTTTTCAGGTTCTTGTACTTGTAATTAATACAGATTTCGAATAAACATCAAGTTTATTCATTACATGGTGGTCAACTTCACGAAATATCTACAGTATAATTCTCTTTATTTGTAATTTCTTGTCTCCGTTATTTGAATGTACTCTTCCATTTATCCTTTATGACACTCAATGGACGTTATTCAATTGCTACCACGGTTTATCATCTTCTTCCTGCAAGAAATGTATAGAATCAAAATATGAATTTTAATATTGAATTGATCGAATTCATGAATAATACTCACCATCACATCATCTGATGAATTTTCCACATCATGATTATTAATTGGGAAAATTACATCAGTGGTACTCCTTACGAGAGATTTCAAAATTTTCTCAATCTTAAGCAATAATTTCATACAGTGTGTTGAATCATTACCAAATTTAGTACAAAATTACAACTCGATATTGAATACAGTGATGACATAATCGACTTATCAAAATCACTTCATTGCAGAATAGGTATAACGTGAAAGGATAATATCAAAATAATATAAAGCCACAACACAAAGATAACAAAATAAGACTCCAGCAACAAAATCTCATGTGGACGCTGTCGCCCTGCAAAAACCAATGGGTATAAGATCACAAGCTCATAGTCAACCCTTCAAAGAAGGTTGGTTGATTTTAACCTACTGTTCGTTTGTCTACCAACTATGACAGTGAACGAGCTGTAATAATATATCAGTTATACAACATAATATAGTTTAAATACTATCTTTAGAGTGATTTGAAATAGTTGCAGGTTGATTTTACATTCGTTTGTCTAACAAATATAACAGTGGGTGAGCTATTATGATATTTGTGTTATAGTTATAATGTTGTTGTAATACTATTCCAAGTTCGATTTGACTAATTTTTACAAATTATTGGTCGTAGCACAAAAATATTATCAAAACCAACTAATATTTTTGGTTGACGTTGATGAATTTGTTCATGTACAATTTCTCCTCAATTGTTTTGACGATCACCTAATCATTGAATGTACCATCATTGTAGTTTTATTCAACAATTATTATTTCTTTGAGTGTACTGAGTATAATTGGCAACAATCATGCATTTGCTATTGGTTGTAATCATCTGAACGTCACATTTGGAGATGATGGGGATACTAAGGATCGACTCCTTTTTCTTCTACTAAATTTTCAGGAGGTAAGAAATCAAGTAAAAAACCAATAAGTATTGGCCCGTTCTGCTTGGCCACTTGGATGTATCAATCAATAAAAGCACCATCTCCCGGCAACATAATATTCATAAATTTATCACTATCACACTGTCCGCTTCCATATCGGAAAGGTAACACCCCTCGTTAGTTAATAGGAGTCCCTTTTGACACCTTGATTGATGGATGACGTCGGTGAGTGTGCGTTCGCAGCTTGTTTAATTGAAACGTATGTATGAAATATGATGCTCTGCCAATCACGCGGATTTGATAAAGTGATAAATGTCTCTTATATGCCGCACTTCAACGATATGACGTTCTAGTTATCAAGTTTTTCTACTCATATAACTAAAATGGCCTTTAGCGTACGGATATGTAAGACGCTGAATGATCGATCCGTGATTCATTCAAAATATTTAACACATTACCACAGATTGAGGAACCTTTGAACACACCTTCAGTCTTTTTTTTCCCTTTTTTTTTTTTTTGGAAATTGACATTCATCATACAGGACGTGGAAAGAAATTCGGAATTGAGAAAACCTAATCAGGAATCTGCGATTGAGGTCTATAAAAATAACAAGTTTGAACCCCTTGATTGGGTGAATGTAAATTATGAACATAAAAAAATGGATATATAGGGTGTTTCACAGGTAAAGGGAAATATTTCAGTGGTACATTGGGGTCACCAAGGTGGTTCTGAAAATACCATATTTGATAGGTCTTACAGTCTTTATAACAGAGTTACAGGGCGATTTATCGATTTCGAATAATTATTTATTCAGTGTTGAAAAGGAATATTCTCAGATAAATTATGAACATACAAAAATGGATATATATTTATATAAAGCAATACATTGATAATTCGCATTCTCCATGTGATGAGAATATTTACTCTTTCTCAGTTGATTCAATAGAAAACAACTACTTTCCTGGCTATATGCCACGACGAACATTGAATTATATCTATTGAACACACACGATAAGAGTTTGAAAATAAAATATAAAATCTTCTGAAATTGAGACTTTGCATTCTCCTTCAGATAAAAATATGTATATGCACACATCATTCTGAATATTCAACAGAAAACAACTACTTTCCTGGCTATTTGCCTCGTCGAACATTGAATACTATCTAATGAACATTCAAAAGGAGATCATGAAAAATGAAGAATGAAATCCTCCGAAATGCAAATTCTCAACTCATTTCGGGTATCAAATCCTCATCAGTAACCTGAAGTCCAGTTAATTTCAATAGTTATTTTAAAAAGTTACAGAGCTGTGAGGAAAAAACGGTTTGCGACAGTGAACTACATAGTTAGGGTAAGTAGGTACTCCGAAATAATAAAATAATTTTTTCTACTGAAACATTATACAATTCACGCGGTTGTTCTGGAGTTCTTTTGTTTCTTGATTTTCAGTTCCCTTCATGCATTCCCCCATCATACTGATACATACTCTGTTGGCATTTATGTCAGCGACTGGAAATAGCAATCAAAAATTCGTTAATTGCCTAGTAAATATTGATAGGGTCAAACGAGCGCTTTGTTGATTTATGGGATTTTAAAGCCCGCATCGTATACAGGCGAAGTTTTGACAGAAAATTACATTTTTGAGTTGCCTTCGGTGATGATATATTCGGATATAAACTACTGATTTTTATGGGTAGCTGTATTTCATGACGCTGTTGTTATATACAAGGTATCTACTATACTTCGTATACCAATCAGCATAAAGTATATTATTTTACGAGTGACGAATGTAACTCTTTGAAGCGAGAGAACAGTGTACCAGCCGAGGTGGAGCCGAGGCAGGTAATATTCATGAGAAAATGTTTTTGACGGGTGAAACGCTATACTTTTTCTATAACGCCGTTTATATCATAATAATATTTTTTTCTGCAACCGACACAAAAGTCGTCCAATTCAATACCAAAATTAGCTCTTGAATTGACGTTTGTTCGAAGATTAAGAGGTTTAGGGAATATGTCCATATGATCTTTTCTTCCTAAAATGAGCTGAGGAACCATATCCTATATTTTCAGCCATCAATTGAATCACATTCTGTATATTCTGCACTTGCTTCCCAAACATAAAAATTTCGAAGCGTTGTTTTGAACACCAAATTGCGCAACTTTGCCTCCATGTATGTATGTATGTATGTATGTATGTATGTATGTATGTATGTATGTATGTATGTATGTATGTATGTATGTATGTATGTATGTATGTATGTATGTATGTATGTATGTGTGTATGTATGTATGTATGTATGTATGTATGTATGTATGTATGTATGTATGTATGTATGTATGTATGTATGTATGTATGTATGTATGTATGTATGTATGTGTGTGGGCGGTTCGGGACCTGACGCACTTAGGCCTCCCTTTTCGGGCCCATTATGCACCCACATTCCTGGGATCGCAAGTCAGCCATGGAGAAGGCCGATCTCGCGAGCAAAAGAGACCAACTTCCTAGGCCAAATCTTCTTAACATCCTCTGGGTCCAGGATACTGCTCCCAAAATGGATATCCCTTGCTGCCACTATTGCCGGGCATTCAGTGAGGATGTGAGTAAAAGTCTCTTCATCCTCTAGGCACGATCTGCATGCAGGATCCTCCACAATCCCGATCATGCTGAGATGTTTGTTCAGGTGGCAGTGCCCTGTCAGCAGGCCCACCACCAGTTTCAGCTCCTTCCTGTTCAAAGCCAAGAGGGCCTTGGTCTGTCTTCGTGACGGATTTCCTATATGGAGTTTGGACTGCCTCATTCGAGGAGCCTTTCACCAGCTGTCCTGAAACTTTTCCGTCGGGATTTCCTTCATCTTGAAGTTGCTCCAGGATCGAGTGACCCCTAAGATTGGCTCTGGGCCAATCACTGAACCCTTCGCCCCCTTTCTGGCCAGACCATCGGCCATTTCGTTACCTGGTACCCCTGAGTGTCCAGGGACCCACAAAAGACATACCTTGTTCGTTGCTGACAGCCTTTTTAGGCTATCTATGCACTCTGACACCAAGGCGGAGGTCACCCTATACGAGGTGAGCGCCTTGATCGCCGCCTGGCTGTCAGTGCATATAGTGATTTGCTGGCAGTGATAGCCCCTCTCGATAGTCTCTCGAACACATGCAAGTATTGCAAATACTTCAGCCTGAAAAATCGTGGCATGTTTCCCAAGGGTATAGCAGTGATTTGCCCTTGGGGACTGCCCATAGACCCCAGCACCTGCGCATTCTTCCATCCTGGAGCCATCTGTATACCAGATGATGCCCTTGGTGATGGTGATGCCTCCATTTAACTGATCTTATATCTCTTTTACTTTCCGAGATATCAATGATGAGGCTCGAATTTTGGACACCCTGTACATTCGAGTGCCCCCGTTTTGACGCCTCTGGTCGGTATTCATCCACCCTAAGATGCACGCAATGGGGCGACCGGTTATTACATGCCTCGGATCCGTTTCCAGAGGGTTTTGGCGGTTTCGGAGAATCTCACTCATAAATGGAGAGGATTCCGCCTTATTGCCAACTAGTGTAATAAGGAAATCGTAGGGATGCGGGAGGAGATATAATGCGCAAATCGCTATTGTAAACCCCGACTTTGTCATTACACTTCGACGGGGTCAGAGGAAGTGAATTAGGTGACTCAGTGGCAGAGCTGGGCAAATACTCTGAGAAAAGTATTAAATATTAAGTATTAAATACTTTCGGATATTGAAAATATTCGAATATCAAATATTTTCAAAGGCCCAAAAGTATTTAGCTCTTTCAGGTACAGGAATTTCGAAATATAACACCCCCTAGATGTACAGCTTCATTTTTCTTCAGATTTTCAAGAGATTTATTAACAAACTAACTCCAAATGTCTCAAAATATACAAGTTTGTTCGTTGTGGAAATCTTATCGTTTGTGAAGTTTTTACATTGTTCGGATAGGTTGATGAGCACCCTGTGTGACTCTCATTACCGGGCTTTGACTGACTGTTTTTCTCTATTTGAATCGTCCATTCCGTTGATGTTCTCGATGAAGATACTGATATTTATTGACGACTAAATGATCACACCTTTCATTGATAACTTTGGAAGATATAGAGTATTTTGTGAAGAATAAATGAGTTGACTACAGCGGCATCCAAGTAAAAGATGAAAGATGTCATGAATATCTGTTCTTTGTATGTCTTTCCAGTCGTCTGGTAATTCTGCTAAGTATATAGATTGATCTGGAAAACTATGTGATTCAATAATTTGTTCGTGATAAACTGACGAAAGAGATTATCCATCTTGAGCAACTCCAGAGGTTCTATTGAAATCTTTTGGCAGAATGATCTCATCCATTCCACACTGGTTTCAACTCCGCGATAGGAGTATCAAATCTTCTGGGTCCCATGTATCCATATATAAGTAATGGTGTCTCGATATTCATATCCAACAGTATAATGTTGTTAAAATTGAATTCGACATCATTTTCCTCATCATTATCTATAAAAAATGTCTTGGGTATGTTGTATGGTGGGACAAATTTCAAACAGCGTCAACTTTCACATATTGTGAACGAAAAATGAACATATAAGTTGGACAAATATAACAAGTAGCTCAACTATGTTGCCTAGATGGTATTTTATGCAACAAAAAATGTAATCACATGATAAGCATGATATTTGCCGCCTCAATTCGAGAGGAGAAACACAACGTATATACAGAACAAGTTTCGAGTTCATTCTATTTACTAATAATGTATCGTTTAATTCGCTTCATCTTAGAACATATTATTCTAAAGACCACCAATATGAGTAAGTTATATGGGGCGGGAGAGAAAATAAACCGTCGTACCACAAATCATGAGCCCATTGCAGAGCAGGAAAAATTTTGTCCCAACATACCTCTGACTCCAAGAAATTCGTGGTTCAAATTCTGCACCAAAGTACCAGAAAGAGTTAAATAACAAATACAAAAGTATTTGAATAGTAATTGCTTTACAACACACATTACGTACTATACTTTACCTACTGCCATAATATAGTACATCAAAAAAGTTTGGACAAACAGTCTGAATTATAATTCTTGACAGTTATGTCATTCGCTGTTGACGGCGATTACGCGATCATGACTGGCGGAATAAACGAAAACTGTGCGATGTGCTTACTGAGCGTAAAGAGCTTGTTACTGAGGCTGTATCTCGTGTGTTCTACTTTCTACTTTCTCTAGTGGCCGTAGGTGAATAACTATTATGTGATTTTGTTATTGAAAACTCTATTAGTTTGGGTTCATCCAAAGTCAGTGTCAATTTGGATTGCGAACTTCATCCAAATTTTTTAGAAAAGTACACCATTCCTGCCGCTTGGAGAAAATAGAAGATTGTTTTATTAGGATCAAAAGTGACACTTTGTTTGACATGCGAATTTTGCATTTGCGAGGCGGAGCGTTTAGCGAAGCCGAGCGAAAGCAAAATTTGCGAGTCGAACAAAGTCACTTTTGATCCGAATGAAACATGCTATTTTTTCTGCAACCGAAACAATTAACTCAAATAAACATGTGAAGTAACCACCAATGCCGTGCCATATATGTATGCAATGCAACAAATATTGACAAATAATCCATGTGGTGAGAATATTCTACCTGCATTAACAGCAGGTTAGGTTTTCTAGGATGTTCGAATTGAAGTTTCAATATAAATACCACCACAGAGTGACATAATTTGTGTATGGACCAGGTGCTCTAATGGCAAACACCGCGCTAGAGCCAGCTATAGGAACAAGACGTGGAAAATTTTAGGTTAGTGAGCATATCAACAATGATAATAGTGATTATTTATTCCTCTCCATACTACACTCTGTGTTTGATGATCGAATGAAGCTAAACAATATCGTTGTTTGAGACAAAAAAACTATTGCTTGGCCTTGCCGTGATTATTCAAAAACAAGTTATCCATCCCGAGAATAACGAATGAAATACAGATCAAGCAAGTATTTGAATCATGAAGGCTTCCCTGATCAAAACAAAAATAATTAACTGAGATGTTTATAATTCCAATACTGCACTATAATAAGGTGTATTTATATCTCCAGCATGAGTATGAAATGCCAAATCTGCTGAAATCGGAAACAAATCAGGTATGCGTCTCAACCCAGATAACCAACCGTCACAATGTTGTTTATTCTTGATGACTTCCAGTATATCATTTTTAGTTCCTAGGAGCTAAAGTTCAACTTTCGCTCCTAGGAACTAAAATTCAACTTTAGCTCCTAGGAACTAAATATGTTGCCTAGCAACATACCTATTTTTGTGACAGTAATAGAAACGTCAATTTAAGAGCTAATTTTGGTATCAAAATGGACGACTTTTGTGTCGGTTGCAGAAAAATGAATATTTCACCTTCTCGATCAACCTACATATAGTACTTTCTGTTTTTATTACTATGGTCGTCATAATGACAAAGCAAAAATTCGAATCAGCCCAACTGACGAAGGTAGATCTAAAGGCAGATACTTAAGCTGAAGACATATCCAGTTGTCTGGTAAGAAACAATATGAAGAAGTGATTGCGTCCAAATATGGTCCATCGACTGACGCATAATGGTGAATTGATTCGTGAGAAATGGACAACAATCATTTACTTTTCCTGATGAATTATTCATTGTTGTCAGAGCAATTAACATTGTTACCTTCGTCAATGAATATAATCATCAATGTAGGGCGTAGGTAGAGATAAACTTGACAAAATATTTTGTATGCCAAGGGGAAATACAATACAAAATCCTATGCAATTGAACTACCTATTGAATAACTGTTTTAACATCTATAACGTCAGTTTTTTTTTATCGCTTGGAGCGCACGAAAGGAAATTCCTATTTTGTTCAAAGAACATCGTGCGTTCCTAGGGGGATAAGGACAGGAGGAAGGAAAAAAAATATTTGGAAGCCGCCATCTTGAATTTATAAATTTTAACAAAAAAATCATGATCTTCGACCTCAAAAACCCCCACTTACCAATTTAGAATGGAATCGGACCAGAACTTGTCCGCCATCTTGGAGCAACCATTTTTTTCAATTTCAACAAAAATTCCATAACTCCGATTAACTTGCAATTCGGCAGGTGTTCATGATTTCGGTGACGATACATTATGGAATTTTTGTTGAAATTAAAAAAAATGGCTGCTCCAAGATGGCAGACAAGATCTGGTCCGATTCCATTCTAAATTGGTTAGTGGGGGTTTTTGAGGTTGAAGATCATGATTTTTTTGTTAAAATTTATAAATTCAAGATGGCGGCTTCCAAATAATTTTTTGTTTTTGTATAAATGACGATAAATCCGTTGTTATCAACACAAAACTATTACTGCGACATATCATCTGTGAGAGAAAAAAAAGTTATTTGTAATAAAGTCATAGTGAGCTATGACCTACACATTTGAAAAACTAAAGTTGGTGCTGATATCTCAAATTCTAGAAGAGTTGGTATAAATTTCATATTTTTTTCGAAATCACTTTGAAAAACTGCCAGGAGAATGTGAAATTCCTATTTGAGTATTTTCATAAATAAAGAAGTTACGGAGGAGACATGAAATATCAAAATCTGTTTTTTGCGTATAAAACAAAAACGAATAGATTTTATCAGAATATTTTTTCACATTATAGTTGGCCTTGACAAACTCCACATTTGGTGTCATATCCGACCTCGTATCTCTCACCGTTAAAAAGATACCAATGGTGAGCATGGTAAGTGGGACACACTGTATTATAAGCAATATATTTTCGACTCAAGTACTTTCAACGTCACCTTGTACACTACCTACCTACTAGATGGTATAAAATCGATGTTGATTCGTTTACCGCGACATACAGTGTTGACCCTTGTCTAAATTGAATTTCACCTGGAAAAATCCTGGCTTTACCAAACTCACCGAGAGGAAACATGAAAAATTCACGTTATTCCTTGTGAACAGCCTGACATCAAAAGACGTCAGAAGAAGGTAGTAAGCCTTTTGTCCTCTCATCTCTTTGCACTTTGTTTCTTTCCAGTGGCGCGTCCATTTGAAGGGCTGTGTTGTAAGAATGTTGTCATCATTGAAAATGTCGGTTTTAATGAACAAATGTCCCCAGCTCATGCATGAATATGCCATATTTGATGTCATTCAACGATGTTCTTGCATTCGCTCATGAGACAGAAAACACCATTTTGCAGCAGCAGTGTTTTTCCATATCATGGAAACGTCAAGAATGAATTTTCAATCACTCTGTTGGAATTGCCCAACATAAGCTTGTCAGGAGTATAACCTAACCTTTGAAGACATCCATTTCGATTCTTGGTATTACTATCAACAATAAACTTACTTGGGAAAATCACGTGAGATCAATTGCTAAAAGTGTATCCCAAAAAATTGATTTTTTGTTTCGGGCCAGGAGCTATTTCACTTCCAGTCAGCTGCTTATGATCTATAAGGCACAGATCCGACCTGTCCTGGAATACTGTTCCCATATTTGGAGTGCAGCACCCAAACATACCCTAAAACTGTTGGATTCTGTCCAAAAAAGGGTAATTCGACTCGTTGATGATGCCTCGCTCACAAATTCACTCACTTCTCTGGAACACCGTAGAAAAGTTGGCGATCTGGCTCTATTTTATAGATATTTTCATGGACGATGCTCTTCTGAAATATCAACAATTGTTCCTCCCTTGGCAGTCCCCGCGAGATTAACCCGTCCAGTTGAGGCTTCGCACCCCTTCGTGGTCACTTTGGAGATCTGCAGAACATCTCTTTCCTAAGACTCGTTCATTCAACGAACAGCGAGGCTCGGGAACACATTTCCAAGGGAGGTGTTTCCCGAGGCATATAACCTCCAGAAATTTGAGAAGAACACCAATTCCTACCTTATTGCCCTTGGTTCTCACGATGTTCTCTGAATATTACAGGATATCCCTTTTCGTGGGAATCAGAGCATAAAAAAAATTCATGTGTTTGTATAATATTTATTTGTTCTTTTATACATTTTTTACTCCTTTTATATATACTGTCCGTAGGTTAATCGAGGAGGTGGTACATTCATTTTACTTGATTTTTTGGGATTTTCTCTCGTTTCTATAAAATAAAAATATATGCGTATAATTTCAAATCATTTTATATACTTAGATTCCCTCATGTTTTATATTTGAAATTTATATTCTATAAATTTAAGCTCCTCACTGTGAGCAACAGTATAATTTATAATTTATACAGGGTGGGCCACCAGTAACGCCTCGGTCTCTAGAAGGCTAACCAGAACCACTCATCTTCTTGAAATTCTTCCTCTCTAGGAAGTTGCATGTCAACATAGGATACCATTTGAAATTATTTTGAAACATACAGGATGTCCCCAAAAATCACAAAACACTGAAGTCGAACCTTTTTCAATCGAACACCCTATATATTATTTCATTTTGAGATTCTCCCTGATGAGCTGATTTCAACGACCCATCATACTTGGGGTCTAGCAGTTATAATTACTGAGATATAGGGTGTGAGAAATCGAGATTTTCCAAGTTCAAGAATTTTTTGTGTCTAAACCATTCATAATTGGTCAAAACGGCTCACATAACCCTATCTCAACTTCTGATCAACTATCTACTGACATTTAATTGAAACAAATACAGGGTGGTGCAGAATTCAGAATCTTGGTCACCCGGTATATGTCCCAATTAAATATCAGTAGATAGTTGATCAAAAGTTGAGATAGGGACATGTAAGCCGTTTTGACCAATTATGAATAGTTTCGACACAGAAAATTCTTGAACTTGAAAAATCTCGATTTCTCACACCCTGTATTTCAGTAATTATAATTGCTAGACCCCAAGTATGATGGTTCGTTGAAATCAGCTCATCAGGGAGAATCTCAAAATGAAATAATATATAGGGTGTTCGATAGAAAAAAGTTTAACTTCAGTGTTTTATGGTTTTTGGGGACACCCTGTATGTTTCGAAATAATTTTAAATGGTAGCCTATGTTGACATGCAACTTCCTAGAGAGAAAGAATTCCAAGAAGATAAGTGGTTAGCCTTCTAGAGACCGAGGCGTTACTGGTGGCCCACCATGTATAACGCTTTGTCAATAAGAATTTATTCTTGGACAAATGAGTACATTTTTGATTGATTGATACTCAACGGAATTGCCCCACTCCGCCTGTCAACATTTCCTACTCGTAAAAAAAGTACCGCACTTTACACACTTATACGTTACGTATTATTAATTATTTTCAGACTGGTCTTGGAAGAGGGTGAATCACCCTGTTTACCACGCATCCATGATCCGCTACGCCAATAGTATCTCCTCCCCATCCAGCGATATTTCTAACTCAAATACGTCACCGGTACGTGAGGTGCATTATTTACACCACCTTTATCCAGACTTAGCCGAAAATCTATACTTTCTAGGGCGAAGTTGAAAGGAAAAAAGCGAGAAAGACCCTGGAAGACGTATATCTTCTTAATCTGAACGCGCCTTGTAGGACGTTAAAAGTGTCGCTTTTATCGGGTATTTCGGGATACACCTGATGGTATTTATGTTGATATGCAAAAATATACCTCCTGCGAGTTTTAATCGTTGTCGACGGAAGAAATTTTTCCCCATTACTAGAGTCCCTGGATGGTATTAGTTAGGTAAGAGTTCGTACACAATAGTAATTATTGTAAGTGTAATTTAGTAAGTGCGGAAAGTGATTCTTTCCCGCACGCGACTGCCGTTGACACGAACGACGCGAAGCGGAGTTCGGGCAAGCAGTCGAGTGCGGGAAAGACACTTTCCGCATGTGTTACACAGTAAAAAACCGCTTTGAGTGAAATCCGTAGAGTCAGTTTCAGATCGTTCAGTCTACTAGATAGTGAAATAAGTAATACAGATTATAGTGTCGATGATATAATGATCATGAAATTAGCTTCAAGTAGCTTTTTCACTATACCCGCGTAGTGGGAAATTCTTTTCAACATTGACTTATGAACGTATTTCCGTATACCTATCCCAGTTATTTTCCGTTTTTTCCGTTTCGAAATATTATTTCGAACGTTTTATGAAACATATATTTTTGTTCTAAAATTTCTATAAATACTGTGACATGTGAAAGAATGGTTAATTTAACCTGGATGGATGAAATCTCAACAGGAAGTAGTGACTAGTTTACTCAACTAGTGTTCTATATCAATCTAAAATGATGAATGACGCCTTATTAGCACCTGAACGAATAGTAGTGTCAATTTGAACAATGCAGGAACAATTTGACATCCACGTAGAGTAAATAATTCAATCAATTTCCGGTGGATGCGACACTGTTGATATTGTGGAATCTACTCTCTACTATTATATTACAACTCTGAACTTTTGTGACTATGTAATATTCGGTTATTGAATTTCACTCTAGAGTTATAATATTGACACTAGCTTTGGTCTTCAGTGTAATATTCACTCTCGAAATTGTTTGTTTCAACTCTATTTTGTGTTTATTCAATATATTTAGAGAAATAAATAGAGTAAGTTTCAATATGCTTGCATTAAAAATTTACACTAATTGAATTGAAAGAATCACACTACAATATACTAAACTATAGAGTTAAATCATTTACTCTAGAGCTTAGTGGTCCTCCTGGGAACAGGTATAGTGTTAAATTTCACTCTATTTTTTTTACTGTGTAGGAACAATATTTTTTCTACAAGCGTATAGGAAATTGATTGATTTGTTCAATTAATTATTCAATCATATAGGAACAACTTACAAGAGAAATATATTCCCTATCTAGTCTATCTACTGATTATTAGTAATAGCTATTGTGAACTTACAGTTTGACGCATTATTATGTTGGTTCATTGCGGAAGCCAGCAGGCTCATAAGGTGTTTGGTCTCTAGGTTTCAGACACTTCTGGGAAATAAGCCAAAAATACTTCTTCTTTATTCGGTGATGTCTGTTGCTCGAGAAAATCAGTTTATGTGTTTTGTCCCGATTCAGTTTCAATTTATTAGCGGTGAACCATTCCTCAGCAAGATTTTCAGTGTTGTTTATAGCTGCATGTAGATTGGCTATGCTGATGCAGTCGCTATTAATCAAGGTAGAGTCATCTGCGAACATGACTAGTCTATTTGGAAATAGATAATAGGTAAGATCGTTTACATAGGTGATAAAAAGTAACGGTCCGAGTACCGAACCTTGGGGAATGCCATGTTCAATAAATTTGAAGTCAGATGTGTTGTTATCAATCATAACACACTGTTTTCTGTTCTTCAAGTAAGACCTCATTAAATTTAGGGGGGTACCTCTGACTTCGTAGAAACTGAGTTTCTCGAGGAGAATTTCGTGATTGACACAGTACTTATTGCGGAACGTTGAGAGATGCGTTATGGTATCTATAAATCAGGGGTATATAAGGCCGGATCTTTCTCCCGAAGTACAACACAATCGCCCCCAATTTCACGCTGATTATTCCCCACGACAGCTCACGAAGAGAACGACACATATAATACGAAATTAATTACGATTCCGCTCAGACACAATTTATGATTACGGTACCATTCAATTAGCTAATGAAGTTACACCGAATTACGTTGGATTCCCTCCTGATGCTATGTCCTCGTTCCAATCCGTTTGTTGTACATAATTTTCCAACTTCCAATTAGTAGATAGGATTGGAATGGAAAGAATCTGAGAACATTGATAGACTGCTCCATTTATGTCGGGAATTTTAGACATTTTTCTCCATAATTTTCCGTTCGAGCTGGCTATAACCGTGGAATCTTACAAATCAATTTTGACTCTCAACTTACTCCCGACTTCTAATCATCCGAATCACTTGAATTCCACCATTTCGAGAAATGAAGGAAAAGTTTTATTAGGCGGCAACTAGTTCGAGCATTTCCAGCATATGTTTCTATAGATTACAAATGTATTTTTCTACTAGCGTGTGGAAAAGTCCACTTTTACGCACTCATTTCAGTGCTGAAACAGTCACTTTTTCGCACTATTGCAGAAAAGTATAAGTTTGTAAGGTATTTGAGGACTATACTGATGATATCTGAATATTTAAAAATAATAAATCTTTCGTTATGTTAACTTCTAATGTTTTTTTTATGTTCTGGTTCCCACGAAAAGAAATATCCTGTAATGTTCAGAGAACATCGTGAGAACCAAGGGAAATAAGGTAGGTATTGGTGTTCATCTTAAATTTCTGGAGGTTATATGCCTCAGGGAACACCTTCCTTGGCAATGTGTTCCAGAGCCTCGCTGTTCGTTGGATGAACGAGTCTTTGGAAAGAGATGATCTGCAGGTCTCCGAAGTGACCACGAAGGGTGCGAAGCCTCAACTCGACGGGTTAATATCACGGGGACTGCCAAGGGAGGAAGAATTGTTGATATTTCGGAAGAGCATCGTCCATGAAAATATCTATGAAATAGGGCCAGATCGCCAACTTGTCTACGGTGTTCCAGGGAAGTGAGTGAGTTTGGGGATGCACTTTCAGCAATTGATCTCACGTGATTTTCCCAAGAAAGGTTATTGCTGATAGTAATACCATAGATCTGTAATACCAAGCATCGAAATGGATGTCTTCAAAGGTATGGTTGCTCCTGACAGGCTTATGTTGGGCACAGTGAGATCGCCTTTCCTAGAGAAATGGCATGCTTGTGTTTTGTTTGCATTGAAATCTACCAAGTTATTAGATCCCCATTCTAGAATTGTTGCCAAGTCCATATTTATGTTGTCAACATTTCTCGTTCGTTTCTGATTTGCCTGGCTGGTATTGGAGTCCTGGAAGAGAAGGCGGTATGGAGGGTACTATCATCCGCGAAGCTGTGTACTGGACATGAAGATGCTTCTAACAAATCGTTGATATGGAGTTGAAATAGTGTTGGTGTTAGAATTGATCCTTGCGGAACACCAGCATTTATGATAAGAGAGTCAGATGAAACTCCATCGACCACTACATGGAGAGACCTGTTTAAGAGAAAACTAGCTAGCAGAGAACATAGCTGGGGCGGCAAGCCATAAGATGGAAGCTTGGCGAGGAGTCCGTGGTGCCAGACTCGATCGAATGCCTTGGAGATATCAAGTGCCATGGCTAAGGTTTCACCATTTTTTTCAATAGATTGCTGCCATATATGTGAGACGGAAGCCATATTGCCTATCGTTGATAATACCTGAATGTTCCAGGTATTTCATGAGTTCGATGTTGATAGCTTTCTCCATGATCTTTGAAATAATAGATAGTAGTGCGATCAATCTGTAATATGATACGGCCTAATATACGCAAATGTAATACGAATTCATGTTTCATAGTATTTTCCCCTATAAATATAATTTCACGATTACACTATTTTTCATATCATGTCAACGTGATGTTGGCGATTGTTTTCACATCAATCTGACATTGAGATCTACAATGGTGTGACGTGCAACGCTGATACTGATAACCATCATGGCATCGCATGTGCACGAAAGTCGCTTTTTTGAATTTGCTTCATTATTTGTATTTTTCTATTTCCTATTGAAACTTCTCTGTAGTATGTGAGGCAGTTTAATTATGAGCTGAAATTTCTACAAAAACTACCATTATGAAAAACTTTTCTATATATAGTATGACCGCTGTGTAAACATTCACTATTTCGTATATAAGAACGAACGATTCAATCTTATTTTTCCAAATTTGTATGCTCTATGAATTGATTTTTGGATGTATGATGAATTGATATTCATCATACAGGACGTGGGAAGAAATTCTGTATTGAGAAAACCTGATCACGAATCTGCGATTGAGATCTATAAAAATAACATGTTTCCATCGTTCAAGTTCCAAGCTCATCAAGATCAGAGTTCATAAAAGTGTACTTCTCTTATACATTTCAATTTTAATTTCAATACTGAACGTATTGTAATATCATATCATATCATAATACATCATATTATTCTATTCGATTTGAGAGATAATGACAATTCTCAATTTCAGAGAATTTTGATTTTTCATGCTCTCTTTTCGGATATTCAACAGATATAATTCAATGTTCGACGTGGCAAATAGCCAGGAAAGTAGTTGTTTTCTGTTGAATATTCAGAATGATTATTATACGCACATCTTTATACAGTGTCATTCATAAAGTCGGCATCATATGGGAATTTTGAAATTCGAGTTGGACGTTGAGTTTTGCTTAAAAAAAGATTAAAATGGCCTACTCAATCGGGGTGACGTGACTTTCGCTACATGTCAAAAGTGACATTTTTTCAAATTAATCGCTGAAAGTAGGCTTATTTGTTCGAATATCGAAAAAGTTCACTTGAAAAAGTTGTTTCTATTTCAGTTTTACACATGCTTCTCGAATTTGATCTTTCTATTGCTACTTTAAGATTTTGATTTTTTTTTTTAATTTTTCGAAATTTCTATAATTTTTGAGTAATTTTTAATTTCACGAAACTACTTCATACCAGTAGCTTTTTCAAGCTACTCACTTCCAATTACTTATTATCACTGATTGTGGACAGAAATATGATTTTCTTCAGAAAATGATAATACCCGCTTCCAAATTCTGTTATGTTTGATGCAAAGTTGATATATCGTCAGGCATTTAGAAACTAAATTCATTTAAAACTGATCTTTTCAGAATTTTGAAGCGCAGATTATCATTTTCTGAAGAAAATCATATCTTTTTGTCGATAATTAGTGATAATAATTAGTAATTGAAAGTTAATAGCATGATGGAGCTACTGGTATGAAGTAGTTTTATCGAATTTACAATTTTTTAAATATTACAGAAATTTCGAAAATTTTTAAAAAATATCGAAATCTAAAAAATGTAATAGAAAGATAAAATCCGAGTCACATATGTAAAATTTAAATAGAAACAAAATTTTCAACAAAACTTTTTCGATATTCGAAAAAAATAAGCCTACTTCCAGCGATTAATTTGAAAAAATGTAACTTTTGACATATAGCGAAAGTCACGTGATCCCGATTGAGTAGGCCATTTTTCATCTTTTTTGAAGCGAAACTCAACATCCAACTCGAATTCCGAAATAAGTCATTAAATAAAGTTTTTCCCATATGATGCCGACTTTATGAATGACACTGTATGAAGGAGAATGCAAATTTCCTTCTTCAGAAGATTTTGTTTTTGAATTCTCATCGTGTGTGTTCAATAGATGTAATTCAATATTCGTCGTGGGCCAGGACAGTAGTTGTTTTCTGTTGAATAAACCGAGAAAGAATTAATATTCTCTTCACATGGAGAATGCGAATTCTCAATGTATTTCTTTATTTATAGGGTGTCCCATTTTAATCTTCATTTGGAAATTTCTCGAAATGTATGCATCTGACAAAAAAAATTGCCGAATAAAAGTTGTATGGTTTGGAGGGGGACGTCTGGTTATAAAACAAGTTTCACCCCCTGACCCCCAGGGGAGTGGGAAATGGAGGTAACATTGAAATCTTCAATGGAAACCCCTATTTTTTATTGCTGATTCTGGAAGAGCATTAAAAACTATGAAGCTTTTATTCAGGAACTTCTTTTTTATTTTCACAAGATGGCGCTGCGATCTTGAAAAACAATATTTTACTATTTAGTTTGTAGTTGGCCACCCAGATCACCCGACTTGACTTCTCCAGATTTCTTTCTGTGGGGTTACATCAAAAACATTGTGTTTCGCGAACCCCCAACCACATGCGAGAATATGAAATATAACCCCTGCTATGTTGGAAGCGACAATGTGGAATTTTGAAAAACGAGTGAACTTGTGTATTCAAGAAAATAGAGGTCATTTCGAACACTTGATGAAGTAGTCAATCTCACTTAAAATCAGCTTTAGTCTGACCTAAATGATACCTTAATTTCTGAAACATGCTTATTTTTCTCTTTTCTATGTAGAGGTGTCAAGGTAAGTAAGTTTGTTTAGCGTTAATTTGTCGTGTGAATATCACCCCAATGGCGTTTGTCTGAGAAAATATCACACCCTACACTCTTTCTCGTCTTCAGGGGGTTGAAATGTGTAAATAGTGAAATATTGTTTTTTACGATCGCAGCGCCATCTTGTGAAAATAAAAGAGAAGTTCCCGAATGATAGCTTCATAGTTTTTAATGCTCTTCCAGAATCGGCAATAAAAAATAGGGGTTTCCATTAAAGATTTCAATGTTACCTCCATTTCTTACTCCCCTGGGGGTCAGGGGGTGAAACTTGTTTTATAACCAGACGTCCCCCTCCAAACCATACAACTTTTATTCGTCAATTTTTTTTGTCAGATGCATACATTTCGAGAAATTTCCAAATAAAGATTAAAATGGGACACCCGGTATATATCCATTTTTTTGTGTTCATAAATATATTTTCATAGACCTCAATCGCAGATTCGTTTGATTAGGTTTTCTCAATTCAGAATTTCTTTCCACGTCCTGTATAATGAATGTCAATTGTGACTATATTATCTGTCTACCTATTTTTTTTTACCGTGTACCCAACCCAGAATGCGCTCGCAGCAACATGAGTAATAACAAATAATTATCGGAAACACTGTCACAAACAAGATTACGGTGACAAATAGGAAAAATAATTCAATTTCTTGCTCTTTCATCGTCCAAAAATCGTCTCTGATATTTCTCCGTCTGGTTCCTCGAATATTGCCGCAATTTTCCGGCAATCTAGCGTAATGAGTTGGAAACTAACCCGCAATATCTGTGCTCACCCCTCGGTATTACGACGGGAGCGAGTACGAAAATACGATAACCCCCAACTTATTAGCAAGGGATGAAACAATTTGCAATCACAATATTTTTGTTCGGTTTATTAACAATCGGGGGAAAACAGAAATTACATGTGCCGGATACATAAACATGAGAGTTAGCAGATGCTTATGTTCATCGATCCGCGAATATGATTGTTTGCCATAAAAAGGAAGGGCTTGCTCAAGATCGTTTGTGAAAGCGAACTTGGGAAATTATTCTTTATTGTTGAGATGGAGAAATGATAATGGTAATTGAATATTTATTTTTGAGAACTTCAGAATCTATAAAATTTCCAGAAACACACAAATACACACCCTACTAACCGCAAGGACTCTGTCTATGGATATAATAATAATAAATAATACAAATTCATTCAATCCTCCACAATCTTAAAAAAAAAATATAGGATACGTCAGATAACAAGTGAGGTACGTAGTTTTTGGAAGGTATCAGATTAGTATACTGTTGTATAGATGTAGTTTTCATTAGGTATATTAGATTAGTATAGAGGTAAGATAATTTATACGACGCTACAAAAGCAGATGATATTTTATCATTGCTCATGTAAGATGGAAGTAGAGGCCATATCATGAGCATATTTTTATATTGAAACTATCATTGGGCACCAAAGATGTGTATACGACGCTATGAAATTTCAGAAGACTGGAGATTTTTCCCACAAACTACGTACTTAACCCACTCGACTGTCTTGGTTTTTCCACACAAACTACGTACCTAGCCAATTCGACTGCCAATAGGGACTAAAAAAACGAAAACAAAAGAAAGTTAAAACAATGCCAACATATTTCTTCTTTGTGGGAAATCAAGACATTCGAGTGAGGTAGGTACGTAGTTTATGGAGAAAAAATTAAGACAGTCGAGTGTGCTTTTTTTACTTTCTTTTGTTTTTTGTTTTGTTTTCTATTGGCAATCCAGGAACTTGTAAATTTTTTAGTTTTTTCATCGTATCTCCCGAACTATTGAATTCAGAGAAAAATGTATACGGATTCTTTGTAGATTCTATCAAAAGGAATAATTTTGGTTTCATAACATTTTCAGATATTTTCGGTTGTTTTCGAGATATTTGGAATTATCTGAGAATAAAATTTTCAACACTTTTGTTCTTTCTTCCAATCAACAAAAGGAAAAAATATTTCATGGTTCAGTGGAAGTCGATGAGCTTCATCTATCGATAATTTTTGTTTTTCAATATATCTTCATGATGGTACCCTATGGGTCGTTCAAATTTTTTTCTTCATATTTTTTACTTTATTTCCTTTACTATTGGGTTTACAGAAAAAATTATGAGTAATAATTTGTAGGAAATGTTCCAGTGGATAACTTGCACTTCTGATAATTTTCGATTTTTCCATTTGTTTTCGATATACACTCACCGGCAAAAAAAACCGGCCACCAAAAAATTTAGTCAAGTTGTTCACCCTGTAACTTCTTTAGTTCTTGTCGGATTCTGGTGAAATTTTGATCGAATCGTAGAATTATGTTCCGGAATGTTAACCTGACTATGAATTCCCAAAAAAGGTGATAGCTTGGTCATTATACAGGGAAAAACAAAAGTTACCCATTTACCCATAATTTCTTAACGCCCTGTGGCTGAAGTGAGTGGTTGAACTCCTCTTTATTATGTCTTGGGTTGAAGAGTATTCTTTTCTCATCACAATAGTTTTTGATTCACGTCGATATCTCATTTTTCAGAAAAGATACGAGGGTTTTAATAAAGTATGGAGCTATTCAAGTTTTATTAACAATAATCAGAACGTAGACACACCTACACAAAAAAACCTTAATTACAGAAAACAAACGAAAAGTAGATCTCCTAGATGTATTCAATACCGAGTATGCCCTCCTCGAGCTTGAATTACAGCATTTAATCGCCGTGGCATCGAGTTGATCAGATTTCTCAAGCAGTCTTGAGGAATTGCCTCAAATTCTTCTTGAAGGGCGAATCGTAGCTCTTGAAGAGTCTCTGGCAATGCCGGACGTAGACGAATGCGCCTCTGTAGTTCATCCCAAAGATGCTCTATAGGATTGAGATCCGGGCTGCATGCTGGCCCAGTCAAGCCTTGGAATTCCGACCTCATTCAAATACTCGGTTACAATTCGAGCAACGTGTGGTCTGGCGTTGTCATGCATCAAGACAAAGCCGTCTCCAATAATATGGGAAGTATACCAAGAAAACAATGTGGAAATAAGCCATATTGATTTAAAGATGTTTTTTTTTAAGTTGTCGATCGATACGTTCATGTACGTTCTGATGATTGTTAAATAAAACTTGAATAACTCCATACTTTCTTAAAACCATCGTATCTCTTCTAAACAATGAGATATCGACGTGAATCAAAAACTATTGTGATGAGAAAAGAATACTTTTCAATCCAAGACATGATGAAGAGGAGTTCAACCACTCACTTCAGCCACAGGGCGTTAAGAAGTTATGGGTAAATGAGTAACTCTTGTTTTTCCCTGTATAATGACCAAGCTATCAGCTTTTTTGGGAATTCATATTCAGATTAACATTCCGGAACATGAATTTACGATTTGTTTAAAATTTCACCAAAATCCGACAAGAACTAAAGAAGTTACAGGGCGAACAACTTGACTAAATTTTTTGGTGGCCGGTTTTTTTTGCCGGTGAGTGTATATTGAATTGAACGGATTTCAAATTTTGATGTTTTGATTTTCATTTGTTTTTCCATTTTCCGATGAATGCACGAAAAGATGGTGATATAGTAATTTGTTGCGTCATCAAAGAGGCATACGGTGCATTTTTCAAATTTGGATTTAGTCTATTGGTTCAGGAGATATGTCGTTTTAAAGCGAACTCTGGCCCACCCTAGCAAAAATTCATTGATACGCCCTTGATCATATCCATATCCGTATTATTGTTTACAGTCTCTAACTAGAGTAATAGAATTTTACAGAGTCCATAAAAACACCAGGCACACAAATATAATTGTGTGGCAATCGTAAAAAGACTTGCCTTATGTAAAGACCCGTTAAAAATAGTAACGATATGGTAGAAACTGGTAGAGGGAAGAGTGCAGAGTATTCTCGATGTTATAGAATAGAGAAATACACACCCTCTTCAATGCATAAAGGGCACTAGAGTCTCGAGATCATACCCGTGTGTTCACCGAACACGCCCGATCGTTCCCTAAGCGGTGGGGAAACGTAAACGGGCAGCAGTAACAACTACGTTATGAATATTGGCGCGTGCCTGAATTATTTTGGAGTCAAATTTGTCAATTTAATGTACTTCGAAACGGAACACTAGTAGTTGTGCCTTCTTGTTTTACATATATTATAGGTAGACATCAAATCAATAAACATAGTGCTCTCGCCATCGGTATTTGCTGAACTTCGCTATGGGAAAAATGTTGAATAACTATATTGGGATGAAGAATGATCTATACAGGGTGTATCTGAATAACACCGAAATAATTCAAGGGATGATGAATAAAGGCCATATAAACATGTGTCCTGAACTTGCTTCGTTTTCGAGGTACAGGGTTACGTCCTGATTTCGAATCCGAAGTGATTTTCAACCTATCTTGCCTCCTAATATCATTTTCCGGAAATGTTGGTGGGTCCATGACCAGAGCAGTGTTTTACACTGAAGATTACCTCACTTTGGTCATAGTTGGTATATATATCTATCGCTCCTTAAAATTGAACAGTTACGTTAGATATACGGGTTGATATTGGATATTCCATTATAGAAGTGACATGCACACTGTTAATATTTTTAAATACATCCAGTGGGATTGAATTTTATTTTATGTTGAATATCAGAGTGTGTTTTTTATGTGATATATTTGTTTTGTTTATTTCAAATATATATATTTTTTTAGTAGGCATACTAGTACTTCTATTATATAATTCTGAAATCTGATCCACCCTGTATATTTGTTTCAATTAAATGGTATCAGTAGATAGTAAATAGAATGTTAGGATAGGGCCACATGTAAGCCATTTTGACAAATCAATATAGGTATTGTATAGTTTCGATACAAAAAAAATCTCGATTTTTCACATTCTACGTATAGGTATACCTTGAGCTTGATCAACGAAATCATAGCTCAATTAGAAGAATCGAAAAATGTAATAAAATATAAGGTGTTCCATTTTGAATAACAAAGCTGCTACTACTATACTACTAAGTACTACATAACTACTAATAATAATTTCTAGTGAAGCAGATGAACATTATCGAAAATAATTTGAATAAAACGAGCGTCCTCGCCAACAAAACATAAGCATATAATATGTACATATAGTTTCATGATTTTCGATGAGTGGTTCGCTATTTACATGTAGGACTCGTCGTGACATAGCGAATTATTGCAAATCAAATCATCGCTTTTATTATCTGATAGGTCGCAGTAGATCACTTGATGCCTATCAAATGTTTCTTATTTATTCGAAAAAAAAAAATTTTGAAATGTGATCAAGAAAACTGTTGGTGGCCCACCCCGTACTACAAAAACAAAGACAGCATGAGAGAAGCTGCCTGCCCACTCATTGTATCATGACTGCCTGCTTACGTCTCGGTCTCCCCACCGCTTAGGTAACGATCGAGCGTGTTCGGTGAACACACGGGTATGATCTCGAGACTCTTGTGTAAAAATGTAGGTTTTTTGAATAGTTCAGTAGTGTACGTCTTTATAGCTATCCACCCGCGACCCACACTAAATATATAATCATAATAATGGTGTTGCCCTTGGCTGACAGGGAGAATCCTACGGTTTCCTCCGTGGATGACCATTATAGATCCTTCACCTATGTGTACCATCAATATCAAAAAACAAAACAGATGAGGCAATATATCAAGGTATGAGAAATATACTTGAACAGTTTCCGACCATATTTGAGGAGAATGATGCAATGTCCTCCTTTCAGAAGATCGTTTCTGAAATGTATATATAGAAGAAAATGTGGGGTACTAAGCAAAATATACTAGACAATGGTGAAACTGCTCGAAGGAATGTAACAAACATTTGTTTCATGAAATAAACATTCTTTTGGGACTACTATGTTGTCTGCCTGTAAGTGTTACATCTTCTGAAAGGAGATTTTCAGCATTCAGAAGGCTGAAAGATTGGATAAGATCCAGAATGGTTCAAGACAGGTTAAACGTCTGAACGTTGATGATATCATCCAAAGATACGCTAGTCAGAAGAATAGAAGCATGGAATTTGTTATTTAGTTTTCAAAATTTGATTCTTTATTTTATATATTTTTATATTTGTCTGTTTCATTTGTTTTGTTTTTGAAGAGGAATATTTTTTTTTCTGCTTTTGTACCCAAGTATTTCAAGAGGAATATTTTTTTATTTACTTTTTTCATCCAAACATCGTCTGGATCCGCCCCTGTTCCTAGCTGAACAGCACACTACGGTCAGTTTTGATACCTCCATCACCCATAACCAGATTTTCAACAGAAATTCTTTTTCAACTGTACAGGGTGTGAAATAAACAAATAATATATTGGATTCATCGATATTCTCAGTCTAACAAAAATTCCCAGAATATATGATTTTTCTAAGTCTTCAAATTAACAAGAAATTACATCATCAAAATTGAACAAAAAATCAAGGAAAACAATCCTAGTGACTGTTGTCCACAAGGAAATTTGATTACACTAACATTTTGAATTTAATTATCAAATATTACTTATGATATGATATGTTACAAAATCTGTTACTTTCGTCATTTGTAAAACAATATACTATTTTCACACCAATCAGAACGATTCCAGCTATGAAAAGTTTGGTATTCAACAATTCATGAGGATAACCATATTATGTACTGTCAGATGCAATGAAAATGTCCTGGTTGGATGGTGACTATAGAGGTTGAATGAGACTTTACCTACTTTTCTATTGGAGCAAATGAAATTCAACTGTTTTTTACTGAATGAATATAACGGTATGTCCTAATTTTTACGGTCACCCTGTAAAAGTAGTGGATAAAATAAATCGACGTGTTGATGTATTCGAGAATAGTTGTATCACCCCAACTTTTTTTCATCTCTCTTCTCTGTGATGTTTCGGAAAAATAATGTGATGCGTATACTGTGGCAGCCGATGATTTATTATTTATATTCATGTTTTCAATTATCATTTCTCCTTCCTCAACAAAATATTCCTATGCTTGATTTGTACCACAGTTTTTACACCACAGGGATTGTCTGATTGGTGTAAAAGTCACCCACCAATCGAATTGTGCAATTCAGATGAAAAATTGAAGTGCGAATGTTCTGGTGCAGTGCGTGTGCACCCTGTATAAAGGGGCAGACGCAAGCACGTAGGGTGGCTGTTTAGAATACCACGCTCCAATGATTTATCGACGATGAAATGCCAAATGGTGTTTGATGTTTCCACCAGCGGTTGCTAGTCGAACAAAATATCACAGTATACACCCTTACGGAAAAGATTAATTTCACTTAGTGTCGGAGCGTCTGATGTTGGTGTCCACACTCAGTCCACAGGTTTTATTTTTTGACCATTGGCTGCTAAATATGGAGAAAAAATTTAGTGAGCTGGAACTACCTAGCCAACCATGAGATGTATAAATGATGTATACGCCACTTCACTTTGTGACATGCGATATCGCATTTGAAGTCACAAACATGTTACCGATACAACGTGGCGATGTGAAAATGTCCGACTCAAGCAACATCACTCTGACGTCGTTCAGACATAAAATGCGACATCACATGAAAAAAAAACTACCAGGTCACTTACAAGTGTATATTCATTTCATATTACAAATACATCACACTGCGACATCGATGATGTGGTCGCCGTACCTGTGATATTCGTGGGATATATAATAATAATAATTATTCAACTTTACGAAGAAAATGTTCATTTTCCGAAAGTAAAAACAGATGATACAAAACTTATCATGACAATCACCCTAATTAGTAATCTTGAAGTAAAACATGACACATATATATAGCAATACGAATATACATTATCCCTAAATGATACATATCAAATACACTTACATTATCTTGAGATCTTTCATCCACCTCGTTTTAGATTGCAATATTCCTATCTCAGAGATAATTACAATATTACCTATTGTGATTGAACTCACCGTCATTCCTAAATGATTGTACACCTCCAATTTGAAGCTGCTATAATATGTGCTATAAATCATCGCAGATATTTCAACAGAGAATTTGGGAGGAAATAGTCTGTACGGAGTCGGACTCACTGACTGACTGACTGACTGACTGACTGACATGGCCATGCACAGCTCAACATGACGTCAGGCATGTGCGTTCGTTTTGCGCATGTCTGCGTCACACTCACAGGTCACAAAGATATCTCATGAGGATATCAATGTGAATTATTTAGTTAACGTCGAAGAGATGTAGTTTGAAGAAGTCGCTGCCACATTACATAGTTTCCTGGTTGCGATGTCACCTTGCGACGTTGATATCGAATCTACGTCGATAAGATGTGTTAACGAGATATTGCATTTATGCAAGGTTGTTACATCACACAGATGTTGATGTCACACGATGGTTGGCTGGGTACTGGTCTTCCCTATAGCTCAGTTGAGTGTATGACCACCAGAGGATGTTACCGTATCGAACGAAATGATCTTCACTTTTTTCTAGAAAATTTTCGAAATTTGCGGTTATGTAAGATGTCAGTGTCAAGAGCTGTCGTGCCATCGTGACTTGTTTTGTATTTTTTTCTAAAATATCATCCTTTTTCAATTCTCATTGTTCTAATATTCCTCTCGTGTATAGATATAGTTTTGTGTTGTGCTCCAAGTAGTTTTTTCTGATCAATAATTTGTAACCGTTTGTAACAAACTCTGTCTCCTCTTATTGTGCCTACCAGCTCACTAGATTTTTTCTCCTTATTTAGCAGACAATGTTTTTGCCATTACCACCGAACATAAACGTTTATGTTCGGTGTCATCACTGACGTGGATTTTATGTGAACAGGTCCGGCTTCATATGAATAAATAGCCTACCTACACACTTACCACTACACCAGTCGTGAAAACATTGAAATTTAGATTCGATGATCACGGTTTATACCACACTCTGTTTATACTATGATGATGAATAAATAATGTTGATGGATAACAAACAGATCATAGATGTATGTGATTATACTTTTTCTTAACTTGACTCATCTTCTGGAAATCTGAGAAAACTGTCTCAGGGTTTAATGTTGAATATAGAAGAGCAAACTGTCCTACTATTTTTGCTTAAAATATAAAACAGTAGGCAGCCATTATATTCTAACAGTAATATCAATAGCACTCAAAAGGGAAACGGGTCACCAGAGCTGTTAAAAATCAGTGATCTCACATATTATAAAGTTCATGAAGCACAATAATTATACCAGCAGTCAGGAATAAATCGTTCACAGAACCATAAAGGCATATAAATCGAAGAAGTGTAAGTCCTATAATGTGCCGACCCAAGTCAGGAAAATATCGAAAATTTACTATTCAGTGAGATATACTGCGTTGCCGTCACAATAACCGATTATTTACTTGTTTGTATAAAAATTTCATCATTCATCGCTCTTAAGAGTCAACTGATTTAAACAATATCATGGATGAACTGAGCAAGAAAGTTCAAAGCTCACTCGTTCTTGTTCTCTGATACACTGGATTGTCTCATATTATGACATAGATATTAAAGTCAGATTGTTGTAAACCCATGATTAGACAAATAATTGGAGATGAGACCAAATTTTGTCGCTGCTGATCGAATCACGATTATTGTAATCATGTCAGCTATCTATAAACTTGAAGAATTTGCATCAATGGGGGGAAATCCTATAATTTTTACTATTGATGACATTTACTCCATCAATGGATATCAAATTATCCCACCAGTTCGTATTGCAGCTGAAGGAAAAAGTTACGGTTTTATACTGTCACTAGTGTTCGTTTAGGACAAGGAGTGAAATATCGATGACGTATTCATTGGTCACCACTCGCGTCAGAAAGTATTCTGTGCTATGAAAATAATATCTCACCTAACATCTATCATTGAACATTGACTTTTGATTGTCAGAAATCGATTGTCGATTGATTTGATTATTGAAATGAATGATGGATTTTGATAATATCTCACTGAGTTCATAATAAAATGTATGCGGAATTGAACAATACCAGGTGAGTACGGTGAGGCGAAAATACTGAAAGATAGTTTATTAAATAGCATTACATGAAGTTATCATAATAGCAAGGCAAACAAAATACAGGGTGTGACAATAATCTGATACTTGAGAACACGAAATACGATCATTCCAAAATAATTATAATAATACATTCATAGTGCAAAATAGAACCGTATTACAGCATATTTTGTGAACAAATTGATACATTCATTTTATGTAACAACTATATTTCAATTATATCCACATTCTATTTGAATTCTTGCACAGTTAACAAGTTACGAAAATCTCATAGACCAAGATAGTTCAAAATAACAATCTCACCTAGACATTTCTGTTCATTTCAACGAGTTTTATTGCCTATTGAATTTTTCCTATTCCAATCTGAAACACCCAGTATACTCTTGTTCGATATCCCTCTCACCGATGGCGTCACAGTACCACAACCTTCTATATCCTCTTTATTACTCTATCGCCCAGGATCATTTTCATCTTTAATTGACTGTGAATAATACCACTTCAGTCAATACAAACGCTATTTCCACAATTAATTTCAATCTATGACGATAGACGAACAGAACATAACAGAAAATTCATCAGATTCGATTAACCAATTTATCGCCGGTTATTGGATTAATTTGTTTACTTTCAATAAATATATTCGATAATAATGTTTTATCGTACAGGATCGCACTTATATTAATTTACTGGTAGCTTATGGCATCGACTTCTGGTGACAATCATTTTTGGATGTGTATAGTGAGTTTGGGAAAAATTAATTAATACGACCTGTGACACAAGCAACAAGCAACCATGAGCAACCAGTCAGGAAAAGTATCAATGAAGGTTTTCTGCATGATAGGAAATATGTATATATTTAATCAATTCGTGATGGACAGTTATTTGACTAATAATAATTATGAGAAGAAGAAGGAAAAAGAAAGTCTTTATTGTACTCAAAACCAAAAGTATTTGTTGACAAAGCATGTGTATGATGAGCTATAACTAATATTAAAACTATAAAATCATGTAAAATATGCACATACATCAGAGAAGTGCACAAAAAAACGACTAGGACTGTAACTTTTGAATTATTCGAGATAGGGTTTTGAAAGTTGGTGGGTAGCAAGTATACCAAATTGCTCATTAATTGATGAAACAATTTTTCTTTTTTCACTTCCAATTTCACCGGAAACGACCCCAACTTTTGATTTTCAAATGGGACACCCGTATTGTATTCCATAATCGGTTAGGTATTATATCATGACGAATTCTACGACACCGGGTTTGATAGGGTTATTTCAAACGATTACAAATATATCTGCGTCGCAAATGCAAAATTCACTTGTCGAACAAAGTGTCACATTTGATCCTAATGAAACAATCTACTATTTTATTACCTTTGAAACAGTTGGGATGATTAATGTTTCTAAAATGCGATTTTCTCTAGAACGGTACAAGATATCGATTGAAATAAATCGTACTATTTTTGTAGGAAAAAGATGAAGGGATCAAACGGTGGAAGCAAAATGTCAAATTTGTCACACCTGTCAAAAATGCCTCCAATGAACGGACAAAATTTGTTCCATCCTGTATAAAACATAATCACTGAACAGCCGTTTACATCTCGAATGGAGCATTTTAGTAGGGGTTAATTCATCAGTTGCCCGAATATCATTGATACCATGGCAACCGTTTCAAAGTTATACATGAAATACAGGGTGTCTGTAAAAGGTCTTTACAAAAACATACCACATATTCCCTAGACCAAAATAAGTTGATTCATGTAAAATTACCTTAGTACAAACTAAATTTTTAAAGGTGCAATTATTTAAAGAATCAAGTTCTACGCCTATGGCAGAAAAGGGGCTTGAGTATGAAATTTGGATTGGGTACTCATTTACTACAAAAAAGTACCCTTGATAACACTCGATTTACTCTCATGGTTTTGACAAATTTTTTATTTTTGTTTGTTGTACCTTTTTTGAAGTAATTGAGTTGCGCAATCTAAATTCCATACTCAAACTCCTTTTCTTCCATTGGCGTTGAATTTTTCAAGGTGCAATTATTTAAAAAATCAAGTTCTACGCCTATGTATTATTATCGGACAAAATTTCAACACCATTTTTTTGCCACATAAAACTCTATCAATATACCAAATTTCATCAAAATCGCATATGCCGTTTTAAATTAATATGGGAAAAACGATTTAAAAATTGTAACTTCAAGGCCCTCTGGAGCCCAAACGATGCAACTTTGTACTGAGGTAATTTCACTTGTATCGACTTATTTTGGTCTAGGGAATATGTGGAATGTTTTTGTAAAGACCTTTTACAGACACCCTGTATATTTTTTTATTCAAACTTTCAAGGTCAATAATTCCGTAACGTTTTTTCTATATGAAGAAATTTCCGTACACCCAGTGTATAGTCGTTCGTTCAAAAGCAGTGGTTTCAAAGACATCAGATGCGATTGGACTTGTAATCCCTTATCGGCCTCCCTGTATTCCTGTAGCTTGTGTTCATTATTTTTATTTTTCTTGTTTGTTTAAAGTATATGACAATGCCGACTGGCTTTATATAATTCAATTAGTTCAACAATGACAAATGACATATGTACTAAAAAAAAGACCTACATGAAAATGTAATAGTTATTTAACCAACTAGTGTATCAATGAGAGCGATTAATGATCGAGATATTTTAACATGCGAGCGAAGTGAGCGAGCCGTCGACTATATTTCTCATTTCTCCTGCAATGAAGAAAACTTGGTTTGCGAATTCATCATTCATCCGGAAACTACTAAGAATCACCCAGTAGCCTTGTTACTGACATTAATGACATTTGACATTTGTCGAAATGATCAATATAGAAAATAAATTCCTTGTGTTAAAAAACAGGGATTAAAATCGTTTCAGAAACTTGGAAAGGCGAACCCGTTGACGGAAAATCTTCGATGAAATCTATATTTTTATTCCGTGAGTTATAGCATAAACAATGAATGCACGCGGTGTATGTTTGGTTGCCTATAAAACAATCGTGCATTAATAGACAAATCGTTCATTAATAGGGGTCATGAATGAACGATTTCATATACATTGAACTTAGTCGTTAATACGAAAAATTTGTTTTGCTTCAATAAAGATATCTCTCTCATTATATTCAAATGGTGTTCATAACATAACTAAATTATCCTAATGTTGAATGAGAATTCGCCAGCATAATACTTAAGAAACTGCAGTTCATGCCCAGACATATAATTGTGTCGCCACATTTTTTATGTCTGCTCTTTAGTCATAGCTTTATATTACAATATTGCTAGTATTACGAACCATTGTGGGAGTTGTTTTACGAGAGCTGTGTTGACACAAATGTTAGGTTCTTGTTGAACTAATCGGGCCGAGACATTGGCAATAAAGAAGAATGGAGAGACCGATTGCACCTGAACTTAGTTAATAGTTAATACTTTGTAAAGACTCTTGTGAACACTGAAAGAAAAATCTTAGTAATGATAATTATCAAATATCTGTTTCCGATTATGGACCCCGATCCGCAACAATGAAAAATTGGCTTTCGGTGAATTTGCTCGAACTTTTGATAAATTGTAGACTTAATGCTGATTGAATGTCTCCGTTGCAACAACGTTCTGAAATCAATGGTTTAGATTATACAGGGTGATTCAGGTTTTAAGGCACAAACTGGAATGGAAGATAGATCTCATCATTTTAATCAAAAAAGTTTATATAAACATTAGTCCGATCTCGTTCAATAGCGAAGCTACAGGGGGTCAAAGCTTAATTATTTTTTTCTATTAATTGAAATATCTCGCTTACTTTTCAAGATATCATTTTGAAATTTGGTGTGGTCGATACTTCCTAGAAGATCATCATTTCAAGCAATTAAAAGATTTTCAAAATCTACAGGATGATACGTTTTTGTGGGGAGAGGCTTCCTTATTCCCCCTCAACTTTTCCGTAGTACGCCTCTGGCATCTTTCAGTGATCAAATTGTGTGGATCGTTCAATTCAGAAGCTTTTTTTGGTCTTCAATTTTTTTCGAGAAACGAACCGTTTTTGAGATAAATAAGCATATACGTTCTAAAACATGATAATTTTGCCTATGTTTCGCTTAAATTTTATTCAACTGAAAAAAAAACCTTGACTTTCTACCCTCTGTATCCCCGTTACTGATCCAGATTGGACTCGTGATTGCAATTTTAGTGAGTACATTTCATTGCACTTTCATCGAAAATAGAATGTTAACGGAACATAGGCAAAATTAACATGTTTTAGAACGTATATGCTTATTTATCTCAAAAACGGTTCTTTTCCAAAAAAAAAAATTCAAGATGTAAAAAAGCCGCTAAATTGAACGATCCACACAATTTGATCACTGAAAGATGCCAGAGGCGAACTACGAAACATTTTGGGGGGGATAAAGAAGTCTCTACCCCCAATATTGTATCACCCTGTAGATTTTAAAAATCTTCAAATGGCTTGAAATGATGATCTTCTAGAAAGTATTCACCTCACCAAATTTCAAAGCGATATCTTGGAAGGTAAGCGAGATATTTCAATTAATAGGAAAAAATAATGTAACTTTGACCCCCTGTAGCTCCGCTACTAAACGAGATCGGACTAATGTTTATATAAACTTTTTTGATTGAAATGATGAGATCTATCTCCCATTTCAGTTTGTGCCTTAAAACCTGAATCACCCTGTATAGGATGATAAAGTTGACTTTTTCAGAATTCCAGACGAAAATTGTGAAGACTCTTTTCAGTATATCAAAACCAAATTAATTAAGCATTGATTGTTCCGATGACCAGTACAAATCCACTATGAAGTATTATGATTCCTGCACGTACTAACAATATACAGGGTGGGTCCGAATATAGCAAATAATTCAGAGATTTTCGGATAATTGAGCGGTGGAATTTCTTTCATGTTTTGTAGTATAATATAAATAATATTAACCCCAATTCATGATATGAGCATTTTTCAAATCATACAGATCATATACAAGATGTTTTATTTTCAATAAATGAAGTCACATCAATCTACACTACGCACTGTTTTACCACTAACCAAACCGATTTTTAAACGCCTGTTTCGCCAACTGTGTTAAAATCTTCAGGAGAAGATTCAAACTCAGTTTGGAAAAATACAAAAAAAAAATCTTGAACTGGAACGTTTACATGAAATATTCATTTTTGATTTTTTTTCTAATATACCCTGTATATCATTCTCATTCTTTTACAGATCTACACAGACTGGGCCAACCATTATTTGGAGAAGGCTAGAAGCAAAAAGAGAGTCAGTTCATTGGCAACAGATTGCAGTGACGGGGTGCTTTTGGCTGAGGTCATCGAATCTGTCAGTGAGTATTTTTTTTCTTACATTCTCACATACAGGGTGACATTGAAAGCTTCCAGTTCGATTCATGAGTGGACTGTATTTTTTCTCAGTCAGGATTCAAATCACACAGACCCTATTAGTACAAAAAGAACGACTGCGTGTATGAACATCCACTCACGAACCTCAGGAGAGGATCAATTGGGAGAAATCGATTGTAAACCCCCCAAAAAATCACATTTTCAAGCCAATCAATTCTTCAACTCGATTTTTACATAGAAAAATAGGTTGAGATTAGAGAATAAAAATGACTGCATGAACATTGACTTTACCTACCTCGAAAATTGAAATTTTTAAACCAATGACTCTTCACCCTGAATTTCCTACAAAAAAAATAGGTTAACATGGAAGAAAAAACAAATGACTGGATGAGCATATTGACTTATAGCTCTGGAGAGGAGCACTTTGTACAAATCGATCGAAAATACCTCAAAAAATCTAATTTATCAATCAATCTATTCTTCACTGCTAAATGATGTTTTTATGATTGCAATTAGGCACAATTTGCTAATATAGGTTAGAATTGATCTTCTTCTTGTTCTTATTATCTTTTTCCCAAAAATCAACTTGCCGATTCACCAATCTTGGTGCTTTGTCAGAAATCATGTATCATTCATATCTGTCTGGAATAGTCTTGTTTCAGTATTAGGGTTTTGACATCATCATCGCCTCGTTTTCAGAGGTCCGAAAAATCGGGGATTTCAATAATTTTTTATAAAACGTAGGGAGCTCACAGCAAGAAACGGTTTGCGGTGGTGAGCTAGTTTTTTTGTGATATAAGCCCATTTCGACAAATCGATGCTTTACCTTGATTTTCCATTTATCTCGAAAATTCCTTGGTGATTTATGTATTCATCATCCTGTGTATAATGTGAGTAACCCACATACGATAAATATTCAGAAATGCGTCCCTCTCATTACACCATCTTGGTCTAGTCGAACTTCATCATATTCATCGTCGCTATTTGACTAATATCTACACCTATAATGATAATGTGGATTTCATTCAAAAGCCCACACTACTACTAGGAATTACCACAACATTTCACACCCTTCAGATTTTATAGGCAATTATGCGTTGGATTAGTGTGCAGTGGTGTAACAATGTGAAGGGCTAAGGGGTTTCTCCCCCCCTTGAAAACAAGTTGTTCACTTCTTACTATAAGCTAATATTTCTTGGGCCCATTTCTTGGAACAAATTTGGGGCAATATGGTTAGCTATATTTTTGTATGCCTATGCGGCAAAATATCTTTTTAGCAAAATCATAAGGAACAAATGCACAAAATCATTGTAAATTTATTCGGACATTGAAATGAAAAATGATATTTCTCCCGAAAATGGTTCGTTTCACTATTTACATTCTAACAAGAGGTAACTATCTTATACAGGGTGTCTGTAAAAGGTCTTTACAAAAACATACCACATATTCCTTAGACCAAAATAAGTCGATTTAAGTAAAATTACCTCAGAACAAAGTTGCATCGTTTGAGCTCCAGGGGGCCTTGAAGTTACAATTTTTAAATCGTTTTTCCCATATAAATTTAAAACGGCATATGCGATTTCGCTGAAATTTGGTATATCGATAGTGGCAAAAAAATGGTGTTAAATTTTTGTCCGATATTAATCCATAGGCGTAGAACTTGATTTTTTTTAATAATTGCACCTTTAACAATTCTACGCCAATGGAATAAAAGGAGTTTGAGTATGAAATTTAGATTGCGCAACTCATTTACTTGAAAAAAGGTACTCCTGATAAGACTCGATTACTCTCATGGTTTTCGCTAAATTTCTGTTTTAATAATTTAGAGTGTATAGGTTTCACGAAAATATTTATTTACAACATAATCAAAATAAATAGAGATTTTACAAAAATTGTTCAAAATGTTCACCATTTTCACGCATACAAAGATTTATACGTCGAAGAAAATTAGTAATAATACATAGGCGTAGAACTTGATTTTTTAAATAATTGCACCTTCAAAAATTCTATGCCAATGGCAGAAAAGGGGTTTGAGTATGAAGAGAGAAATTTCTTACATAAAATATTACTGAATTTTCAATAGTTCCGGGACCGAATCTTCTTTCAGTTTGTGTAATAATGAATTGTGATTCTGCTTATTGTTATACTATAGTCTTGAAATACTTTCGATATATGACTAAATTATTTCTGATTTCTTTGCAGCTTGTCAGAAAATTCCTGACATCAACAGAAAACCCAAATCGCCTTCACAAATGGTGAGTATACATTTTATCTTGTATATCTGCATCCTTGAAGTAACCTTTTTGAAATCATTTTTGAACTGCAAATTCAGATGGCTCATATGGTTTTGCTAAAACTTGGTTTCATCTGATTATAAAACCCATATTAAAATCATAATCAATTTCAATTCTTGTTGGCGTTTTATAATAATTGCACATTTAAAATTTTTACGCTAATGAAAGAGTAACTTACCTCTATACCACGTGTCCCAAGTTATCGTATACAGGCAAAATCTGGCTTATTTGACAAGATAATCAGAAAATGAAAAACGCTGCTCTGAATGGCATCAGAGCACCTTCCTCATGACTCATAACAAAAAGTATTAAATTTGACAGCCCTGTGGAAGCTACTCTTCATTTTTCATTTTCAAATGGCACACCATGTATTTTATTCCATAATCGGTTGAGGATTATCATAACGAAATCAACGATACCGGGTTCGATAGGGTTATTTCAAACGATTACGGAGATATTTGCTTTCTTATTTCCTGATTATCTTGTCAAATGAGCGGGATATTTCCTGTATACGATAACTTGGGACACCCGGTATATTAAAATAAATCCCTATTTCCCTTGCTCATGCTAACAATTTTTTTGTTGTGTTCGTTATTATCAAGAGAAGGTTCTTATGAAAGAAGAAATTAAGAGATTCAAGATGATCCAATATGGCGGACGAGTTTTGTAAATATAGGCCCATTCTATTCAAAATCGGTATCTGGGGGTTTTTGGGGTCGGAGATTATGATTTTTTCCTCAAAATTTGAAAATTCCAGATGACGGATCCAATATGGCGGACTACTTTTGTATTTATGATCTGTTTTTGTTCAAAATCATTATCTGGGGATTTTCGAGTACGGAGATTATGATTCTTCTGTCAAATTTTGGAAATCCAAGATGACAGGTCCAATATTCTATACGTGAGAGGGCGATGAGGCACAATTTTATTTCCAGATTTTCTTCAATATGTTGAAATTCTTGAAAGGGAATACTCTGAAATTCATGGTGTAATTTACTATAGTGAATGTACATATGTACATGGAAAACATGTCGTACCAATTCAATCCATATACAAGGAGTTAGGTATTCCGCATTCTCTTTGATGAAAATTAATGTCATTTTTTTTGGAGTACGGGACTGACCATATTTTGATATTTCGATGAATGACAAAATAAATCTTCCCACTTTTTTCTAAACGCAGTGTTTTTATAATTTTTCTTGATTTTCGAGATATCCAAAAACAAATCATTTTGATGTTGTTCCTCCATACTTGTTTATGATCATGACG
The DNA here is from genome assembly GCA_918026855.4 of Phaedon cochleariae. NCBI lineage: Eukaryota > Metazoa > Arthropoda > Insecta > Coleoptera > Chrysomelidae > Phaedon > Phaedon cochleariae. The sequence continues at coordinate 39,050,233 of OU896718.1, read as the reverse complement.
AGTATCATGTTTTGCAAAATTTTGACCCATTTGTGCTGAGTAATTGACCACAATAATCATGTTTATGAAGTACTCCAGCATATGATGATGTCGTTGGTCATCTTCAGATTCATTTACTTTTTCTCGAATAAAGGTTTTTACCAGAAATCTTGAACTGAAATTTGGAAATGACCAGCTCCCAAATCATGTGATGAACAGCTTGCGAATTGGTAAAAATGATTTATTGTGGTAATTACTAATAATAAAGTAATATAATTGATCTTGACATCCTTTGAGATATCAAAATGTGGTCAGAGCCGTACTCCAAAAAAGTTACATTAATTTTTATCAAAGAGATTTCGAAATATCTAACTCTCTGTATATTGATCAAATGGTACATGTTTTCCATGCATATTCACTATAGTAAATTGCCCTACGGATTCCAGAACTTCGAAATATTGAAGAAAATCTGAAAATAAGACTGTTCTTCATCGCCTCCTCACAGGACAACGATGCATTTTCGTATGGTACTTTGTTCTGTGACACCTTGTATGATTCCCTGACATAATCATGATCAAGGACCTATTCATCTTGAGGACAGAAATAGGTACTCAATAATCGATTGATTGATTGTACATTTGTATATATACTACGATCGAAGCGTTCTTCGTGTTATGTCATTCCCAGTCCCAGTAGCGTACCCAGAAGTGTACCTTGAAGTGGATATACATTTCAATCCAAAACACATTTCAATTTATGATTATTGGCAACTACAATAATTTTGAGTATTACAGAATAAAATCAAGTGCCCTGGCTTTTGACTTCCAAACATTTTATTCAATTGCTCGTGTCCCAGCAAACACAATTACATCACAAAGATATCGCAGCGATGTAACAATTGTGTTCTGCGATATCGCATTCTATTTCGCATAGACGATGCTGCGGTGTTGGAGGTATGTTATTTTGTTTCACTCAAGTTTCATCCATGCGACGTCGCTGCTATAAATTCTCTGCGATATAACAGCAATATATTTTTGCAAGCAGGTAATTGCGATATGTTATTTGTGATGGAGAAGCGATGTGTGATAAAACTTTGATATGATGCTAGATGACATCGCAGTGAAACGATAAAAAAATTGTTCAAGCATGGTATGATAATAGATACACCACTGACTTCTGACATCTAATATTGATTATGTGTTGTTGTGACTGGTGGTGATCTCTGGGGTCTCCTGTCCATACAATCGTCTTTTCAGTGGCGCTATCCTTGGTATACCTAAGAATCTCTATCAGAATGAGAACAGTTACTCGTACAACCAATAATAGTTTGATAGCAATGTTTTGTGTTTGCTTCTGTACATCGCAGCGATGAAACATTCATAATATCGCAGTGTTGCCTCATCGCGACATCCCAGAGATCTTATGTCGCAGATCTGTTTGCTTCTGTACATCGCAGCGATGGAACATTAGTAATCTCGCAGTGTTGCCTCATCGCGTCATCTCCGAGATGTCATGTCTCAGATGTGTTTGGTTCTGTACATCGCAGCGAACATTTATAATATCGCAGTGTTGCCTCATCGCGACATCTCAGAGATATCATGTCGCATATTATTATGTGTTTGCTAATGAACATCGCAGCGATATAACTTTTGTGATATCGCACTGACTTGAACACGACATCTCAGAGTTGCCATGTCACAGATGTATTGGGTGGGTAACATTTCGATTTCGGCTTCGATAATAATGTTAGGAATATCAGTAGATATATGTATATGTAACTGATACTGCCTCGTGTAAAAAAATCCAATATCTTCGGAATGGATTTGTTCCTGTTTATTGGAAGATGCGGGGTTTTCATTCAGCTGTAACGAGAAATCACTTCCATCAGTTCCAATAATTACATATTATGTTGAAGCCACTCTATCATCATGGTTGATTTGAGCATGCGCTCCCAAGCTATTCTCACACGAAGACCAACGACACGGAACCCTTATACAGGGTGAGTCGGGAGGAACGCACCAAACTCCAGGTGTGTATTGAACACGTAAAAATAATTTGAAAATACCCATATGTTTTTATATACGATTCTTATTTGTTTTTATTATGAATTTGAGTAGATTTGTGACATTTTATAAGACTTTATTCGTACAAACTCGATTGTTTGGACTGTTCTGTTATTCTGACATGTGTTCGTGTCAGTGTCAGTGTCAGTGTTTGACGCGTTTATTATTGAGTTTGTACTATTGAAGTCTTATAAAATACCACACATGTATTCAAATTTAGAATGAAAACAAATGAGAATCGTGTAAGAACATATAAGCTATTATATTTCCCCTTTTGGGTTTTTCTCTTCTTCAATCTTCTTCTATATTCTTTCATCTGTTATCTATAATTTCTATGATTTAATTATATCATTGACATGTTCTACACCCGTTTGGGTATTATATATCTATCTATCTATGGGTTTTTTAAAATTATTTATACTTGTAAAATACACACCTAGAGTTTGGTGCGTTCCTCCCGACTCACCTAGTAGAGATGAAAAATTATAATACGTGAAGATTTGTTTTCTTTCTATCGGCATATGGGGGGGGGGGGGAATATCCTCCTTATTACCCGCTAGGTACGCCACAGCCAAGTCCATTATCATTACATCCTATTGACGGAGATTGAAGATCGAACAACGTCCACTCAATGCCTTGATGACACACACACATATACACACACACGGTGCTTTGTTGAATAATAACGAGATGATTCTGATAATTAATCGGTTCGGCACGTCACTATAATCGTATGTAATACAACAAGTGTATTGATGATTATCGACATTTAAATGATGGCATTTTCCATAATCATCAATAAAACGAGTTCTATACGTTTGGATTATTTCACTCGTTATATCATGAATGAAACAATAATTATTTTCATTTGCTGTTTTTGCGCTATGCAACTAAGGATACATCGAAAAATTTTGGTTCATTGACAGATAGAACAAATTGCGCTTCATCAACTCTCATGCCATTGTTTGAAATTATTTAGGGTCTCTATAAATGATTGTAGCATCGTAGTGATCGTTGGATTATTTTATTGATTTGCCGCTTTCCATTTATTGAGATTGAACTGTAACACATTCAATCGCTTCAATGTCTGTAAACAACATCAGCAGTGAGCGGCACTTTTGCAACGACCACTATACACATTATGATTATGCGTTAGCTAGCGGTGTCACATGTTCTCACTTATGAGTTTAGGTTGATTAGTATATCAGATATTTCAACCAATCAAAAACGTGTATATAGAAATAAGTGGAATAATCATAAGTAATATCACGGTGTTCTGAATATTCGAGATAGGTAACTCTGTCGCATTTTTTTTTTATTTTCTGGTTTCCACGAAAAAGGATATCCTGTTATGTTCAGAGAACATCGTGAAAACCAAGGGAAATAAGGTAGGAATTGGTGTTCTTCTTAAATTTCTGGAGGTTATATGCCTCGAGAAACACCTCCCTATGGCAATGTGTTCCAGAGCCTCGCTTTTTGTTGGATGAACGAGTCTTTGGAGAGTAAAGTTCTGCAGGTCTCCAAACTGACCATGCACGAAGGAATGCGAAGCCTCTAGTCGACATCAGGTTGATCTAGCGAAAAAATGACACTGAGTAGTGTCAAACTAAACTGGGCGTCAATTGAAACGTTAATAGTGAAATTTGGCATCAAGTTTGACTTCTCGTAATTTCTAAAATATTGAACCAAATTTGAATTGCCGCCCAGATTCTGAATGCCTTTTTCATCGCCTTTCGAACCGTTCTTTACAACTTCTTCTGAATTGATTAGGACCCGTGATACAGGGTGAAGCGAAGTTTCGTGCATTTTGAAAAGAATTTCTCCGCCCCCCCATTTTGTCGGAAGACCACGATCGACCACGATGCTCATATTTTATTCAGGCATTTCATAAATAGCAACCATACCTCGGGAAGTTTTCGAGTTTTTGCCAAAAACTACTGTGGATTTCGAAAAACAAATTTTTTTTGCATTTTTTTTAAATGGCCTGATTACCTGTATCCTCAAAATGATGAATCAGTCTATTTATTGTCATGACTGATTTATTGAAAATGGTACTTAAATGAGTTTGGGTATATCCTTATCGTCGTAACCTGAAATAATAATTATCTGTACTGAATTATAGTTTATATCACTATAATGATCTTACCAAATGATATTTTCCATTTCGACCCGATTTGAACGAGGCATCTTTAAATTTTTTAGGACCCGAATTACACTGACGTTTTCATGAAATTTGGCAATTGATATAACCTCTATGCATACCTACATTGTTTCAACAATACGTTGTTATAGAAACAAGGTATCGTTGTTTGTTTTTGTTGACGAGATGTGTTGATTTACTGCTCACTAAGGTAGACAACTTTTATCATAGACTGCGAAGTAATAAATTATTGATTGTTTTTGAGTAACCTGGTATACATATCGGCTCCAAAACGCTTTCCTGAAATGCATAAAAGCATTCATTTATGGAACTCCTCTAAAATTAGTCCAGTTGAAAAAATACAAAAAACTTTTTTTTTTTCGGAAACCACAGTAGTTTTTGGCAAAAACTCGAAAATGTCCCGAGGTATGGTTGCTATTTATGAAATGCCTGAATAAAATATGAGCATCGTGGTCTTCCGACAAAATGAGGGGGCGGAGAATTTTTTTTCAAAATACACGAAACTTTGTTTCACCCTGTATCACGGGTCCTGATCAATTTAGAAGGAGCTGTAAGGAACGGTTCGAAAGACGATGAAAAAGGCATTCAGAATCTGGGCGGCAATTCAAAATTGGTTCAATATTTTAGAAATTACGAGAAGTCAAACTTGATGCCAAATTTCACTATTAACGTTTCAATTGACGCCCAGTTTATAAGCAGAGCACAACTTCCAAAGAAAAATATCTTGCATTTCCATGTTGAGAACGGGAGCAGATTCGTTCCCGAAACGTCCAAAGATAAGTAAACATTCGATATTTTTTCAATATATCTATATTTTTATTTTATAGAAACGAGGAGAGAAAATCCCAAAAAATCAAGTAAAATGAATGGACATTATTAATTGTTCTTCATTTCAATAAGTGTTGATTAGGAGATGATTATATGGATTAAAAATAAAAAAGTGCCATTTGGAGACGACAATTTTTTTTTTGAAATTTTGTGTCACCTCATTATTGAAACCTGTTGATTTGTCTAAACATAAATAAAAATCCAATTGTGTTTATTTATAGAGGCAAGGAGCAAAAACTCCAAAAATTTAAAGAAATTAATCTTTTTCCCTGCGTGTGGGTGTTCCAAGAGACCGCGCCATTGTCGATTTTCATATCTTTTCGTCACAAGATTAATGTCCATTATATCAGGAAATGGGATTTATACGCATGAATCCCACCTGAGACGAGCGAGAGAAAAATTCGAGGTGTCATTGCCAACAGCCGCTGCCATTCGGAAGTCTAATCTATGGCCCTTAATTGTCCATTTCTCGAAAGCTCGAGTGGATTTTTTCGGTCGTACGGCCTCAATTTTACGGTTGTTAACCATCATAAAAGATGGTTATAAATATTAGCTTTGATTGGGTCCATTCGATCAAATCGAATCGAATCGGAAATATGTTCAGTGTAATGAATTGTGGATGGAAATATGCCGTAGTAGTGTTGCTAAAGAAGCAAAGCCAGGATAATGCTCTTCTGCAGAGCTATATCGTCCTATCAGGCTCCTGTGTTACAGGTTACAGGAATTTATCGACGACAACAAGCAGATGCCAGATTAGCAGTTCGGTTTCAGAACTGGTCACTCAACTGAACTTACAAGTAATCTGTGGTAGAAATCCTAAGTGGAGTGGTTAGTTACCAGGGATAAAAACGCATCGTCGTCTCCGCAATTTTTAATAGTGACCAAATCCCTTAAACCAAATCATGGACAGGATAAAAAATACTTGATTTACATCATTATAATAGTGTGTATTTAGATCTATGATGATATGTTAAGAGGAGTATGGATGGCTTATTCCTCGGAGCAGAATACATTTATTGTAATGTCTTATTGTCGAAATAGCACATTCATCATTGGTGGATGGAGTTACTCGGTAGTAGCCTGCAAGGATGAGTACCTGGCGAAATATCCTAATGTACAGATTCAAGAATCTTCTTTGAAAGCCCACATCAGAACAGTGATCAACAGATTCATCCAAACTGGAAACGTTTATAAAAAGAAATCAATAGGAAGGCCCCAAATATCGGAAGAAGTTGTCGAAAATCTAAGGACGCGTGTTGAGCAAAATCCCCTAACGTCATTGAAGAGATTATCTTTACAATCTGGTGTGCCACTAAGTACATGCCCTAAAGTGCTCAAGAAAAGATTGCTTACGCACCCTTACAAGACCAGTGTACTACAGCAACTTCTGCCAATACATATCCCACGTCGTCTGGAGTACTGCCAATGGTTCCAAAATAATCCCAACGATGACCAGCTATTGGACCTAACATTTTTCAGCGATGAGGCTTGGTTCCATTTGTCGGGATACGTGAACTCACAAAATCTTACAATTTCATTGAGACTCCACTACATTCTCAAAAAATTGGGGTGTGGTTAGCAGTTTCTCGTTGGCGAATATATGGACCGATTTTCTTCGATGGCACTATCAATGGTGAAAGATACAGACAAGTGATGTTAGAACCATTCATCAATAAACTTGATGATGAAGAAATTCGAGTTGGCTATTTTCAGCAAGATGAGGCCACTGCCCACACCACACGTGCAAATTTAGAATATTTACAAAAATTTTATGACAACCGTGTGATAAGTCGAGGAGTTAATCCTTCTTTTCCAACACGTTCTCCAGGTTTGACGCCTTTGGATTTCTGCCTTTTTGGATATGTGAAAGACGAAGTATTCAAGAGAGACAATAATAACCTTGAAGAGCTGCAAGCCTCAATAACATATTGCTGTGAAAATATTGGCCCGGAAATGCTGATGAACATTTTCGACAACAAACGGCGAAGAGTTTTGAAATGCTTGGAGAACAACGGAGAACATTTTGAACATTTGATGAAGGTTAATGAAATAATCCGTTATTTATTACTTCTTTAATAAATATTTTTGATTTGTTCCATTATTTTTCAAACTCCAATATTGGATTCTCCTTTCTTTGAGATACATTTCCATAGTGTATGCAAAACGATATAAAAAAAAAATCCTGTATATGATCACTTCCTCTCTTTTTGGTCGTTAAATGTTGTTTACAGCATCAGTAGAAAGCGGCAAATGTAACAAAATGTCAACAGCCACTACGATGTTACGATCATTTATAGAGACCCTGTATCTGTTGTGATACACAGTTGAATACAAAAGTTTAAGGAAAATAAGATAGACTACAGAAATATACCGGGTGCCTTTAAAAAAAAGGTTGTGTCTAATTCCAATCAAAGAGGTTATTGAAAAAAATTGTCAATAAGAGGGGCTCTTCCCTGGTCTGAATCAAATAAAAGACAGATCCATAAGAATTGTTCATTTCTCAAAAACTCAAGTGGATTTTTTTTAGTCGTACGGCCTTCATTTTACGGTTGTTAACCATCATAAAAGATGGTTATAAATATTAGCTTTGATTGGGTCGATTCGATCTAATCGAATCGAATCGGAAATATTTTCGGTGTAATAAATTGTGGTCGTTTGTATCGTTTATTGAGCGAGAAGGTTTATCAATCATCATCTCGAAGGATTGGCACTTCTTTAATTCGAATTTATATACAATAAGATATTTGATGAATTCTTGATTTGGTTTTTTCATCATTTGATGATGGTTGAATATTTTCTTATCGACATTGTGACTTACAATTTTCGTGATTATTTTAAATTCCACAGTCGCGGAGAATTTAACAGGCTGAAACAGCGTCTTTTCACATCAAGAATATTGAATGAAATTACAAAATATTAACCTCTTAACGGCTCAGGTTCCTAATCAGTAACGTTGAAAAGAAATACTTATAAATGTTTTGACATTTGAAATCTTCTAGTATTTTTGTTTTCAATAGACCACTATTCCTAAACTGGAACAAGGAAGTCTATGCTCGAAACTAATAAAATAATATAATATAATTTTTTGTCATTCAACCGAATTCGAATTTTTTACCGTCTTCGAGATTCCCCATGCTCTTGATCACACTGTATATGCATACAAATCAAAAAAACTGATCAAGCGATATTTTGGTGAAAACTTTTTTTATATATATACAGGGTTGCAAAAGGTTGGGACATGGCTCGGCTGTGGACTCCTGGGATAAAAAACCAGTTGATCTAGGCCAACTTACCTATATCCAAAATCGTCTCGTCTGATATGATGCATCCTGCGCTTTTTGGAAAATTAATCTAATTAGTCGGACTGTTTATTGATCATGACTACGATGCATTTTTATTGTAAAAAACTGATATGTTGCTGGTCCTCGCGGGCTTTACAAGAACTCTCGCCTTAGAAATTTAGCGATAACTATTCAGGACCTAAGGTGAGCACTTTAACGCCTTGTACCAATTCAACGAAACGATTTTGGATATAGGTAAGTTGGCTAAAATCAACTTATTTCCATCCCAGGAATCTACAGTCAAGCCATGTCCCAACCAGATTATTTAAAAAAAAAGCATAAGATGCCTCAGATCAGAAATTATTTATTAGCAAATCAACCTCGAGGCTTATCATAAATTAACACGACACAAAAAATATTTCTGAAGGGGATATCTTTCTGAAAAAAAAAAAACTGGAAGTTTCCAGTCCGACCTCTGAAAAATTATCACCAAATTTGTACGGCAACATGGTTGTTTGAGACACTTGCAGGTCACTGATGATGATCAAAAACATCCCAAAACGTGACTTACAGTCAGAGAACATGCCATTCCAAAAAGTATGAAATTCGATCTCAGCCTACTCTTTTTATGAGCAAAATTATTTTTTTCCAAAAAAACTTCAACGCCTTGTACCAACTCAACGAGACAATTTTGGATAAAGGTAGGTTGGCCTAAAGCAACTCGTTTTCATCCCAGAGTTTACAGACACCGTGTATATAGATATAGCTCAATAAATCGAAATGATCAATTGATGAAAATCTTGAGGATGTACGCAGGAAGATTAAAATTGATATAAAATCCTGATACAACGTCAAAATTTCAATTTTTTCCCGTTAAAAGAATTATATATGTATAACGGTGTTCATGAAAACGAAGATGTGACAGGAATAAAATTACGCAAATCGCTTAAAATTGGCAATAAAACAATAATTACACATTATTCCGCGTTCATGCAGCATATTTTTATGAACATCTGGCATTTATACTTCACTCAGTAGTGACAATATACAAGGTGTTTCCTAAATATGAGATTGAATACAATGGTGGCAAATATCATAAATCAAATTTCGCGACTTCAAAGAGGTCTTTTGTTTTTTATGTCTTTCGGAGCGCACTAAACGGAATTCCTAATAGGTTCGTGGAACATCGTGCGTACCTATAGGAAAGATAAGAAAAAGAGATAGGTTTTGAGTTTTTGTTTGAAATGTCAGTACTAATGATAAGAGCTGTAGGTAATACTTCCAAAGCTCTGCCATTCTATAGACAAACGAGTTTTCGTTTTTTAAAATATGAAAAAAAAAATCAAAAAATGTACCATGATTTCCAAAATAAAAGTTGACTTTTCTCTCAAACGGCCAACTTTCGAGCTTTTGACCATTAGTATCTTTTTTGTGTAGAGAATATTAGCCGTTCAAATGGGCGGCTCTAAACTGTACTTTTTCCAGTGGCGTAGAAGTTGGGGGAAAAACATCCACTAACTCTTCAAAATCTTCACCATTTATGACCAGAAGAAATAAATTCCACACAAAACATAGCTCATTATGAGTTGTTTTCTGTGCAATGAACGGTTCCAGAGATATAAGCAAAAACGATTTAGGTTAATAAAAACGTTCTTCAATATTTTTGGACGAGCTATCACATCCTGCGCATATATTATGGTATACCCTGAAAATATTCGACAAGTGACACTCGAATTCACAGTATATTAATTGCTAACAATTAACATAAAATACCTTACCCTTGGATCAATTGGACATGAAGAAGTCATCTCTTCATAATGGAGAGTTTTAGAGTATCTCAATACTATAACATCAATTATTGATAACTGTTATGTGACTGGTCATAAATGAAATATTCTATCTCTGTGACTAAATTACCTGAGGAAAGATCAAACGGTATATGTATTACCTTTCTGCACGACATGCCAAAAAATATACCCACCGGTGTAGAAATAATTTATGGGATGCTTTTGGCCCGGTTAGCAGGTATTCAACCTGTTTTGTCGGCGATTTTCTGATTTTTTTATTACATAACGACCGTAAGTTTGATTATATCTGGTGATTATATCTTGATTTTTCTGACGCACGATGAAAACGCGATCAGAATACATTATTATGATAAGGATTCCTCGAAATTGTACAAGACATTACCTACCTACTTATATTAATATTCCGGGTGACCCGGAACGAATTCACTCCTCTGTATCGTTTCGCTAGTATCAGACCAACTGTATGGTTTCACCGGAAGTGTATTCAATTTTTTTTTCGAATACAAAGTTTTTTTATGTTCTGGTTTCCACGAAAACGGATATCCTGTAATGTTCAGAGAACATAGTGAACCAAGGGAAATAAGGTAGGAATTGGTGTTCTTCTTAAATTTCTTGAGGTTACATGCCTCGGGGAACACCTCTCTTGGCAATGTGTTCCAGAGCCTCGCTGTTCGTTGGATGAACGAGTCTTTGGAAAGAGATGTTCTGCAGGTCTCCAAAGTGACCACGAAGGGGTGCGAAGCCTCAACTCGACGGGTTAATCTCTTGGGGATTGCCAAGGGATGAATAATTGTTGATATTTCAGAAGAGCATCGTCCATGAAAATATCTATAAAATAGAGCCAGATCGCCAACTTTTCTGCGGTATTCCAGAGAAGTGAGTGAGTTGTGAGCGAGGCATCACCCACGAGACGAATTGCCCTTTTTTGGACAGAATCCAACAGTTTCAGGGTATGTTTGGGTGCTGCACTCCAAATATTGGAATTGGTATTCCAGGATAGGTATATTTTTTCTGGAAATTACGATTCAGTGTAAAATTATCTTTCCAACAATATCACAATCATACTTTCACTAGTTTCACTCTATACAATTTATTCATAATTGAGGTTTTATATATTACTAGCTGATCCGGCAAACGTTTTGCCATAAACATTTTTTCTAGAAATTTTTTTTTTAGATAAATATTCATCAAAGACATATTATTATTATTCATTTTCAGTTTTGCTATCCATGAATGCGGGATTCTTTCAAACTATTCTATTTATTTTCTACTTCTTTCAGTTCGGCACTATATATCTTCATTTTTTCAAACTAATCTTTATAACTTCTACTCACTTCTCTTCAGTTTGGCTATCTATAAATACGTGTTTCATCAGTTTTCCAAACTACTATTTATCACAATAGCTGATACCCGGCAAACCTTGTTTTGCTATATATACATATATATTTATTTCTAAAAAATATTTTTTTAGTTGAATATTTATCAACACACTTTCATTATTTTGTTTTATACTCCTTTTTAGTTTGGCTATCTATAAAATCGTGTTTCATTAGTATTTCAGACAACTATTTTTATTTTCTACTCCTTTTTAGTTCGACAATCTATATCGTTTTTTGAACTTTTCTATCAATTTTCTCCTTCTTTTCAGTTTGGCCTCGGGTTTGGCTATCCATGAAAGCGTGTTTCATTATAGTTTTTTGAAACTACTATTTATTACAAAGCTCTTTCGCCATATTGGATCCGCCATTTTGGATTTCCAAATTTTGATGAGAGAATCATTATCCTCGACTCCAAAAACCCTCAGATACCAATTTTGAATATATTCTGATCATAATTGAAAGACTCGTCCGATATTTTGAATTCACTAATTTTGATGAATGCATCATATTTTCCGACCTCGAGAACATCCAGTTACCGATTTTGATAGAATCTGACCATACTTGCAAAAGTCGTCTGCCATATTGAATCCGCCATTGAATTTCACAATTTTTACAGAAGGATTATGCTCCGACCCCGAAAACCCCTAGATACGAATTTTGAATAAAATCGGATCAGAATTCCAAAACTCGTCCACCATATTGGATCCGTCATCTTAAATTTTCAAATTTTGACGAAAGAATCATAATTTCCGACAACCAAAAACCCCAGATACAAATTTTGAATAGAATCTGATCATAATTGAAAAACTTGTCCGCCATATTGGATCCGCTATCTTGATTTTCCAAATTTTGATGAAAAAATCATAATTTTCGACTCCGACAACCCCCCAGATACCAATTTTGAATAATATCGGTATATAATTGAAAAACTAGCTCGCCATATTGGATTCGCCATTCTGAATTTCCTAATTTTGACGAATAAATCATAATCTCCGACATTTTGAAATGTTAGCAGAATCAAACTCCTCTTATACAGGGTGTTTCTTAAGTACGTGTAGAAAATTCAGGAGCATGTTGCTGACGTCAAAATAATAAGAAAAGATCGTATAAATATATATCCGAAATTTATTCGTTTCTGAGATACAGAATGTCAAAGTTGAATTGTTATTTTTGTTTTTTGTTGATAAATTTCAAAATAATATTGAAAAATACCCCTAGATACCAAACTTCATTGGAATATCACAATTATTTTGAGATTATTAACAAAAAACAAAAATTAGAATTCAACTTTGACACTTTGTATCTCAGAAACGAATAACTTTCGGACATAATATACAGGGTGATTTACATAAGAACCGACATAGAGCAGGGGCATGTAGGGGGTCCCAAAATATGGCAATTTAACGCAACTTACCTCTATACCAAGTTGCTTCCCTAAGGAGTTATAGGCTTTGAAAGTGAAGTTATAAATTTTGAAAAAAAATCAATATCTCCGTTATTCTTGCACTTAAAGCAACCAAATTTGGTACACTTTGTGGATGTATTTAGGGCGTTACTTGATAGTAACTAGAGTTCAATTGAAATTTGTAAAGGGGGTATACCGGGTGGCGCACCATTAATATTCAACAGAATTTTGTTAACCCTTGATGGATTTCAAAGATCTCTGTCAAACTTGACAATGAATCAAGTAAGATGTTCAATTAAGTATTTTATCGATAAACAATTGTTTGTTCTGGTTGTTGTTTAAGTTTTTTGTGTTTATTTTGTTTAGTTGTTAATCCCAGTTTTTCACATTTCAGTATCTGTCCTTACTTTACGTATTTTGTTACGTATCTAAATAATAATTTTCCAGACAATTTCTACTGATCACAATTAATGACCTACTTTCTTGTTGTACGTTTATTTTCATAGCCAAATTTTGAATTTTCGATTATTTTAAATAACACACCTAGAGCGCACGTTTTCAGTTATTCGAGTTTTTGATGAAAATGATGAGGTTTTTCGAAAAATTACTAGACTAAGAAAAGTTTGAGAATTGAATTGCCCACAGAACAAAGCAAAGATTTTTGAAATTCATCAAGGGTTAACAAAATTCTGTTGAATATTAATGGTGCGCCACCCGGTATACCCCCTTTACAAATTTCAATTAAGCTATAGTTACTGTCAAGTAACGCCCTAAATACATCCACAAAGTGTACCGACTTTGGTTGCTTTAAGTTCAAGAATAACGGAGATATTGATTTTTTTCAAAATTTATAACTTTACTTTCAAAGCCTATAACTCCTTAGGGAAGCAACTTGGTATAGAGGTAAGTTGCGTTAAATTGCCATATTTTGGGACCTCCTACATGCCCCTGCTCTATGTCGGTTCTTATGTGAATCACCCTGTATTTATACGAACTTTTCTCTTCTTATTTTGACGTCAGCAACATGCTCTTGAATTTTCTACACGTACTTAAGAAACACCCTGTATATTAAGAGGAGACTACCTATTCAAATAATCAATGTTGATTAGGAGACTGTTGAACCGCGGTACATAAATATTATAAAAGAAAGATATTCCAAGGTCCGTCTACAGGTAGATATACATATTCCATTCATGCAGAAGTCACATAAACATCAATACAGTCGTTAGAGATAGGATCTCAGATTGATGACCTTCTTGGTGAAAGAGAAGAGATTGAATCATCAATGGCTCGATAATGGTTAACTGATGCATCAAATAATATCCTCTTCTTCGCTATTATAGTTATCTAGAAGCTCAATAAATACCTGAGATTCCTATGGTCTTATAATATTTTTATGCTTTTTGGTTGAATCGATGACCAAACGATTTTCCGATGCTTTTAATCGACACTCTAAATATTTTGTTCATGTCATTGGCATCGAAACAATTAGGAAATGGAACTATCACTATAAATGTATAGGTTGTTAGTTTTGTATAATCAGCGACACTGATACATACACTATGAATAGGAATTTCTTTCAGTATACAATTGCTAATAAGACACATAAAATTCGTCGACTAAACGTCACATATTGAATGATGATTGAAAATTTTTTGAATAATACCTTTTTTTCAATTTTAAATGTACTGCTGCAATATTGATATACAGGGTGTTTCAAAAAAACCTAACCCTCTTGCTAGGGTAGGTAGAACACTGCAAAATAAGTTGGGTTTACTCAGTAAAAAAATTTCGCAACTGCATCCGTTATCAAGATACAAGGTGTTGAAAAAATGATTTTTTTACACATTTTTCAAGATTATGTCGAAACTACTGGCAACATTGTGATGAAATTTTGTATGGATGTTTCTTGGAATCTGACACATCGCATGCATTTGTTTTTATATCTGGCTCTCATAGAGGGCGCTAGTTACACGGTTCGTACCGAGTAGTTTTGAACATAACTTATTTGAGGTTGGATTTTTCAGTCCAAATTTGATGTGAACTTGAACATCATTCAATTTCACACCAAAAAGGCACTCTTGGTAAGACTCGATACTGTGTTCCGTTTTCGGAATATTTCGATTTGAAAATGATGAAGTGGTAACTGTTGCTGGTATAAAGCTAGTATTAGAGTGAGTATTATGAAAAATTATCACCTATTTATTGAAAACCAAAAACAACAATACATTTCTGATGCAAAACTCATTGATTTAACAATGAATCAAAAGAATAACATCAAAACAGATTTGACTAAGAACATGGATTACACAGTTTTGTTGTATCTTGAGCAGAAAGTCTATGCTACATAGGTAAATGCACGTCAAGAGTTGTGAGACATAATTGAACATCACTCAAATGACCTAACAGCTGATCCTCAACTGTTCAGAAGAATAATACATGAACTTAGAATCGTTTATTCCTCGAAACGAAGGACATTTTGACCACTTACTCTAACTGATTCAATATTTCATGTTTCTAGTCAAATATCTCTTAATTTTTTTACTTATTATTCTTTGTTTCATCGATAACTTCAGCACAAGAATAATTTCATTGTTTTCGAATCTGAATAAATAGGTAATTGAACTCAATAAAATTCATTTTATACCAGCATCATCATTACTACTCCATTATTTTCCGAAAACGGAAAATAGTATCGAGTTCCACTAAGAGTACCTTTTTGGTGTGGAATTAAATGATGTTCAAGATAATATCATATTTGAATTGAAAAATCTAACCTCAAGAAATTTATGTTCAAAACTACTCGGTACGAACCCTGTAACTAGCGCCCTCTATGGGAGTCAGATATAAAAACAAATTCATGCGATGTGTCAGATTTCAAGAAACATCCATACAAAATTTCATCAAAATGTTGCCAGTAGTTTCGGAATAATCGTGAAAAATGTGTAAAAAAATAATTTTTTCAACACCTTGTATCATGAAAACGGATGCCGTTACGACATTTTTTCACTGAGCACACCCAACTCATTTTGCAATGTTCCAGGTACCTACCCTAGCAAGGGGGTTAGGTTTTTTTGAAACACCCTGTATATCGTCATGTGATTACAGGAGAGTTCTAGTAGTAGTAGAATCAATTTTTTGTAGAAAGTCAGGAGGAGGGGGGACATCGCCTTCTTCCTGTCTCCCCCCCTAAATGACGCCTATGGTGACGATTTGCTTAATCAAAAGCGGAAATTGAGTTTACCAGCCCATTTGATCGAAACCAGGTGCAAATAATCTTCTCAATGAACCGAATGAGGCAACTAACACTTATATATACCTATACAAAATATTTTTAGAATCATCCAGGAACCGCCGTTTATTTTCCTGCGTGATGCTATTATGAAACCGAAGACAGATAACCTGCAGCTATAGAGAGCGTTTTTCCTGGCACGTGTATTTAATTTATATTCAATGAAGGGGGATTTTAATAAACAATTAATAGGGTCTGCAACATACACACCTAAAAAGAATTTTTACGCCCGCGCAAGGGCGTCGCCAGAGAGGGGCAGGGTGGGGCAGCTGCCCCCCCCCTACGATTAACGCTCACCAGTCACCCTGCTATCATTGAAACGACTATTGTGTTTTAATGGTAAGCAATGTGCCATCTGACGGCATATATATCACGTGATCATCAAGTGTGATTATTTGGTAGTAGAATCGAAGGTTATAACAATTCTTCATTCAATTTTGTGACTGATTATCATATGATTATTCGTTTTTACAACCGAATGTGGTAGAAACATATCTTCCGAGTCGTTCTGGCAAAATTAATATTTTGACACATCACACTCGGCGTCAAAAACATATCATTTTTGACAGAATGACAGCGCGGAATGATGAAGGTTAAAATCCCAATTTCATTCATCACATAATCTGACCAATCACAAGCCAGAGAAAACGTGTGCTTATCGCGAAAACTAGATGTTTTCAACGATGTAACCATGGGTAACGAAGCGAAGTCTGTCAATTTGGCAAAAAATAATGACTGTACTTGTCAGAATGAATCATTCATTCAAAATAAATGCTTCTTTGCTTCGTGAACGTGAAATAGTCTCCACTCTGTTCTGAATATATTCTCATAATTCTTCATTTCCTTGTCAAATCTATTGTGTTGCCGTACAGCCCTACCTTTCGTCCTGGCTCGTGGTGTTGCTCAGCAACACAATTTCGTGAACAATGAGGCGACAGAATCATCTCGAATATTAAGAATATCATGATATTACTTATGATAACGCTCACTTTGAGCAAAGAACTTCCGAAAGTATATTTTTCTCCTGAAGTTGAGAAGGCTCTGAAGATCCTTGTTGCCTTTACCTTGTAAGATTTGTACAGTTGAAAGGTCATTTAGTAGCCTTAGGAGAATCAAAACCTGGTTGAGGAGCACCATGTATGATGCTCGACAGGTAACATATTTTCAAAAACTTGAACGATTTCGTCAAAAAGTGACCAACAAATTCCCAAAGAACCCTAGAAGATTATTTTTCAACTGATTTACAGTATAGATTTTTTTCTGTTTTTTGATTTTCTCATTAAACTCTTTCTATTTGATTTTTCTCTTCAGTTTTTTTATGGTGCCCCCCCCCTATTTTTTCCGCTGGCGACGCCCTTGCGCCCGCGGGAGTAGAAGTTAGTTTCTTTGGTAACAAAAGAGGGGCAGAAGTATCGTATTATTCTCTAGAGAGATAATGTGACATATTTTCTCCCTATGGAATTTATACCAACTTTACATTTTCCGCATAGCTCTGCGCTTTCTTTTCGGAACACCCTTCTCTGAAGCGAGTGTGAGCTGCATCATACAGATTTCTAGATCTCACTGGTATAGTAAGTTAAAAATCACTGCAGAAGCAATATCAATAGTTTCTTTGGGCTTTTCCCCGGTTTCTTGTTCCATAACCGTTAACCATTTTCAAAGCTGTTTTCATAAATTTCAGTTTGATATTTGCTGTCACCATGTAGTTGCATCATGTTGTCAGGATACGGATTCCACAAACTATACTACTACTATTTATGCCAAAACACTTTGACCAAATTTTTATTCTTTCTTAATTTCTGTGTTTTCGCCATAGTAAAAAATAGTACATACACCTCATAACAGAATGCTATTTTTCCCTCTGTGCTTCGCCCTCGAGCTACAAATCGCCCACATTCGATATTCCTAGTATGCCCACATTCTATAGATACTCATTAGGCTTACATTCAATATACAAGGTGTCCAAGAACAACATACCAAAAATTCTACAGGGTGAACTATAGATCAAAATAGGCCAATTGAAAACAACTTACCTCTATACGAAATTACACCGTTGAGCCGTGAGAGGGCGATGATGAACAATTTTATTTTCAGATTTTCCTCAATATTACGTAACCCTTGAAAGGTACTGCTATGAAAATTGTAAGGCAATGTGCATGGAAAACATGTTGTACCAATTCAATCAATATAAGAATTAATGTACCTTTTTTGGAGTACGACACTGGCCAAGTTTTGATATTTCAAAGAATGACAAAATCAATTATCTCACTCTTTTCCATTGCATCTATGCAATGACAAATCATTACAGGCTACAGGCACATATACGATTCTGGAGAACGTAACTTGGGATTATTCTGAAAATTTGATGCCTCGAATTATTAGTTGTGCTCTATCGACCTAAAATATTCTCAGCGCTGCGACGATGCCGCTTATATTGACAAGTAGCAACAACTTTGATTTTTCAAATGGGTCACCCTGTATATTATTCCCTTTCCAGATTCTCCCTAAAGAGCTGATTGAATTGACCTAGCAGTGACAATTACAGAGATATAGGGTGTGCAAAATCGAGATTTTTCAACTTCAATATTTTTTGTGTCGAAACTATTATTGGTCAAAACGGTTTCCATCTCAACTTTCCATTTTCTATCGATTAATATTTGATTGAAATTTGTACAGGGTGGTTCAGAATTAAGATTTTCTCGTTCATTTATGAACATTTGTGGAAATGACTTTGAACTTTGAGTATTTATTTAAAATGCTTGTTGTGATGTCCCCTATCGCCCCTCAAAGTTTGTCGGTATCTTTTCCCGACACCCTGTATGTATTTTCACTATGTTCACATTCAATAGACAATCATCTGGCCCATAGTCAATATATTCTCATCATGCCCACATTCTACTTATTATATATATAATATATTCCACCATGAAAACATTCAATGGATTCTCATAAGGCCCACATTCTCATTAGACCCACAATCAATATATTCTCGCCCACCTTTATTCTCACGTTTATATATAAGTGTAGCAAGCCAACGATATCGAGTTCATGTTTTCAATGATCATCATGATTCAAAATGGTCCATTCCTAATTCATAATCTCCAGAAGATGACAATAGCGTAATATTATATATACAAGTTTTATAAGACACTATGTTTTGTCGCACGAGGTTTAATCAGCAATATACAAGGTGTTTTTGAAATGAGTACAGAAATTCAGCACATCAATACAATACAGTCCAACGAATATTCCAATGTTATCAGATTATTTCCAATTCTCCTAATTAACGAGAAATTTCATCTTGAAAATTGAATAAAAATCAAGAACGCAATGCATGTGCCTTCCGCAATGGTTTATGGAGAGGTGACGTCAAAATTGCTACAGAGTAGAAATTTAGGTGGAAAAAGGGATCTCACCCCAATTTTTATATTGCGTATTGGCCTTTTTGCGGGATCGTAGTAGGCTGGATTGTATGCTGTCACTCGGGCTTGTATGGCATTCAACTTCCGCATATTGTTTTTTTTATGTTCTGGTTCCCACGAAAAGGGATATCCTGTAATGTTCAGAGAACATCGTGAGAACCAAGGGAAATGAGGTAGGAATTGGTGTTCCTCTTGAATTTCTGGAGGTTATATGCCTCGGGGAACACCTTCCTTGGCAATGTGTTCCAGAGCCTCGCTGTTCGTTGGATGAACGAGTCTTTGGAAAGAGATGTTCTGCAGGTCTCCAAAGTGACCACGAAGGGGTGCGAAGCCTCAACTCGACGGGCTAATCTCGCGGGGACTGCCAAGCGAGGAACAAGAATTGATAATATTTCAGAAGAGCATCGTCCATAAAAATATCTATAAAATAGAGCCAGATCGCCAACTTTTCTACGGTATTCCAGAGAAGTGAGTGAGTTTGTGAGCGAGGCATCACCCACGAGACGAATTGCCCTTTTTTGGACAGAATCCAACAGTTTCAGGGTATGTTTGGGTGCTGCACTCCAAATATGGGAACAGTATTCCAGGACAGGTCGGATATGTGCCTTATAGATAATAAGCAGCTGACTGGAAGTGAAATAGCTCCTGGCCCGAAACAGAAAACCAAGTTTTTGGGATGCACTTTTAGCAATTGATCCCACGTGCTTCTCCCAAAAAAGGTTATTGCTGATAGTAATAACACGCATCGAAATGGATGTCTTCAAAGGTATGGTTACTCCTGACAAGCTATGTTGGGCACAGTGAGATGAGATTTTCTAGATAAAAAAATAACGATAATATGTTTCGATTTTGTTCGCCGTTTCGATGGATAACCCTGTACATTCACATGCATTTTCATCAATATGTCAGCGTGTTTTGAAGAAATTCTTCAAGATTAATATATCACCTCATTCCCGGAACACCCTCTATGAAATAACCCTCATTTCCATAATTTCGCAAATAAATAAAGGATGCAAAAAGCTCACAATATTATAATATAGTGTGTACGTTATAATTCATTCATTCATTTCACATGGGAAGCTGTAGAAGCTAAGCTGATTTACCACCTATACCATACTTATAGGTACATTATCATAAATTCGTTTACAAAATAATCAAAATCAAAAACAACGATTTCAATCTTTGTAATCTCGGCAAGGTTGTTTAGCTTATTTCAAAAGGTGGAGGCGTTCTACCTCAACCCAGTAAACGTGTTCTTAAGACGAGCGATGTTGCCAACCTGGGTGAAAAATCGGTAGGTTGCGAAACAAAATCCGAATTCGTTTTATTGACTTTAGATCATAATGGATTGTATATAAAATCTGAATTTTGAAAGCTGAAACTTCAAATATATGCAAATATTATGAAATAGATATCAATTTTTTCTTCCAACTGTTCAGTAGAAATAATTTAGGTAGTTTCGTAACTCGTTATGGAGATTAGAATTCTAATATTTCATTTTACTCATTCAATAGTAGAGGTACATAATTCCATAGATGCAATAGTTGAAATTCATAAAGATAAAATCAGTTTATGAATCAATTTCATACCCAAATTACTGTTGAGCATCAAAATAATCAGATGATTATCGAAACTTACGGTGCGCTTGTGAATGTAACCCCTAAAATTGAATTACATAATAACTAATAATTACGTTTTGCTGGTAAATTGAATCGAAACCACGTTAATTTGTCAAATGATTGGATGCTCTTTCAATACAGAAATGCGGCATAATACCATTGACATATTCAAGGTGTTTTACTTCGTCATTAACTTTGAAAAGTAATGTAACTACAAAAAAATAGACTTACCTAGCCGAGATACCTGTACCACAACTTTGATACCCTAGCTATATCTTTGTAAGGAAACATTTCTCAAGAAAATTCTCTTACATTTAAGCTGAACCACCCTGTATAGCAAATTAATATTTTTTGAATTCAATTCTTCAGAATTGCTGGAAAATCTACGAGATGAAATATATAGCCAATTTCTCCGGGAAATTTTCCGGAGGTTATGTGGCAACGTTGCTGACGTAATCGCTAGTTTGTTTCGTTTACTAAGCATGGCACACTCAGACCCGGTCAGTCGCGCGTGTTTTGTTTTAGAACGCGCTAAGTTCGAAAAATGGTACCATGTCCGTTACATAGCCGCTATTGTTTTGACGAATATGATAGTACCGTAATCTATTGACGATCTATCAATTTTTAACGACCCATTCTTGAAATTGTCTTCGATATCGATAATATCATTATGAATTATTGAGTGACTTGATGACTTCGGTTGAGTAGTTGAAGACTGTGTTTTTTTTTGTTTCGTGACCCATTTTGGACGCTGCACGTAGTTTTATTTTTAAAAATAATAGGTATGTTTTGCTTTCTAATTTCGTTATGGAAACTTCCGTGGTTATTTTGGTTACCTGTTTAGTTTTCGTTAAATATTTATTTTTGTTCGAGATATTGCGATATACCGTCTTCATTACTTAGGTACATAATTATAGGTATAAGCAGTAATTTCTGAGGTAATTTCTTATGCTAATTGATGACTTCGGCACCGGAATTTTGAAAATATCTGCTTATTTCTTTAATTACTCAGCAGAGTTGCAAAAAATCACGATTTATGGAAATAATGAACTTCGAAATCACCTATTCTCATTATTTTTCTCTATTCGCCCAAATATTTTGGTAAAATTGCACTAATCATGCGATGGGTTTTTCTTTCGAAAAGTTTTTGGTACTTTCGTATTTTTGTCTGAACAACACGAATTTGATAATGCAAATGTGAACAAACCATTATTTATCAAGATATTTCACTATAAAGTTACAAATTTCACCTTCTTTTCCGCCTGTCTTTCGGATCACATTCAGAACAATTTGCCCTTATTTTTTCATCACTGGACAATTTATATATTATATATCACAATGTACTTGAATGACACATTTTTTTCTATATGAACGTCAACTAGAAATACGATTTTCTTGCCAGTTATCCATATTTAGTAAAAAGAAGGAAGAATATCATTTAATTAATATAATGGCGTGTGTAACGCGAGGTGTGAAGTCATTCAAAAGCAATCTTTTGACATTTGACATCTCGTATGCCCGTCATCTGGTATGATTGTTCACTAAATATGGAAAACACGTCATGAAAATCATATTTCGTGTTGAATTTTCCATATGAAGTACATAATGAGTATACAGGGTATGTCACGACAAGCTTACACTATATCTCTATATCGAGAATCAGTAAGAAGAAATACATGAAAATATGCATGCTTATATTTTACAATACGCTCTCTTCATTTGAAATAATTTCAGCAATGCAGTGTTGTCGCTTCTATCAAAAAGTAGCAACAACTTTGTTATTTCAAATGGAATACCCTGTATTTTATTGCATTTTTAGATTCTCCCTGAAGAGCTGATTTCATCGATACGTCAAACTTGGGGTCTATCGGAAATGATTACCGAGATATAGGGTGTTCAAAATCGAGATTTTTCAACTTTAGGATTTGTGTGTCGAAACTATTTATTATCGATCAAAACGGCTCACATGTCCCTATCTCAACTTTTTATTTAATATTTACTGTTATTCGATCGGAACAAATACAGGGAGATCAGAATTCTGAATCTTAAACAACCCTGCACTACTGTAACAGTACTGAAAAAGTAATCAAAGTATACTTAAAAGGTACTTAAAATACTCAAAAAGTATTGAAAGGAATATTCTCATATATATTTATGAATACAAAAAAATGTATAAATATACACTCAGAGAAAAAGTCGGTAGTGAATACCAAACGTTCAGTAGAATAGGCGCCAGTCTCTACATTCATCAAATAATACCACTACAAAGTTGTACTATACTAAACTATGAGTATTATACTATTTTGTAGTGGTAATATTTGATGTAGTATAGTATTATATAATGTTGTGGTGGTATCATTTGATGAAAGTTGTGAATGGCGCCTATTTTACTAAAAGTTTGGTAATAACTACCAACTTTTTTTTTCACTGTATAAAGAAATACATTGAGAATTCCTCGGAGAATTCGCATTCTCCAAATGATGAAAATATTAATTCTTTCTCGGTTTATTCAACAGAAAACAACTACTTTCCTGACTATATGCCACGACGGATATTGAATTACATCTATTGAACACACACGATAAGAACCTGAAAACAAAATCTGAATCGAGAAAGAATAATTATTTTCATCACATGGAGAATGTCAAATCTCAATGTATTTCTTTATACCTATGTCAATTTTTTGTGTTCATCGGGGTATCCATAAATATATCTGAGAATATTTGACTGACCTCAATCGCAGATTCGTGATTAGGTTTTCTCAATTCAGAATTTTCCGAGGAATTTTCTTTCCACGTCCTGTATGATGAATATCAATATATCATACATCCAAAATCTCAAAAAGTAATTAGAAAACTGAGAAGGTAATGAAAATTTTCTATAAATAATCTGATATACTGAAGATAATTACATGGTAATTTACAAATATTAAAAAATTAAAGGATTTGGAAAAGTAATCAAGAAATCAAGTACTTAAAAACTCAGGGTGTACAACATTAAAGAGTTGTTTGCCCCTCGCCGTAACCACATCCTCCATCAAAGCTATGGAATAATCGTCTCCTTTTCTGTTTTACTTACCAAATGTTATGGTTTCAAGAAATCTGCTGGAATTTGTAATAAAATAAAAATAATTAGAAATCCAAATAAGTACTCAGTCGTCAAAGTCGCCACATTCAATAATTATTGTTCCTGCTTGGTCTACTAATTTTCCCGAGAATTTTCCATTGTTACAAAGAAAGTCCTAAGAAACACGGGTATAGCTCGATACTTTATTACCGATTTTTATCAGCTATAGTCATTTGAGATCATGAAAGCGTAAAGAAGAAGTTTCGCAAGAATTGAGTTTGCGTAGTTACCTATATATCACATGGGTGAGTAAAATATGAATCAATGATTTATGCACGGTCTGTTGATACCTATAAGTAGATGGATTTTTGCCCTCCATCTTTTGGAATTGAAATTATATATAATTGTGTTGAGTCTTGCATTTTGCATAAAATGTTGCATTCTCAGGCTTGTTCAACTCGTCTAACTATGGCAATCGATATACAGGGTGTTTCCTAACTACGGTTCCTAACTACAGGGGGTGATTTATTAGGTCATTTTAAGAAGAAAAGTTCCTATGAACATATGTCCGGAGTTGCTTCGTTTCTGAGATACAGGACGTTGAAATTAAAGAAAACGAACGATAATTATAAAATATCATGAATATTCTGGAACCGATTTGGTTGAAATTTGGTACTTTTATTTTGTCAAATTTTCTTAAATTCCAGCATATCAAGTGTCAATTAAATTTTTGGCGGAAATAATGAAAAACTCATTTCTCCAATGCAGGTGTTCATGATATACAATACAGTGGCTTCGATTTTTTATTCTCGAAAACGAAGCTGGATATGAAGAAAATGCAAGAGACCAAAAAGTTGAATTTTGAGTTGCTTCATCTAAACAAAATGAAAATTTACCTAAGAAGTCAGTGGCGTACTTTTTTTCACAATATTGTTGGCTGTGGTGCCCACTGAGACGCTACTGGCCCCAATAATTTCAATCTAAATAGGTCTAAATGAGCGCCTTATTAGTTCAAATGAAAGTACCAAATTTCAACCAAATCGGTTCTAGAATATTCATGATATTTTATATTTACCGTTTTTTTTTCTTTAATTTCAATGCCCTGTATCCCAGAAACGAAGCAACTGCGGACATATGTTAATAGGAACTTTTCTTCCTAAAATGACCTAACTAATCACCACCTGCAGTTAGGAACCGTAGTTAGGAAACACCCTGTATGTAAAAATTGAAAATATCATCGAAGTGTTTTTTCGTGGCGAAACTGGTTTTTAATATTCGGGGTGCATGAGTTCTCTTGAATGTTATTTGGTGTTGAATTCGAGGTTGAATTCATGTCCCTGTAAAAACAAAAGAAAGATATTATTATACAGGGTGTCCCAGAACAACGTACATTAAATTCAACAGGGTGAACTAGAGTTCAAAATAGGTCGATTGGGACCAACTTACCTCTATACGAAAATGCACCGTTGGGCCGTGAGAGGGCGATGAATGGATTTTTTTTTCAGATTTTATTGAATATTTCGAAATTCTCGAGAGGTAATGCTCTGAAATTTGAAAGGCAGTCAACTATAAGAAGTGTGCATAGATAACAGGTCTCATCAGTTCAATCGATATACAGGAAGATACAAATTTAGCATTCTGATTGGAGAAAATCCATAGAACTTTTTTTGAGTACGCCACTGACCATATTTTAATATATGCTTGAATAACAAAATTAATTATCTATCTTTTTTCGCACTACATTTATTTCTAAATTTTGCTTGGTTTATACAAGATATCTGTCAAAATTCTTTCGGAGTCCCTCCATATCATCCATAGTCCAAGACTCGGTCCAAGATATCAGAATTATCGTGTTCTGCAGGTTTCTTCCTCCTTCATGTTGATATTTTGGTCACGTATTCATGTTAATTATTTGATAACCTTCTCATCAATTATTGATTTGATGAACTCATCCTGTTGAAGAGCTTGCTAAAATGAATATGATATCTGTGCCCCCGAACTCTCAACAGAACGAAAAAAACCTGCAAACGACTTTGATTGTTAGCAGGAGGTGCAAACATCAGACTGATACCATCCAGTGACTCTAGTGCAAACTAAAATCGACCGATCTGAGCATATTTTCGTATCTACGCTATTATCACCCAAAATCTCCCTGTCAAGTTGAAAATGGGCCATCCTGTATGATGAAAAGGTTATCAAATAATTAACATGAATACGTGACCAAAATATCAACATGAAGGAGGAAGAAACCTGCAGAACACAATAACTCTGATATCTTGGATATGGAGGGACTCCGAAAGAATTTTTTCAAATATCTCGTAAACCAAGCAAAATTAAAAAAAAAATTTGATGAGAAAAAAGATTTGCCATAATTGATTTTGTTATTCAAGTTGATATTAAAATATGGTCAGTGGCGTACTCAAAAATAATTCTATGGATTTTCTCCAATCAGAATGCTAAATTTGTATCTTCCTGTATATCGATTGAACTGATGAGACCTGTTATCTATGCACTCTTCTTATAGTTGACTGCCTTTCAAATTCCAGATCATTACCTCTCAAGGATTTTGAAATATACGATAAAATCTGAAAAAAAAAATTCCATTCATCGTCCTCTCACGGCCCAACGGTACATTTTCGTATAGAGGTAAGTTGGTCCCAATCGACCTTCTTTGAACTCTAGTTCACCCTGTTGAACTCAATGTACGTTGTCCTAGGACACCCTGTATATTTCAGATTTAATTCGTCGAAGCTAGACTTGGTGATATTTCTTATTAAACTGGACGGAAAATCTTCCTCGAAAATCTTCATCATTCCTTCACCTGACTTCTTATTATTTTTCATCTGTTCTAATGTCATTCTTAGTTTTTGTGTTATTGAAAAAAAATGAACCATATTCAACAGTTGTCGAAATAATGTTATTCTTATTACATTCAATTTACATATAGTTCCTTCTCCTTCCCTGTAACTTTTTTGTTCATAATAATATTTGAAAATTTTAAAAGCCAGTTGGTGTATGGGACTTTTCTCAATAATCATCAGACTCTACTAGTGAAAAACTGATCGGAAATGAAACAGAAACTCTAAAAAAGAAATATATACAGAGTGCCTCAAAATTAGTGGGACACAACTTATTTATAGAAAAAAATGTACCGTTTGTCCGTGAGACTAGTTCAGAGTTTACACAAAAAACAGATTTTTGTACGCTGTTCAAAAATGAGTGAATCAAATTGGATGAAATTTGACAGAAGTGCATTTCAAAGGATAGCCCTTCTTCAAGTAATCAAATAAACCCGAAAGGTATTGTAGAAAGGTTAAAACCACCCTCACCTCCTGCAATTTTTCTCAGAACTTTCTTAGGGGTGGTAATAGGGTTCTCAAAATTCTTGAGCGAGATGACTGATCAATTATCTTCATTTTGATACTCCTGTAAACATGTCGTTTTCCGCATAGTTCCGAAGGAAAAAAATGTTTTCTTAAATACTGCCGAGAATAATGCTATATCTAACAGATATTACTAGTAAAGGTTTGATAAAATTGTAATACAAAATTAGTTGGCAGTGGAAACAAAGGATTTGACGTCATATTGAACATTAATTTCAAAAAAACTTCCTGCCTGCTTCCACTGTCGACTAAATTTTTTATTATAACTCTTACTAGGAATATCTGTTAGCATTATTTGAGAAAACATTTTTTTCCTTCGGAACTATGTGAAATACGAAATTTTCACAAGAGTAACAAAATGAAGATAATTAATCAGTAATCTCTTTCAGAGAATTTGAGAACCATATTACCACCCCTAAGAATGTTCTGAAAAAAATGTCAGGGGGTGAGTATGGTTTCAACTCTTCCACAATTTCTTTTGAGTCTCTTTGATTACCGAAATGCACTTTTGTC
Organism: Phaedon cochleariae; assembly: GCA_918026855.4. Classification (NCBI taxonomy): domain Eukaryota; kingdom Metazoa; phylum Arthropoda; class Insecta; order Coleoptera; family Chrysomelidae; genus Phaedon; species Phaedon cochleariae. The sequence continues at coordinate 39,022,034 of OU896718.1, read as the reverse complement.
AAATTTCATCCAAGTTGTTTCACTCATTTTTGACCAGCGTACAAAAATGTGTTTTTCTATGTAAACTTAGAACTTGTCTCACGGACAAACGGTACATTTTGTTATATAAATAAATTGGGTCCAATCAACTCATTTCGACCTGTATTACACGTGAAACTCTGTGTCCCAGCAATTTTGGGACCCCCTGTATCGTCAAGCCTGGAACATGAATAGCCAACTAATCAATCAATACAGGAGTCCTTTTCCTCTCATCCTTATCCTGGTCATGATCCTGCTTCAAACAGATATCAATCAATCCCATTATCGCAATTAAAAAGATCTCTTTGCTTAAGCAAACGAACCTAAAAGCTGTCACGTGATTAATGAAACTGGGCTCAATTAACGCAGTCGTTCCTGCCTTCTTTCGCTTTATCAGATCAGACTCTCGTGATAGTTGATAATAAATCAGAATGCAATGATGGACTTAGCACAAGTAGCTGTAATTAGACATAATTGTTTAGTCGTCCTTTATGAATTGATATGCAAATGACGTGTTCGAGGGATACCCAATTTATTTCGACGATATTAGAGGAAATGTGAGACCAATAGGTGGCGCTGGACAAACGGGTCAGGTTAGGTGTAAAATCCATAGTTTAGGAAACCATCTGAGGTATTTCATCAACATTTGTAAAATGCAAAAAATCCACTCTAAACAAGTTTTATCTATTCATATTGTTCTCAAAATGATTTTTACCACTGTCCCCACTACAGCCCAGTAGTAGTAGTAGAAGAAGTAGTAGTACTAGTAGTAGTACTACTACTACTACCTCGATGGGCCCTTTCTGCTAACCTCTCCTCTCCACATATCTACGCTTCCTTCACCTAGATTTTCTTTACGAATCTCCCTGACCTTCTGATGAAGGCCAGTATGTCCGTCCACTCTGATATGATCAACTCCTCCTGTTGGACTTTGTCGCCTCCAAAGATTTCAAATCTCAGCCTCCCGTACGCCTCGCACTCGCCGAAAAAGAGGAGTGACATTTCTTCGTCTTCCCCACATCTGCGGCAAGTGGGGTTGTCCTCTATTCCCATAAGTGTTAGGTGTCTGCCAAGCAGCCAGTCCTTTCTTGATTTGCTCGGACCAGCCACGAATTCCTTGGCCTGCCTGCAACCTGTAATATTCCTCCAGTATTCTCCTATAGTGCCTTCTCCGCCCATTCATCAAGGGCTGACGTAGTTTGGCTTCTTGCTATACCTAGTACAGGCTCCGGTCCCAGAAACGGCTCCGAGGATCCGGCCCTAGCAAGTTCGTCTGCTGTTTCGTTTTCGGGCACCCCATTGTGACCCAGGACCCATACCAGTTCAACTTCCTTCGATTCGGCTAATATCTCAAGGGCATTTCCTCATTCCTGTACCAATGCCTAGGATGACAGATAGCCTTGAGTGCTGCCTGACTATCCGATCAGATGTAGATCTTCTGCTCTGGTGCCTCTTTCACCTTTTGCCTCTCTGCTACGACCAGGATGGCGAACACCTCAGCTTGGAAAACTATGGTGTATTTTCCTCGAGCGTAGCTTTCTCGTATATTTCTGAGTCAGATGGAATCCGTCTGTGTAACATACTAAGCTTCCAAAGTGAAACTCCACTGTATTGCTTCTCCATTCTTCTCTGCTTGGAATAGTAATTTTCAACTTTTTATTCCATCCCAGCCTGTCCTGCACTTTATTCACTCTGAGAGTACAGATAGGAATCTCCTGCTTCACCCACTTTGGCATGTCCTGTGATTGTCCCTTCACTTGCCCAGTTTCCTGAGTCCCGCATCCTCAGGTGGGCTGCCTTTAGCCCAGGGCCCCGTGGATAGAAAGGGCCCCCAGTCTCCATTGGAAACAACGAGTTTTCTACGAAATTTTTAAGCCGACCATTTCTCTTCTGCAATGAAGAAGATTCAGTTCGCAAATTCAACAGTCATCCGGAAACTTATCTAATATAGTACGAGATCGCCGACTGCAAGATTACTATACGTTCATCTGTTATTAAATGAAAATCAAATTTCAACATATATTAGTGAATAAGAGAATATATTATCAAAGGGTTGCCTATCGAAATGTACTATACTTTGAGTTATACAAGGTGTTCCTAAAAGGTCTTTACAAAAACTCACCACATATTCCTCAGACCAAAACAATCTGATGCAAGCAATTCTACCTCAATACAAAGTTCCTTAGTTTGGACGCTATAATAGACGGGTCTGAAGTTTCAATTTTCAATTCGTTTTTGCTTCATAAATTTGAAACGGCTTATGAAATTGTACTCAAATTTGGTACATTGGCATATACCTTTATTGGTTAATGTGAGCCATATTATGATTATGATAAATATCATTCCATCGGCGTATAAAACTTGATTTTTATCATAATCATGATATGGGTTCTATTGCCCAATGGCCAACGCACCAAATTTGAGTGTAATCTCATGAGTTGTTCCAAAGCGAGTTCCAAAGTGATGGAGAAAAAGGTAAGTTTGCTTGTATAGAATTGTTTTCGTCTGAGGAATATGTGGTGAGTTACTGTTGAGACTGAGATGTATACCATTGTCTTTTACACCAGTCCAAATAGTATGCCAAACGGTGGCTGAATGAAAATAACTGTAATGGGACTTTTTTATCACCACCGACCAATTATAGTCAATCAGCTACAGAACATAAATATGAGTACTTACTGGTCACGTATATAATTGTGTTATTCTGCTCCCGATTTGTTTTATTTATTTTTATTGAATTAGACCTTTTTACGGCCCTTATATGGCCATACTGTTGACAGATCGTTTATTGAATAATTTAGTGCCGTGTGCAGCTTTTATGTCGTGATTCAAACGATAATCAAATTAGAACGCATCATTGGTCACTTCACATGTGTAAAATCATAGATTAACGATTCCCTCTAATCTATGGTGAAATGAAGATCAAAACGTACCATTTTATTTGATGTATTGCTTTTTCCTGGGTTTCGGATTTTGTTGAAAGGACCCCGCACTTCCCTTATGGAAAATGGCTTTCGGTTAAATTCCCTGAATTTTTGGTATGATGTAGATTTTGACTCTCTAAGCAGAAGTGTCCATGGGCACAAAAAAATCGGCTGACTAGTTTTCGAGATACAGGGTGTCGAAGATGAAAAGTGAAGCTTTCTGCTCAGTATTTTTAACAACTCCGAGAATTGATAAAACGCCCATTTATTCATGGAATAACATGCCTGAATGATGGTACAATGCCATCTGGATCTCGTATCCATTTTAATTTTACGTTTTGGGCTCTACAACAGGGTGAACAAAGAAAAATCCGATTACACGAAAAAAAAAGGAATTGTTGTATCAAGCAAAATTTAATTGAATGAAGCAAATAAGAGTGTCATATATGCACGACAAAATATAATCTTGAAATGAGTAAATCTATATCTTGTTTCAAAGCGAATTTGAAGTTTGAATTGAGTAAATATGTCTTGAATGAACTCTGGATCTTATTCAATCAAGCACATCCATGAATTCTTCATGAATAGATATTGAATTGGCTCAAATAATCATTTTGTTTGATCCAAAATAACAAGATATTGATTAAATCAAATATTTAGTTGATTCAATGAATTATTTGGTTGATTCAAAGACATATTTGGTCAATTCGATGAAATATTTGGTTAATTCAATGAAATATTTTGTTGATTCAATGAAATATTTCGTTGATTCAAGAGAAATTGTATTTTCATTCGACAAATTGTTTTGTTGAACCAAATTCAGTATTAATTCGGGAGTTTTCTGAAACTTCATATCAATAGAATAAACTTAACTAGGAAACAAGTCGACTTCTAGCATAGATCTCTAGTGTTTACTCCTCTTCAGCTGATGCAAAACTAATCCGGATTGCATTGCTAATCATCCTGAGTTCGATTTATCCAGCTGATATTTCAAACACGAAGAATCAGGCTTCACGTATATAATGAATTCGAGGCAGGCATAGACGAGACGAAATGATCGCCATCTAGAGGCAACAATTTAACTGTATGTAGGATGAAAAAATATTTCATTGATCTTACATATTTCGTTGCTCTATTCAAGCAAATGGTCCGTTCGAAACGAGTTCATTGCTACATCGGAATAAGAAAACTTGTATGTTGTTTCAAAGATATTTTCTTATCAAGATGATCATTATTTCATCAAATCAACGAAATGTTTATAGTTAAATCAACCTCGATATTATTCTGGATCGACATAATTTGTTTTTGAGAAAACCATATATTTTCTTAATGGAATTGAAATTATACTGTTGAATCAATTCGACTACATTCTTGATTTGAACAAGCTGCTTCCATGAAATAATCATGTATCTGGTTGATTCAACAAAAAATTGCTCAGTCCAACAAAAATAATTCAAGCATAAATAATTTGTTGATTCAACAAATCCAAAAGAAATAATTCCTTGGCTTGGGTAATCATGAAAAAAGAAAAATTCGGTAAATACACGTACCTATGACTCAGTTGGCGTTGCAAAAACATTCATGATCATCATCATCAATATTGGTAAGACAGGTAAGGCTCGTGTTTAAAGGCCAATTAACCGAAATTTTAATGATCCTGTATGTTGCGATATTGAAAAATACGCAACCAGTTTATTTATACTAGTAGATAAATCACCTTCTGCGGGTGTAGCGGTTTATGTTTTCTTTTTGCTCTTTTTTGGGGCAGAATAATGCATAAGCAAAGTAGGCGGATTGCATTATGGAATCATTTACATCGGTGATTGTTCTCAATCCGTATATTATATTGAGCGAATTAAATTTTTACGAAACAGTGAGACCTTCAAAATAATAGGGCATTCCTAAGTATTTCGCAAATATCTATAAATTGAAAAACGATGTTGAATCATCAGCAAAAGATTCATTGAACGACCTGAGAAAATATACACTGAGAAAAAAGAGCAGGTCAGTAAGACATTTGAAATCGTGCCCATAAGGGTTGATTCCTTGCGAAGAAAATATTCAAATTTTGCAATGGTATTTGGGAGGGAAATTGTTACATATATTGCAGCAAATAGTTTTTCGCATGCGAACGTCGTAATCTCAACTGACAATAACACTCTAACTCATCACATAACATCCTCATACTGGATAAATTTGCAAAGCTCAAAGTCATTTCCACAAACAATTTTTCATAAATAATCGAAAATGGTAGATAACTAGAGAAAAACAACTACTTCTCTGGCTATATATGCCACGCAGAACATCGCAAGATGGCATTCGTGTCCATTTCGCAGTGGCCGAACGCCTCGTGGGTATCAAATGCCGAGAGGTGTTTACGTTGGGTCCATGTCGCAACAGACGGCGGTCATTAATGCCATCTGGGGACACCTCTGCACTGATGAGAGTGAAAGCTCGGAACCGGTCTGTAGGTTTTTAGCTTTCCTGAACAATTGAAGCACAATTCAGCATTTAGGGAATGGAACACTTGCGATCTTATTCGTCTATACGAATCGTTACAAAGATTTCGGGAAGATGTAATTCAATGTTCTGTGTGGGTTGGAAATCCTAAACATACATGTTGGCAATTATTTTCACATCTGTATAGGGTGTCTCCGTATATTTTGACTCTTACCTACAGCTTTAATGATACGAGGTGGAAGGTGGACAAAAACTTCAAATATGAAAGTTGTATAGGATTTCATTTGTACTATATCTCTTGGCACTCCTTATAAAGGAACAGGTGCGAATCGCAAAATGACAAAAAAGAGTCAAAATCAGTTTCTTTGAATGGAAGACCCTGTATATTTGCAACTCTAGTGACAGATCTTTTTCTCCTATTCACAAATATACAGATTTGGACTCTTGTTTTCTAAAAAATAGTACAGATGCTCTACAACTTTTATATCTTAAGTTTTTTCCACCTCGTATAGTTGAAGCAGTATGTAGGGGTCGACATTCAAGGAGACACCCTGTTCATACATATAAGATACTATCTTTCCAAATTTTATTGCTTGTGGTATAAGAAATAATACGGACTTCCGCTTCTGGTGAGAAGATGAGAGACTGCGGTAGGTATATATATATATACAGTATGATGCAAATGTATGGAATAAATTCATTTCAACACAAGACGAGTTTGGAAAAAAAACCAAAAACTGGAGTTTAGAACTTTTTTTTTCGACGTATTTTTTTAACTAGACGACCCTTCGATGTTCAATTCTCAGTAGCAGACCTCTGCAAGATTCAATTAATCACATGATAATCCATTTTAATTTCAATCTTCTTATGCAACATTTTGACTGTTGAATAGACGATCGGTAGACCTTTCAATCAAGGTATCACATGACCCCTATTTGTATTTGAAAAAATCGTCCATTACGTCTTTACTCCAACACCGGTGACGTAACATCTCTCATATGAATATCATGAGATGAGGCTTCAGAAATTAAAACTCACGTGTTTTTGGATTTTTTTCAAATGTCGCCCATTTCTGAAATAATGAATTTATTCCATACAATTGCATCATACTGTATATATATATTGCAATTAATTAAAAATATCTGGCTTCATAGAACCTCCATCAAGCTGATCAAGTTGTTTAATAACAGCCAGTAATCTCACGATGTTAAAAAAAATAACACTCAATTCTCAGAATACAAGAAGGCGTGTCTGATTCTAATGTATCATCTCTTCGAATGAATGAAAAACAGGTGGCCAAGTTTTTTATTCACACAGTACATGCCATATCAGATTCGTTCTAACATGTAATTAATATCGCTAGTGATTCAAGAAAAAACAAAACTGATTCAAGTATAAACAACGGCTCGGCTTACACAACAAATTATTGAGTAATTATAATATGCTTTTGTATGATCGTTAGCTCGAATTATAGCCAATTCCATGCAAATTGCAAGGTCAAGTTTGATGGTATATTTATGAATCGTGCCACTTTAGCTGTCACTCAGTCTTATTCACAGAACGGCAATTGTGGCAATAAATTATGTGGATTTAACAGAACGCCTCTTGGAAACATTATTGAAAATGAAAAACAACTGCAGGACTTTGACTCATCAAATGAAATGATATCATATTATATGCTTCGGGTTTGATGGAGAACTTCTCTAGAGAACATTAAGCATATCGCTAGATTTCTGAGTAATGTTTATTGATGACATTGCAGTTATAATGTTTCTAATAATCACTGGCGTGCATGGCTAGGAGAATGTAGAATCACAATATCCCTATCCTCCCTAGGAACGCACGATGTTCTTTGAACATTATAGGGATTCCCTTTCGTGCGCTCCAAGCGATAAAAAAAATAAAGACAAAAAAAACGTCCTTTTAGTAACGAGTATTTTAAGCACGAGCGGAGCAGAGCGTTACATACTATGCTTTTTCTACGAACTCCGAAAATTACATTAACATACCTGCTATTCTTGTTAACCTATAAAATAATTCGAAAGGAATGGGACTTGAGAACATAATACATGCAACTGCATGCAACCAGCGAGACACGTATAAGTGATATTGGTTGTAGATGTGTTCAGTCCATTGCTTACTAACCTTTGTTTCACGTTTATTGTCATGCTTAGCGCAGAATATAGTATATTATGTAACAAGTGTTATAAACGTCCTTTTAGTAACGAGTAGTTTAAGCACGAGCGGAGCAGAGCGGAGCGAGTTACGCGTTACATACTATGATTTTTCTACGAACTCCGAAAATTACATTAACATACCTGCAATTCCTGCTAACCTACAAAATAATTCGAAAGGAATGGGAATTGATTATTGCGCGAGATTAACCCGTCGAGTTGAGGCTTCGCACCCCTTCGTGGTCACTTTGGAGACCTGCAAAACATCTCTTTCCAAAGACTCGTGAATCCAACGAACAGCGAGGCTCTGGAACACATTGCCAAGGGAGGTGTTCCCCGAGGCATATAACATTGAATGCTAATAATGCATTATCAGTTCACTCGCCCATTGCCAAATTATTCAAGTCGCCAAAAAAACACTATTTTCTTCGAACTTGTTACGTGAAACACTATTGTTTCCTTATAATGTTTCCTAAAACATCGATTTGCACAGGCGAACTTAGATGTATTTTTCATATAAACATTCGGAAGGAACTGTTTATAATAAAAAAAACTGATTCAGCGCATCATCAATCAGTTCCGTGAAAAACCATTTACATTATTATGACCAAATGATGAGTTTCATCATCACGCTGTATAATCAGCTCGACCTACTCGTCTTTTGTGGAGTGACGAGAGTCAAACGTATAATGTTAACATCGACTCTGTCACGTCAGATTAGCCGCAATAATCTATTATTTTAATTCGAATCACATTTCAAGCCTGGTGAACCTGACCTTGAACAGACAATGCCGATTATCATCGAAGAAGATGACTGCACACACAAATCACAATGCTGAACAATTTTGTTTTTCTACTGACTGAATCAAAATTGGGATTTTGTCGATTCACTCTCCTATACAGAAAGGAAAGAAGCGAGGGATTAATAACTCTGTGGAATGGTGGAACACATTGAAATCAAACACTCTTGAAGTACTTTGAAATGCCTATGAAATAGCATGAAATGCTTGTGAAATACTTCGAAATGCCCGTAAAGTAGTGAAATACTGTAAAATGTCTGTGAAATACTTTGAAATGGTTGTGAAATACTTTGAAATGGTTGTGAAATATTTTGAAATGGTCGTGAAATACTTTTAAAAGGTTGTGAAATACTTTGAAAAGGTTATGAAGTACTTTGAAATGGATGTGAAATTGTAAAAGTCGGCTGAAATACTTCAAAATTCTCGGAAAAAAGACAAAAAAGTACTACCTCCAGTGGGTGGTGAAATATTGGCCCCAGCATGCATTCATGGCGCTGATATCAGTGTCTTCATCACCATATCGCACCTCCGCTTCGAAAGTGACAACTCAAAAAACGCGAATTTCAAGATTTTCATAGCATTGAGTGAAAAAATTTCTGAATTTCACTCTCTGAAAGTGTTACAATTGTAGTTCTTATAGTTTTCACGAGATAGCGCCAGTGTCACTATCAAATCATCTCAAATCTCCTATACGTGAATTTTAAAAACTGTATCTCAAATTGTGTCATTTTGGTCATAGCTGTATTAGACCATCAAATATTCTGCCGAAGCATACAGGGGTGCTCAGAAGTAACTTAACTTAGCTTGTTTTGTATATATTATATGCAAAGAGCGATAGTATAATTTATCTATACTGAAATTTCCATCTTTTTTGTAAGGTTAGGTGAGTTATCCAACTCGCTATCCAAATAAAAAAAAATATAATTTTAGGGCTAACTGTGATTATCTTCTGGGAAATGATCATTTACAGAGTGTAACGTTGAGAAATACCTTTTCACTGTGACGCCACTGGAAATATTATTTCGAATTTATTTGCACTAGAAGAAGCTCCATATTACTATTAACAAAACCAAAACGTTTTACACTACACTGTTTTACCACTAACCAAACCGATTTTTTAACGCCTCGACACGTGTTTCGCTATGTTAGCATCATCAGGAGAAGATTAAAACTCTCCCAGTCTTCGATATATCAAAACGTTTTATTTAAATTGATGAAAAGACGATTGAGAAATGAATAGAAAAAAGATTTTTCATGTAAATATTCATACCCTGTTTCTCGAAAACGAAGTAAGTTAGTACAGATATTTATATGAATTTTTTGGTGTTATTTAGGTACACCCTGTATGTTCCTTAAACTGTGCTAACGTTCTCTAATAATTCGAATTGCAGTAGACATGTCTAGTTCATGACGAAACACCCTGTATTTATCAAAATAATCCGCTTTTTCGTCCTCGAAAAAGAAACTATACATATGCGACATGTATCCCAAAAACCGCATTCGTTGCGTTTCTCCCAAATACGGAAATCGCCATTTATTTCACGGCCCACCGTGTCCATATACGGATGATGTTTGGAACGACAGAACAATGTAAACACGATCCGGCCAACTTCGTTGTTGACACTGTGGAAAAATGAGCAAAAAAAGCGAGACGAGAGGAGAACAATGAACTAAACGTGTTCAGGTTTGTTTGCACTGTTATATCATCGGTCGGTAATTCATACTTATGAAAAAAAAATGCTCTAGAAAATTTACATAATCTTATTTGTGCAATGTACGTATAAGTGATTACTTGAATTACCGGAGTATTCCATGCTAGAGTACAGGGTGGTCAAAATTGGGCGTTTTCACGGGCTATCTCAATAACTATTAAGGAGTTGAAAAGGAATATTCTCAGTTAAATTATGAACATACAAAAATGGATATATATTTATATAAAGCAATACATTGAGAATTCGCTTTCTCTATGTGATGAGAATATTTACTTTTTTTCAATTGATTCAATAGAAAACAACTACTTTCCTGGCTATATATCACGACGAACATTGAATTATATCTATTGAACACACACGATAAGAGTTTGAAAATGAAATATAAAAACTTCTGATATTGAGAATTTGCATTCTCCTTCAGATAAAAATATGTATATGCACACATCATTCTGAATATTCAACAGAAAACAACTACTTTCCTGGCTATTTGCCACGTCGAACATTGAATTATATCTGATGAACATTCAAAAGGAGAACATGAAAAATAAATAATAAAATCCTCCGAAACTGAGAATTGGCATGCTTCTTCAAATCGGATGAATAATATGATGAATAATGATCTAGAAATATGACTTACCAATATATTCAGCATTGAAATGAAAATTGGAATGTATAGGAGAAGTATACTGGCATGAACTCTGATCTTGATGAGCTTGAAAACTTCCAAAAATAATCATTCATATCAGTGATATGGGAAATATTAGCTCTCACACACAGGTTATATGACTTTATTGGAATCCTCATGAAGATTTTATAAGACCGAAACATATCCCTGCATATTGTGTAATAACACCATTTTACTTCTACCAAAGATCCATATGCTTTAGCCTAACAAAATTTCCCAAATTATTGGATGTTTTCAGAGGATGTTATATCGAATATTCTCCTCATATACAGAGAAGTGCACATAAAACGACCAGAGTGCTGTATCTCCTGAATCATTCAACGATCAGATTTGGAAAATTGGTGGGTTGCGAGTATCCCAAATCTATCTTTTCTGGTTTCACCGGAAACTACCCCTAGTTTCGATTTTTAAACGGTAAGGGTTTATTACGAATTCAACGATACCGGGTTTGATTCGGTTATTTCAAACGATTACGAAGATATTCGTTTTCAAAGTTTCCATATGCACAATGAGTGTGACAGAAAAAGAAATCTTTGTCTGTATTATATTTCTCAGAAAAGAAACGAAAATTTTTCCGAGAATATCTTTATTCGTGGAATATTCCAATGATTTACATTCGTGAATAAAGATGGCTAGATAATTCTGCAAGAAAGCGTATTATTCTATAAAAATTGCATTCGGTTATTATAGAGGTTATTTTCATATTTTGGCGAAAGAACCGAAGGAGGAGGACTCTTGCAATTCTTTAATAACACGCTTTCTTGCAAAATTATTGGTAATTTTTATGCACTTGTGCAATTATAACCGATTACAAATTGTAGACCTATTATCTAAGAGCTGCAATAGTTAATTCCCATATTTTGGCGAAAAATCTCGACAAAAAAGGAGGTCTGCTCTTTCACCAAAATATGAAAAGGTGGATGACTCTCTCGCCAAAAACTGAAAATGAATGAAAGCAGCTCAGTGTCATCGATTCATGGACCAGACGTTGTTCTCATGAATTTTTACTATATATTTTCACATCTTCACTTCTCTGGAACACTGTAGAAGAGTTGGCGATCTGGCTCTTTTTTATAGATATTTTCATGGACGATGCTCTTCTGAAATATCAACAATTGTACCTCCCTTGGCAGTCCCCGCGAGATTAACCCGTCAAGTTGAGGCTTCGCACCCCTTGGTGGTCACTTTGGGGACCTGCAGAACATCTCTTTCCAAAGACTCGTTCATCCAACGAACAGCGAGGCTCTGGAACATATTGCCAAGGGAGGTGTTCCCCGAGGCATATAACCTCCAGAAATTCAAGAAGAACACCAATTCCTACCTTATTTCCCTTTGTTCTCACGATGTTCTCTGAACATTACAGGATATCCCTTTTCGTAGGAACCAGAACATAAAAAATATATATATATATATTTGTGAACAGGAGAAGAATATCTTCCACTTGAGTTGAAAACATACATGATGTTCCTTTTGAGAAAAACTGATTTGGACTCTTTTCTTTCTATTTTGCGATTCGCATTCGTTTATTTAAGCAAAAATGACTGAAAATTGCAAAAATTGCAGAAATTGCAAAAATTGCAAAAATTCCTGAAAATTGCAAAAATTCCTGAAAATTGCAAAAATTGCAGAAATTGGGAAAATTCCTGAAAATTGGGAAAATTCCTGAAAATAGGAAAATTTCCTGAAAATTGCAAAACTTGCTAAACTTCCTGAAAATTACAGCAATTGCAAAAATTCATGAACATTGTAAAATTGCCTGGAAATAGGAAAAATTCCTGAAAATTGCAAAAATTCCTGAAAATTGCAAAAATTGCAGAAATTCGGAAAATTCCTGAAAATTGGAAAAATTCCTGAAAATAGGAAAATTTCCTGAAAATTGCAAAACTTGCAAAACTTCCTGAAAATTATAGCAATTGCAAAAATTCATGAACATTGTAAAATTGCCTGAAAATAGGAAAAATTCCTGAAAATTGTAAAAAATCCTAAAAATTCCCGAAAATTGCAAAAATCGCAAAAATGCCTGAAAATTGCAAAAATGCCCGAAAATGCCTGAAAATTGCAAAAATCGCAAAAATGCCTGAAAATTGCAAAAATTGCAAAAATTCCTGAAAATTGCAAAAATTCAAAAAAATCCTGAAAATTGCAGAAATTGCAAAAATTTATGAAAATTGTTAAAACTAAAAATTCCTGAAAATTGCAAAAATCGCAAAAATGCCTGAAAATTGCAAAAATCGCAAAAATGCCTGAAAATTGCAAAATTTGCAAAAACTCCTGAAAATTGCAAAAATTCCGAAATTGCAAAAATTCCTGAAAATTGGAAAAATTTCTGAAAATAGGAAAAATTCCTGAAAATTGCAAAAATTCCTGGAAATTGCAGAAATTGCAAAAATTCACGAAAATTGTAAAAACTCCTAAAAATTCCTGAAAATTGCAAAAATCGAAAAAATGACTGAAAATTGCGAAAATGCCTGAAAATGCCTGAAAATTGCAAAAATTGCAAAAATTCATGAAAATTGTTAAAACTCCTAAAAATTCCTGAAAATTGCAAAAATCGCAAAAATGCCTGAAGAATGCAAAAATCGCAAAAATGCCTGGAAATTGCAAAATTTGCAAAACTCCTGAAAATTGCAGAAATTCCGAAATTGCAAAAATTCCTGAAAATTGGAAAAATTTCTGAAAATAGGAAAAATTCCTGAGAATTGCAAAAATTCCTGGAAATTGCAGAAATTGCAAAAATTCACGAAAATTGTTAAAACTTCTAAAAATTCCTGAAAATTGCAAAAATCGAAAAAATGACTGAAAATTGCGAAAATGCCTGAAAATGCCTGAAAATTGCAAAAATTGCAAAAATTCCTGAAAATTGCAAAAATTGAAGAAATTGGGAAAATTCCTGAAAATTGGAAAAATTCCTGAAAATAGGAGAATTTCCTGAAAATTGCAAAACTCGCAAAACTTCCTGAAAATTGCAGCAATTGCAGAAATTCATGAAAATTGTAAAAACTCCTAAAAATTCCCGAAAATTGCAAAAATCGCAAAAATGCCTGAAAATTGCAAAAATTGTAAAAATTCCTGAAAATTGCAAAAATTGCAGAAATTGGAAAAATTCTTGAAAATTGCAAAAATTCCTGAAAATTGCAAAAATTGCCAAAATTCCTGAAAATTGCAAAAATAGCAAAATTTCATGAAAATTGTAAAAATTCCTGAAAATTGGAAAAATTTCTGAAAATAGGAAAAATTCCTGAAAATTGCAAAAATTCCTGGAAATAGCAGAAATTGCAAAAATTCACGAAAATTGTAAAAACTCCTAAAAATTCCTGAAAATTGCAAAAATCGAAAAAATGACTGAAAATTGCGAAAATGCCTGAAAATGCCTGAAAATTGCAAAAATTGCAAAAATTCATGAAAATTGTTAAAACTCCTAAAAATTCCTGAAAATTGCGAAAATCGCAAAAATGCCTGAAAATTGCAATAATCGCAAAAATGCCTGAAAATTGCAAAATTTGCAAAAACTGAAAATTGCAAAAATTCCGAAATTGCAAAAATTCCTGAAAATTGGAAAAATTTCTGAAAATAGGAAAAATTCCTGAAAATTGCAAAAATTCCTGGAAATTGCAGAAATTGCAAAAATTCACGAAAATTGTAAAAACTCCTAAAAATTCCTGAAAATGCAAAAATCGAAAAAATGACTGAAAATTGTGAAAATGCCTGAAAATGCCTGAAAATTGCAAAAATTGCAAAAATTCATGAAAATTGTTAAAACTCCAAAAAATTCCTGAAAATTGCAAATATCGCAAATATGCCTGAAAATTACAAAAATCGCAAAAATGCCTGAAAATTGCAAAATTTGCAAAAACTCCTGATAATTGCAAAAATTCCGAAATTGCAAAAATTCCTGAAAATTGGAAAAATTTCTGAAAATAGGAAAAATTCCTGAAAATTGCAAAAATTCCTGGAAATTGCAGAAATTGCAAAAATTCACGAAAATTGTAAAAACTCCTAAAAATTCCTGAAAATTGCAAAAATCGAAAAAATTACTGAAAATTGCGAAAATGCCTGAAAATGCCTGAAAATTGCAAAAATTGCAAAAATTCCTGAAAATTGCAAAAATTGCAGAAATTGGGAAAATTCCTGAAAATTGAAAAAATTCCTGAAAATAGGAAAATTTCCTGAAAATTGCAAAACTTGCAAAACTTCCTGAAAATTGCAGCAATTGCAAAAATTCATGAACATTGTAAAATTGCCTGAAAATAGGAAAAATTCCTGAAAATTGCAAAAATTCATGAAAATTGTAAAAACTCCTAAAAATTCCCGAAAATTGCAAAAATCGCAAAAATGCCTGAAAATTGCAAAAATTGTAAAAATTCCTGAAAATTGCAAAAATTGCAGAAATTGGAAAAATTCTTGAAAATTGCAAAAATTCCTGAAAATTGCAAAAATTGCAAAAATTCCTGAAACATGCAGAAATTGCAAAAATTCATGAAAATTGTAAAAACCTGAAAATTGCAAAAATCGCAAAAATGCCTGAAAATTGCAAAAATTCCTGAAAATTGCAAAATTTCCTGAAAATTGCGAAAATTACTGAAAATTGCAAAAATCGCAAAAATTCCTGAATATTGTAAAAATTGCAAAAATTCCTGAAAATTGCAAAAATTGCAGAAATTGCAAAAATTCCTGAAAACTTTGAAAATTGCAAAAATTCCTGAAAATTAGAAAAATTGCAGAAATTGCAAAAATTCCTGAGAATTGTGAAAATTCCTGAAAATTGGAAAAATTGCAAAATTTCCTGAAAATTGCAGCAATTGCAAGAGTTCATGAAAATTTAAAAAATGCCTGAAAATTGCAAAAATTGCAAAAATTCTTGAAAATTGCAAAGATTGCTGAACTAGTTTAAAATTGAATAACCGATGGCATCTGACAACTGACAGCCGGGAAGCACCCACACGCAGAAAACTAAATTTTCTAAGAGCCGCTTCACAGTTTCCAATATTTTGTTGCATGCAATTGATTGCTCCAATTCATATTTCCGGCAAAAATGATATGGAGGCCATTCAACGCTGAATCGGAATTACCGGCTTGCAATGTCTTTTTATCATAAATAGATTGTGTGATATTTTGAATGGATCCTTGCAAATTTTTTTGGCAACAAAGATAAATGTATAAGTGAGGCATCTCTCTTCCAAAAAAGAATATACCTAGTGAGAAAAAAAATAGTGAATCTGGTCAATTTTCTGGATTTTTTTCCGACTATTCGATTCCAAAATTTTGAAAAAGTACTCCGAGAGATGCCTAGATCCAACCTTCTAAAAACGGAACCGTGAAAAAAAATCTTAAATTTATTCAGCGAGCTTCGAGTATTTTGATTTCTGCCGTTCCATGTTTCCCCAATGATCGCTCATAGGGTTAAACCCCTCTTACAGCCACCCTGTAGGTAGCATAGTTCATGGACGTTCTGTGTAAAAGCTTCCTGCACCCCTTTCTTTCCTACGAGAAAAGTTATTATCGACCCTGTTAACACGACAATGGAATGGAAAATTGAAATTTACAGCGGAAATCTTCTTTACATGCGGAACTTTGTTTGGAGCTCATTGCGGAACAGCTCATCATCTCGGATCGCGTGCCTTGTCGACATCGAATTCAATCGGGTTTTTGACTCGAGACGCTATTAGGGATATACTGGAAGATATGATAATTTTATACCGGGTGTCCCGAGTGGCCGCGATTGTTCGATAATGGGCGTGTACACCTTAGTAGAACTTTAAACTCAAACCATGTTTATAATGATCCTTTTATACATAAATAATGATTGACGACATAATTCGATCGAAAAATTAACTGGAATGTTTTATTTTTGGACATAAATAATAGTACCTTCTGAAAACGGAACCTCTTATGACGTAGAAACCTCATCTCGCCATAGTTAAAAGAAAATACCAAACGCCCGACGGAGACTGAGGCAACTGATATATTAATTCTTTCAACTGTGATCTCGCGCTAATTCACTCTGTCAGAAATCATGTATCATTCATATCTGTCTGGAATAGTCTTGTTTCAGTATTAGGGTTTTGACATCATCATCGCCTCGTTTTCGGAGGTCCGAAAAATCGGGGATTTCAATAATTTTTTATAAAACGTAGGGAGCTCACAGCAAGAAACGGTTTGCGGTGGTGAGCTAGTTTGGGTGAGTTCTATCGAATTATGAAATAAAATTTTTTTGTGATATAAGCCCATTGCTTGAAGATAAATTCCAAGTGAAAACTGTGTTCAAAACTGAAAATACAATGAGATCAATTCTAACTCAAACAAAGCCGAGAAATGAAGAACAATCGTCAAAAAAATGTATTTATCTTGTGTTTGTGGAAAGTTTCATACAGGTAAAACTGAGAGATCTCTTACAGTAAGGACGAAGGAACATGATTATATAAGTACAATATAAAGAAAAGGCACATCGAAACTAGCTGAACATATCCTTACTGAAGATGGACAATCGGGTCGATTCAGTTCGGATCTTGTTATAACATTGCTAAGATAATAATATTGTTATGATCCTAACAAAATTGCTATGAAGTTCTGTATTCTGTTTGCAGAGTAACTGCAAGACTGGTTATAAGTTCAAGTAATCAATCATGTCCCCGAAATGAGAAACAACTAAAAGCCGGATGAGAATAATCGTGATTTTTTTTATATTCTAGCAAAATAGCTTGATAAACTATCCATCAGGCAACTGAAATGGTTTTTCTGGTTCTATGCCGAAATTGTAGTGTCATATTTCCTCTACAAATTGGAACTTCAAGAAAAGGTTTTCAAGTAGTTGGTCATAGTAGTGAACCTATCCTATTTGTTTGTAATCACCATTCCAAGTTTCTTAATAATTCTTCTACGAATTGAAACTTTGAGGAAAGGTTTTCGAGTAGTCAGTGACACAACTGAACTCTCATATGTTTTTAATCTACTATTTTCTGAATTTTCATACAGTTGGAAGAATTTGTAGTGCAAAAACAAAGAATCCACTATATACCTTGTTATACGACGCTATACATAGTGGAGTATACTACGGCCGTGCCAAAAATGCTATCTCGGAAACTAAGCGAGATAGAGGTATAGTTACTTTGGAGAAAATGATCCCCATCGAATTTCGAGCAACTTTGGTTTTTGTGTGTGGTCTGTCTGTCTGTCTGTCTGTACTCTGTGTTAATCATAAATCGATATATCTTCGGAACCCTTTGACATATCGACTTAAAATTTTGCCATCTTATTGTACTCAAAACAATATTATGTCATTGAAATATGAAGGAAATCGGAAAACTCTAAGGTGGTTTTTCCGGGTTTTTTCGATTTTTCACCGGAAGTTTCTTGTAACCACTCTACAAATCGCAAAAGTGGTTCGATCGATTTCATTTTTTGTGAAAAAAAACTCTATCAGGGAGAGACGAAGCCTATTGAAATTGAGCAGGGTCGGAAAATTCCAAGTGGGTTTTTCAAGGAGATTTTCCGAAACACACGGTTCGCTTTAAAACGATATATCTCCTGAAAAAATAGACTAAATCCAAATTTGAAAAACGCACCGTATGCCTCTCTGATGACGCAACAAATAATTATTTAACCATTTTTTCGTACATCCATCGGAAAATGGAAAAACAAATGAAAATCAAAACATCAAAATTTGAAATCCTTTCAATTCAATATATATCGAAAACAAATGGAAAAATCGAAAATTATCAAGAGTGCAAAGTTATCCACTGGGACATTTCCTACAAATTATTATCAAAAATTTTTTTTGTAAACCCAATAGTACAGGAAATAAAGTAAAAAATATGAAAAAAAAATTTGAACGACCCATAGGGTACCATTTAAGATAAATTGAAAAAAAAAAGATTATCGATAGATGAAGCTCATCGACTTCCACTGAACCATGAAATATTTTTTCCTTTTGTTGATTGGAAGGTGGAACAAAAGTGTTGAAAATTTTATTCTCAGATGATTCCAAATATCTCGAAAACAACTGGAAATATCTGAAAAAGTTATAGAACCAAAATTATTCCTTCTGATAAAATCTACAAAAAATCCGAATAACATTTTTCTCTGAATTCAATAGTTCGGGAGATACGATGAAAAAACTAAAAAATTTACAAGTTCCCAGATAATCACTTGCCAATAGAAAACAAAACAAAAAACAAAGAAAAGTAAAAAAAGCACACTCGACTGTCTTGATTTTTTTCACATAAACTACGTACCTAGCTCACTCGACTGTCTTTATTTTTCGCCAATCAACTAGGTACCTAGCTCACTCGACTATCTTAATTTTTTGCCCATAAACTACGTACCTAGCTCACTCGACTGTCTTGATTTTTCGCCAATAAACTACGTACATAGCTCACTCGACTGTCTTGATTTCCCACAAAGAAGAAATATGTTGGCATTGTTTGAACTTTCTTTTGTTTTTGATTTTGTAGTCCCTATTGGCAGTCGAGTGGGTTAGGTACGTAGTTTGTGTGGAAAAACCAAGACAGTCGAGTGGGCTAAGTACGTAGTTTGTGGGAAAAATCTCCAGTTCTCTGAACTTTCATAGCGTCGTATACACATCTTTGGTGCCCAATGATAGTTTCAATATAAAAATATGCTCATGATATGGTGCCATAGCCTCTACTTCCATCCTATATGAGCAATGATAAAATATCATCTGCTTTTATAGCGTCGTATAAATTATCTTACCTCTATACTAATCTAATACCTAATGAAAACTGCATCTATACTAATCTGATACCTTTCAAAACTACGTACCTCACTTGTTATAAGATAGCAAGCACAAAATTGATGTTGCCAAGATAGCAAGAAAGCTGACCAGATGTCATTGAAATTGACAGATCATATTGCCAAAAATCGATGATTAGAATTCCACTTTTTCGAATCTTGCTATGATAGCAATATCTTCTCTACAATCATATTGCTATTTGCAAACATAATCGACCCGAATATATGGCAGAGTGGAATAATATTAAAATCATCAGAAAAGAAGATAACAACCAGAAGAGAAAAATCAAGGAATCTGCACATACATTCTTCTGAACGGAGACAATAGCATTGCTTCCTGTTCAGTGGATATAGATAGGACAAGGTATTCACTACTGGCGAATCGTCCCTGAATGGGAACAGTGGCCAGTTCATTTAAATCATTTAAATATAAACGATGAAGAATGAGATGTTCGAGGCATTCTATAAGGTTGTCTAATCGAATTGATTTGGTCTGACAAATTCGAAGACTTTTTAGGTCATCCTCTATAATCAACTCATGACTGATAGAGACCCAATTTATCGCTGGATCTCGAGATATAAGATTATATTTCCCATTCAAAAAGGAAAAAGGATTATATACCTTCCTGATAGCCACCGATAAATCCGTTTTGTTATTGAACTGGAAACTACGAACGACAATGGGTTCGTGCTAAACTACTCAACACTAATTTCGTCGCACACCAAAATGTCGCCTCTGTTATGATGTGAATAACTTTTTACAGTTTAGAACAATTTGAATTTGGTTCACACTGTTCGATAGCCCAGTCCTTCAGCTATAATCTCGTGCTTAATTGAAACATAAGGGTATTCACATAAAATCTCTACATGGTGTTTTCCGACACTGTGCGAAATTTCAGAATATTAAGAAGGCTCTCGAATGGTGGAAAAAAAAATTTTCTCAACTTCGACAACAAAGGCATGAAGATGATCTCATTACCTCGAGATATTTCGCGAATCAACTTCCTATCTCTCTTATTTACAGAGTGATCTCAAAAAATCAACTTTTTGGTTTTGCATTCATAACTTTTTTCCACGTCAACCGATTTTGGAAATCTTAGGCTCATTTTGAAGATAAAACTTCAGATGAAGAAATCTGAATATCAGAATTGACTCAAGATGGCTATCAAAGATCTAGAGTTTTCTTGAAAGTGACCCAAATCTGGAACGTCCTCCGAATCTCGGTTGGGAGGAATTGAATGAAAATCAACTTGTTCTCGGAAAAACAATTCATTCTGGATGCGTCCATATCTTCCTCGCTCTCAGTAGTCAAGAATGTGCGTGAGAAAACACAATTGAAACATGTTCTTGCAAAAACATCAGACCATTTCTCCTCTGTAATGCATGGCCCGTAACCAACGTTACAAGAATCACAGTAAGTGACTGACAAGTCAGGTTAGACGTCGTTTTCGAATCATAAACAGATTTTGATAGTTTCGATGCCGCATCTAACGCCCGACCAGTTGGAACTGATTCCACAAATGAGGGAACAAGGGTTATCTGCCTTCTAAATCGCGGATCTGCTAAACACGACAGTCCGATCCATTCAAAGGGCTTCTCCGACACGAATTGTTTGGTCGGGTTTGTCAGTCACTCATTGTGATTCTTGTAACGTTGGTTACGGCGCGCCATGCATTACAGAGGAGAAATGATCTAATGTTTTTGCAAGAACATGTTTCAATTGTGTTTTCTCACGCAAAATTCTTGACTATTGAGAGCGAGGAAAATATGGACGCATCCAGAATGAATTGTTTTTCCGAGAACAAGTTGATTTTCATTCAATTCTCCTCCCAACCGAGATTCGGAGGGCGTTCCAGATTTGGGTCACTTTCAAGAAAACTCTAGATCTTTCATAGCCATCTTGAGTCAATTCTGGTATTCAGATCTCTTCATCTGAAGTTTTATCTTCAAAATGAGCCTAAGATTTCCAAAATCGGTTGACGTGGAAAAAAGTTATGGCTGCAAAGCCAAAAAGTTGATTTTTTGAGATCACTCTGTAAATAAGAGAGATAAGAAGTTGATTCGCGAAATATCTCGAGGTAATGAGATCATCTTCATGCCTCTGTTGTCAAAGTTGAGAAAAATTTTTTTTTCACCATTTGAGAGCCTTCTTAATATTCCAAAATTTCGCACAGTGTCGGAAAACACCATGTAGAGATGTTATGTGAATACCCTTATGTTTCAATTAAGCACGAGATTATAGCTGAAGGACTGGGCTATCGAACAGTGTGAACCAAATTCAAATTGTTCTGAACTGAAAAAAGTTATTCACATTATAACAGAGGCGACATTTTGGTGTGCGACGAAATTAGTGTTGAGTAGTTTATATGAAAAATAAAACAAACCATATTATTCGCGAGTGGTTTTGCAGGTCGGTAGTCGGTCCATTGCCGTATCCTATCAGACACGTCCGGTATACGCTAATGGCCGATATGTTTCCACATGTACCGACACATAATATGTACCTGCTAATAACTGCGATACATCAACGAAATGCGGCAATGCAGCTTGCTCTCACGTACTCCGCAAAGCGCATATTTCGAACATGGTATACAGGATGACCAGGATAGGGTTGCAAAGCTTGAAGATATTCCCACGAAAAGGGATATCCTGTAACGCTCAGAGAACATCATGAGAATCAAGGGTGGCTCTAACGCCCACTATCGCAACTCGAACTTACTCGCTTGCAAGAGTTTTTTTTTGAAAATGATGACTTAATAATTTAACTCTACTTCACAAGTTTATTCATTTTGGATACAAACAATTAGGGCATGAAATGAATTGACCATTAATTATTCAGCAAGATACATCCAACTCAAATCGAAACAAAACAGGAAATCTAAAACTAGTAATACTCAAAAAAGGTACTTACAGAAGGGCTCGCTTTTCGTTGGGGGATTGGAACTGCCACTCACGAAGTTTACACATGATGCAAATAAGTTTGAGATTTACTTCTATCAGAAGATTTGAAAAGACTTTACGGTCCACTGTCCGAACCACAACTGCCGGTTTTTTCTCTAATACTTTGTCATCTTGTTTTTGGTAGTGGTAATTGATTCAGCATGAAAACTAGTGTATTCACCTCGATTAGGAAAAATCCAAAACCAGCAGTTTCTGCCCGTCAGCGACTTTACTTGAATAATAATAAAATTGAAATCCGAACTATATTTTCCTTTAAATATCGTAATTCTCTACTGATCTCCTGTGAGCTAAATAATTCTAAGAATATAATCTAGACTAGGTTATTGTACTGTTCTTGAATGAAATGAGAATTTCAAATATTCTCAATAAAATTATAGTTTTTATCCATTCTTGACAATAAGGTAGGAATTGGAGTTCTTCATATATTCTGGAGGTTATATGCCTCGAGGAACACCTCCCTTGGCAATGAGTTGCAGAGCCTTGCTGTTCGTTGGATGAACGAGTCTTTGGAAAGAGATGTTCTGCAGATCTCCAAAGTGACCACGAAGGGGTGCGAAGCCTCAACTCGACGGGTTGATCTCGCGGGGACTGCCAAAGGAGGAACAATTGTTGATATTTGAGAAGAGCATCTTCCATGAAAATATCTATAAAGTAGAGCCAGATCGCCAACTTTTTTACGGTGTTCCAGAGAAGTGTGAGCGAGGCTTCACCCACGAGACGAATTGCCCTTTTTCGGGCATAATCCAACAGTTTCAGGGTATGTTTGGGTGATCTGTGACTTATAGATCATAAGCAGCTGACTAGAAGTGAAAAAGCTCCTGGCCCGAAACAGAAAACCAAGTTTTTGGGATGCACTTTCAGCAATTGATCTCACGTGATTTTTCCAAGAAAGGTTATTGCTGATGGTAATACCAAGCATCAGAATGGATATGTAAAAACTTCACAAACGATAAGATTTTCACAAAATTCTTAAACATACAAGTGTGTTTAAAAATTTTGTGGAAATCTTAACGTTTGAGAAGTTTTTACATTTGCCATGAATTTTCATCAAGTAACGGCCTAGTCAATTGAAAAAAAAATGGATGTCTTCAAAGGTATGGTTACTCCTGACAAACTTATGTTGGGCACAGTGAGATCGACTCTTCTAGAGAAAAGGCATGCTTGTGTTTTGTCTGCATTAAAATCTACCAAGTTATTGGATACCCATGTTGCCAAGTCCATATTTATGTTGTCAACATTCCTTCCTCGTTCGTTTCTGATTTGCCTGGCTGGTATTGGAGCCCTGGAAGAGAAGGCGGTATGAAGGGTACTATATATCATCCGCGAAGCTGTGTACTGGACATGAAGATGCTTCCAACAAATCGTTGATATGGAGTAGAAATTGTGTTGGTGCTAGAATTGGTCCTTGCGGAACACCAGCATTTATGATAAGAGAGTCAGATGAAACTCCGTCGACCACTACTGGAGAGACCTGTTCGAGAGAAAACTAGCTAGTAGAGAACATAGCTGGAGAGGCAAGCCATAAGATGAGAGCTTGGCGAGGAGTCCGTGGTGCCAGACTCGAGCGAATGCCTTGGAGATATCAAGTGCCACGGCTGAGGTTTCACCTTATTTTTCAATAGATTGCTGCCATATATGTGAGACGTAAGCGAGCAGGTCACCAGTTGATCTCTGATGACGGAAGCCATATTGCCTATCGTTGATAATACCTGTGTTATCCAACTGAGCGAGTGATCAGAGGTTACAGGAATCTATCGACGACAACGAGCTGATACCAGATGAGCAGTTCGGTTTCAGAACTAGCCACTCAACTGAACTACAAGTCTTGAGACCCATTGAGAACTTAATATCGTTGAGAAATGATAGACAAAAGACCCATCTTGCTCTCCTTGACATAGCGAAAGCATTTGACAAGGTGTGTCTACAATACACACGATCATAATTATTTCGTCAGCATGTCAGACCAGTCCTCCCGTTTGTTTGCATGAATCCAATCTTCTTGCATTCTTTTAGAAATTTCACGACCATTTCTATTAGCTCCTATTGCAGAAGGAATTCTGATGAGAAATCAGAGAAATTACCAAATATCAAAATGAAAACTATATGTGAGTGACTAGAAGGTACTTACTTTCTAATCATAATGTATCAACCGGATTCCTTCGTCTCTCGCTGCATTTTTTGTACATTGTACAACAACACAATGTAATGGCATGCGCGAATTAATGAATAGCCGAAAAAACACTTGTAAACAAATAAGAAAAGTGAGGTTATGTTTCAATGTTTCACCTCCAGGGTCGGTCATCTGACAGTTCTTGCACGCAACCCACCTCCTCTTCCAACCCTCCCTAGGTAGGTAAGAGATAAATTCAAAGCGCGTTCAACCTAGACAGGAAATACCGGAAGAAGGACATCGCGATTTTATCCGATAGCCAAGCAGCCATCAAAGCGTTGAGCTCTCCTTACATCAACTCGAAGATGGTATGGGAATGCCTAAGCACATTGAATGAGCTAGGCAGCAACAATAAAGTGATCCTCCTCTGGGTGCCAGGGCATATGGGAGTGAAGGGGAATGAACAAGCAGACGCTCTGGCACGACAAGGGGCTTCAACGCCACTGATCGGACCAGAGCCATTCTGCGGCCTTGGAAATTCCTATTTCCAAGGAGAACTTGAGAAGGCGGAAGGAGCCTGGAGAACCAGACAATGGAGAAGACTTCCAGGACTACGGCAGGCTAAAGATCTTATTGGAAATTTTAACCGAGAAAGATCTAAGACACTGACAAACCTCAGCAAAGGAAGTCTCAAAGCAATAACGGGATTTCTAACGGGGCATTGCAGACTCAAAGAACACCTAAGGAAGCTAGGCTTACAGGAGGACGGCACCTGCAGATTCTGTGAGGAAGAACCAGAAAAACCCCATCACATACTGATGGAGTGTGACGCTGTACATCACAAAAGATTGAACATACTGGAAACACACCAGCTGACTGTGGAAGAAATACCACAGCTAGACCCCCTCAAAATCCTCAAATTCCTGAAGGAATTGAATCTCGAGGGGCTGCTATGAACAAGAAATCCTTGATATAGCAGGAGCAGATGGGGCACAATAGATCTAATTGGGTCGCAGCGCATCTGTCACCATCCAACCTACCAATACCAATAACAATACCAAGAGATAAATTAAATATGAACAGTTCCTTGTCGCACCACAGAAAAATAATTTTATTCCGATTTTAACTGCACAATTTCATTGCTCACGTAATAAATAGGTACTCTAATGATATTCTCGTCAGTATCCAGGATGAAGATGGGTCTCTTGATAGGGAAAACCCTGTGAGCTGGTCTGGAACTCACCGAATTCCCTCGTATTTCTGAGTACCCCGGGCTTGTGGTTTCTGTTATACTTAAGAACATCCTTGAACATCTTGAACAAGACACATCCGGCCAGCATGAATCTGAAGCAGCCTGGGACGTACTCCATGAACCACATTATGGGAAACAAGGGCAATTTGATGAGGTACTCCATATTGGTGCCTGGTGGGTTGCATTCATGACACTCAGTCGCTTCTTCGAAGTACTGGCAGTACTGCTACTGTGTATTCGCTAAATGAAATTTGTGGAGTGTGAGTAGTGTGATGGAAGAAAAATATTCGACATTGACTACATGTGTTGTCAATAAACTGACAGCAATATGACAACTTTTCTGATGGATACAGAGTGATGAAAATGAGACAATAAACTTAAAGTTGGTGGGTTCAGGTACAGGGCGTTTGGAAAGTCTATATAGCAATAAGATCCCAGCCTAGTCCGGCAGATAGGTGAAATAATTGCGCATTTGATGATATAGACGCATACAATTTACCACGTATACTACATATACAGGATGTCCCGAAATTAACCTGCCAAACTTCACCAGCGGCTTCTACGATCAAAACTAGGCTGATATTTCTTGAGTATTTCCGAAACTCCATGTGATCAAAAAATGCAATTTGGTACAAAAACTAAATTTTCCATGCCCAACGCTGTGAAAATAAAATCATTTCAAAATTTCACTCAGGATTGTATAATACAGGGTTGAACTACATTCAATATTGATCAAATTTTTTGTAAGTATGCATATTTCCGTAACGATCAGATATATCATTATAGAGTAAAAGCGATTTAAAAATATTGTTACATCTCAGATATTTTGCATAACATTGCAATGAGTCTTAGTGGAAATAGAAAAAAAGCACAAAAATTGAACTAGTTTTTTTATCATCATTTTCTTATTTTTTGCGCTTTTATGAGATTGTTCGGTGAAAAGGAAGTAGTTAATTTCTTATAGGCACTATGATTTGAAAATTGGCAACGTTATGCATAAGATGCGTGAGTGTATCAATATTTTTAAATCGATTTCACTTGAAAATAATACATCTGATCGATGCAGAATGGGAGCTTTTTTTGTGAAACGGTGTGGATTTTGATAATCCGAGATTAAATTGTCGAAAAATATGCATACAAAAAAGTTTGAGCAATATTTAATGTAGTCCCACCCTGTATTATACACTCTCGAATGAAACTTTGGAATGATTTTATGTTCACCACATTGGGCATGGAAAGTTTAGTTCTTTTACCAAATTCCATCATTTTATTACGTGGCGTTTCGAAAATATCATCATCATGTTCATTGAAACATTTCTTCCTATTTTTGGTCTTGGAAGCCGCTGGTGAAGTTTGGCAGGCTAATTTCGGGACACTCTGTATAAAGGTTCAAAATTGGATATGAGGCCATCTCAGATTTTTCCTTTGACAGTAATGGCGGATATTCAAAATGGCGGCTTCAGAAAATTTGTTGATTGCTGCCTTCAAATATTCTCAGATGATGTTGAATGACTCGTTGAATAGTTAATTATAGTTTATTAGTTGAAAGTTATATAGGAAGACCAATTTCAGTGCCTCAGGAATGATTGTTATCACAAACTAAATGCTTTGCAGTTATCTTCGTGAGAACATACAATTTTGTCGAAAAAATATTTGTAGCCAAAAATGCCCATTTTCGAAGAACACCTTGTAACTCCGAAACGAAGACAGATATGCGGTTTTCACCATTGAGTTTATCATGAGAATCGACCCTCAGGTATCGACATCAGTTTTCTTCTATCTAGTTGGAGAAAAGAACTTTCCCTTTAAAATTTGGCCCACCCTGTACATGATCAAATCTGTATGCGCCTAGTTCAATGTGCCGAAATGCAAATGTACCGAGATTTCATCAGACAATAAAGCTGCCGCCTTCATTCCTAGGTAATTCGAATTTACATATCAATGCACTTTTTCACAAAGGTTCGATAATTATTATTGGCAGCATCGGGTCGGTCCGGAACATTATTGGCGGAAATCATTAGCGTCTCTCTACATACAGTGTGGCGCGAAAGTTGATTATTTCATAACCACGCGGACAAATTTAGAAAATATATATTTTTCAATACAGTACTTCGAAGGCTCTACAATCTACATCCTGGTGTGCATTATCAACTAGATGTTATTTTCTGGTTCCCACGAAAAGGGATATTATCCTGTAATGTTCAGAGAACATCGCGAGAACCAAGGGAAATAAGGTAGGAATTGGTGTTCTTCTTGAGTTTCTGGAGGTTATAATATATCGGGTGGTCACAAAAAAGCCGTAAGTTTTGTCTGTCCAAAAAAGGGCAATTCGTCTCGTGGGTGATGCCTCACTCACAAACTCACTCACTTCTCTGAAACACCGTAGCAAAGTTGGCGATCTGGCTCTATTTTATAGATATTTTCATGGACGATGCTCTTCTGAATTATCAACAATTATTTGTACCTCCCTTGGCAGTCCCCGCGAGATTAACCCGTCGAGTTGAGGCTTCGCACCCCTTCGTGGTCACTTTGGAGACCTGCAGAACATCTCTTTCCAAAGACTCGTTCATCCAACGAACAGCGAGGCTCTGGAATACATTGCCAAGGGAGGTGTTCCCCGAGGCATATAACCTCCAGAAATTTAGGAAGAACACCAATTCCTACCTTATTTCCCTTGGTTCTCACGATGTTCTCTGAACATGACAGGATAACCCTTTTCGTGGGAACCAGAACAAAAATTTTGGAGATCTAGCAGAATTTTTCCAAAATATCGAAACAAACAGAAATGATAAAGCCTGACTTGGAAATAATCATAGACCTATGGTGATAATAGAGATATTATGTGGTTCAGCTGAAGGTTCAGCGCGACTTTCGAATAGTTTAGAAGAAACGTCACTATCCGAAATATAGCACCTATTCGAAAATAGGCGACCTTCCTCGAATGTGTGGAAATTCTCGATGAGGCTTTGCTTTGCCTCCGTTGCCTCCTCTGGGGAGACGCCACTGTCTTCAATTCATAATGTAGCAAGTTCATCTCGCATAGAACGAGCTAATGCTCGCATCATTCACGCAATATTGTCTAGACGCGTTTTACTGTCACACCTAACTATGTCCCATTTAGAATACACCTACCAGTTATGTAGTTCTCCATAAAGCTCATATGTGGGATGTATTATTTTTTGAATGAATGAATGAATGAATGAGCAAGGCGGCTAAAGGCCAGAAAAATCGCATTTTTCGCAATTATTTCATGCAGTGGCGTACAACCATTGTAAAAAACGCATAAAAAGTCAATAAATAACGAAGCGAGATACCTAAGGCCGTGTCTCAAGATTCAGAATTCTGATCACCCTGTATCTGTTCCGATTAAATATCAGTAAATAGTAAATCAACAGTTGAGATAGGAACATGTGACCCGTTTTGGTCAATAATGAATTGTATCGACACAAACAAATCCAAAAGTTGAAAAATCTCGATTTTGAACACCCTATATCTTTGTGATCATTTCCGATAGACCCCAAGTGTGATGTATCGATGAAATCAACTCTTCAAGGAGAATTTGAAAATGCGATAAAATACAGGGTGTTCCATTTGAAATATAAAAATGTTGCTACTACTTTCTGGTAGAAGCGGCATCACTGCATTGTCGAAAATATTTCAAATGAAGAAAGCGTATTCTAAAATATAAGCATACACAGTGTCATAGATTTCTCCCGACTGATTCTCGATATAAAGATAGTGTAAGCTCGTAGTGACATACCCTGTATACTATCATTCAACGAGTCATTCAACATCATCTGAGAACATGATGAAAGTGGGCTCCTGATGATGATGATATTTCCGAAACGCCACGTGATAAAATCATTCCAAAGTTTCATTCAAGAGTGTATAATACAGGGTGGGACTACATTAAATATTGCTCAAACTTTTTTGTGAACATATTTTTCTACAATTTAATCTCGGATTATGAAAATCCACACCTTTTCACAAAAAAAAGTGTTCTCGTTCCGCATCGATCAGATGCATTATTTATACGGTTCCTATCACAACGAATGTCCTAAAATGCATCTTCACCGAGATATAGGGTGTCGAAAGTACGAGAAAAGATTTCTCTAAATTTCTTCAAATCCCCAGTAGCAAGAAAATTGGAACTTTGTATACCAATCCAGATTAATCAGAGTTATCAAAGTTTTCATTATATATCGAAGACTGGAACCTTTGGCACGATAATACACTACACTGTTTTACCACTAACCAAACCGATTTTTCAACGCCTCGACACGTGTTTCGCTAACTATGTTAGCATCTTCAGGAGAAGATTAAAACAGTTCTAATCCAGAGCCAGAGATAATGAAAAAAGCTGCGAAAATTGGATTTGTTTCCGGAAATTTCAAGAAAAAAGTATTAATTGGCATATTTATGGAATCTAAAAAAATACAGAAATGAAATCTTTTTCGGAAAGTGTACTTTTTTGAAATACTTTGAGGAACTAGGAAAGGCGTCTACTCTTTGGTCACAATATTCAATGTGGCATAGTGCCACATTATAAAATGAATACCAATAAGTTACATTACTTGGATTCTTTCGATAAGTGCAGTTGTAGAAAAAGTATAGTGTGCAACATGTGGGGATAAGTACATTTCTCACTGGTGTGTTTGCACACTCGCCCTTCAGGCACGTGCCACAAACTTTCACACTCGTGAGAAAAGTTGAACTTTCCCCACTTGTTGCACGATATACTATTTTCGACATTAATAGTTATTTGTTTAACTAGGCAGCAAAGTAGTAGATTGACTAAGGCAGTCAATCTACTTTGCTGCCGAGTTGAACATATAATTTTTTCTCCGATTGTTCATAATGATATAGGAGGATATTGTTTTTGCAAATTATTACAATTCCCACAATCTCTTTATTTTTCCTGTTAAAATAATGTCCATAACAATTATAGTTTGACAATTCATGAAATTTCTGACAGTTGTGCAAAAAAATATCGGTATGTATAAATCATTATACATAATGGACAGTGATAGCGATCTGGAAGTACTTACTCCTCCAGAAATAAGGGAGGTGGCAAAAAGTATAGAGTTGAATTTGTTGCCGGAGAAGTCTCGGATGAAATATGAAGGAAACGATTTATGGATTATTAATTTTGCTGACACATATCAATCAGCAAAGTAACCACTTTGCAGCCTAGGCAGCAAAGTACTCTCACTTTGCTGCATCGGCAGGAAAAGTAATACTTTGCTGATTGATATGTGTCAGCAAAATTAATATTTGCTCCCTATCGGAGAAAAAAAAATATTCCTGAGGTTAAAAAGTAATATCAATATCTCGTATATGCGGGAGTGAAAAATAGTTTTTGTACAACCTATTCACAATTCCAATGAAATATTGGAAGTAAACATAAACTCGAGGCCAACGAGTTAAAAGGAATTGTGTGTCTGATTATTCACGCTTAAGGAGAAAAACAATAGGAAAGCGATACACACAAATATTAGCTCACATTACACTTCGGGACTGTGGGAAATGACTTGAAACGCCCATTCCGAGAAAAGGCACCATATCGAGTCCCATATCGGTCGGACAAACATTACCATTTATGCATGCCTGCTTATTTCATTTTGTGTTAGCATTCGTTGAAAATGCAATAATAAATACTTTGCTCGCCAAATGAGGAAATATAATATTCATTGGTGATAAGAATATGACTGTGATGAATGACCAGTTTCCATATTTAAATGCATGGGAAAGGCAAAATGGAATTTCTATAGCAACATTTTTCTTGAAGGTTTTTACAAAAAAACACCACATATTCCTCACAACAGAACAATTATTAGATTAGAGCAAATTTAGTAAATATATATAGTATAGTATAAGTATAGTATAAAGTAGTATAAGTTATATACAGGGTGGTCCGTTTTTCAATACGGAAAATTCAACAGCGTATAGTACTCGTTGAAATAATAAATAAACTTCCTATGAACATATACTTTTAAACGCTTCGTTTTCGAGATATAGGGTGTTCAAGTTTCTTTAAAAAATCTATTATTCATTGATTTCTCAGAAATGCTATAACCGATTGTGATGAAATTCACATCTATTGGTGGAAATATCAATGAGCTAACTTTTAGACCTATTACAGTTCATGAATGAGTTACATATTTTCAGGGGCGTGCATTTCAAAATCCATTTTTTTTGCCCTCTTAGATTTCTTATCTAATAGCCAAGGAAAAATAAAAACCAAACGAAATAAATATCTGCATACTCTTCAGTACTGAATCCCATAGGCATATTGACAAACGGCAAAATTTGAATAAAATTATTACACTTTTTGATAAATACACGGAATAACTCCAGTTTGTTATTTCTTTGTCAGAACTTTCAGAGTGACTGAGCATAGCCTACTTCTTTAATTCATATCAAGTAGTATTATTCAACTAAAAAATGTTATAAAATCTAACAAGCGAGCTTTTTCCATTGAAACTTGAAAAATAAATGAAAAATAATTACCCGAAAAATGTGTGTTATTATTACCTTCGCCACCACAGATTCAGCCGCCACTGAATAGTTTTTATGAATAATTTTTTTTCAATCTAATAAAGCTCAAAAAGTGTAGTATCTGTGAAAAATTTCGTTAATTCATCTACCGTTTTTAACTTTTGGTTGAAAAAATATATTAAGAAGCGTAATTTTGACACCCAATATATCAAAAACGAAGCGTTTTTTTATTATTTCAACGAGTACTATGCGCTGTTAAATTTTCCGTATTAAAAAACGGACCATTCTGTACATGTACAGTGTGACCCACTTGTAATAGAAACACCCCTGTATCTTACAGGCTTAGCTATTTATACATGGTGTAATTTAATTGAAGGCCGAAAACTCAGGATATGGTTACTCAGCTTATTTCAAGAAGAAAACTTCTGATGAACATATGCCCGAAACCTCAACTAGTGAGCTATAGGGTGTTAAAATGTTTTGAAAAAAAAAACATTTCTTATCAAAACTTCAATACTATTCTAGTTATTTTCATGATATTTGACATGCACCTACACTAAGATCCCATAGGTATTTGTATACTGTAGATTTTTCTAAAAAATACTGTACGCCCTTGCTTTTCCCAGAAATAAAAATCATTACGTTAAATATTTAAACAACAAATAATGAGAAGATTTTAATAATGAGAAGATTTGAATAGTTCGGACTATTTTTTGTGGGTGCACCTCAAAACTCTAGTTTATACTACACCTGTTCAAACTACGGAGGAATTAAGGCGGAAAATCATACTATCTTGCCAAACCATAAGAAATACTCCTGGAATTTTTGAAACGGTTCGCCAATCCATGAGATAGAGAATGGAGCCTGTATTCTAGCAGAAGGAGAACATTTCCAACAATTCTTGTAATAATTGAATCAGATAGTATCAGAGTTTATTTTATCCAGAGTTATTGTCAAAACTTGTTGCAAACTTATTATTTTTTAATTTCTATGTATTCGTTTGACCCAGTCCCGTATATAGCCTCGGGTAGCTGTTTATGTAACCCTGAGTACGGGTTCTGGGCCAATGAATGGAGTTGTTGAGTCGGTTCTTGCCAGTTCACCAGCTTTTTCGTTCCCTACGTTGCCGCAATGTCCTGGAACCCATAACAGGGTAATTTTGTTATGTTTTGACTGAATCGAGTTCTTCTCGTTTTTGTTTCAGTTGGACAACGTGAACCTGTGCTTGTCGGTCCTGCGGAGCCAGCATGTCGCCGGAGCGGAGAGCGTCTCGGCGCAGGAGCTGCGTGATGGCAAGCTGAAGGCCATTTTGGCACTCTTCTTCGCCCTGTCCAGGCACAAGCAGGCCGCCAAAGCAAGGGCGCAGCAGCAGCAGCAGCTCGCGCCTGCTGAAATGACGCCCAACAGGTAAGAGACTGATTAGTTCGGTCATTTCGCACGTTTAGAACAGTGTGATAATCAAAAAAGTTGATTTCTGAGTTAGAAACACCGTCGGATAGCAAATTTCGAATTCTACACAGTACACTTCTAGAATATCGTGACATCTCTAGGTCCAATAGCTGCAGCTTGGCATCGCTGGTCACGTTATTGCACTAGAGGAGAAGTAGGTACTACAGCCGAGAAAAAAAGTGACTGTTTTTTGGGTGTATGATAAATTGATATTCATCATACAGGGCGTGGAAAGAAATTCTGAATTGAGACTCTTGAATCTGTGATTAAACCCTTTGATTGGGTATGAAAGTGTTGAAAAGGAATATTCTCAGATAAATCATGAACATAAAAAATATTGATATATACTGGGTGACACAGGAGACATGTAGCAGCCTGTAGTTTTTTTATTTGAAGAGATAGAATTTTGAAATTCACAGGGGGTATATATAATAAATGGTAGCGCACTTTACGAACTTAACGACAATTTTTTTCAACCACCTGTTTGACCGGAAGTGACCCCAACTTTTTTTTTAAATGTCACCCTGTACATTTCTTCAGTCTATCTTTTTCGCCTTGAAATTCTCTATCCAACCATGTATCACAAAGTGGCATTTATTTCTCAATTCGCTACTGAATTGCTTTTTATTCAAAAAGAATAAGTTGGCTGTTACATGAATTCGATGATATATCGACACTTGGTAGGCTTTGAAATTCAAAGATCATCAGTTAACCGATATTATTCAGAATGTTTTGATATTCTGATCAATGTCTGCAGGTTGTTTGAGTCAAGATGAAATCCTTCGAAAATAACTCATGATATTGAGGAATCTAAGATAGGAACATATTTTTTCGAATTCAGCTACTCGTACAGAAACTATCTGTCTTTTATTTTCGCCATGTACCTATCACATGATTTGGAATAATAAAACTAAAATTGTTCCTCTTATACGATGATCCACAGGGCTATCAGTCTATTTTTTCATAATTATTTCACTTAGTAGGCGGTGTACCTACACAAAATGTTTTATGTGTTTGACAGTTAATCGATTGCATCAATAATTTTTCTTCTTCATTTGTGTGTTGATTAAAATTGCATATTAACAACATATCGACTCTTTCGTTTCTTGAATACATTTTCCGTCTCTATTGAGAAAGAATGATTCGTGATTTATTGACGTTAGGTGTCAAGGAAGATGAATCAACAAATTCAATTTTTGTTTACCTTGGTAACTTGTTTCATGAATAGATTAGATTGAATTGGATTCAAAACTGATAATCTCGAGGCTATTATGTAATCAATTAATAAGTAATGTAAAATAGTTATGCGTTAATTTGGACTTTTAATGGTGTTTGTAGAAAAAATAGTGCATGATATATGTGCTAAAATTGTTTTTTCTTCTGTTCGAAACTTCCCTTCTCACAAAATAAAATGTCACATTCAGCACTTATATCATTATTATTCTTGAGAATTTAAAGTTTTGGCGGATGCACAACGAACCAGATTCGATGTTTCGGCGAAGGCGCAACTGAAGTTGTGGCGGTGCACTGCATTCTAATATTTGGCGAAAGCGCAGCAGGTAGGCACTTCTCTTTCATTATTTGTTAGTAATGTTAGAGTTACTGGGTGGTATCAGATAGATAAGAGTTCGGGCACAGTTGAACTTCTGTCCTTTTCTATTTTTTGTATTACAATGATTCAAGTGAATGACAGAATGTGACATATATTCTGCTTTTTGTCTTTTCAATTTCCCTAGTAGCGCCTGATTGTGATGAGATACGATTGAAGAGGTTAGATTTTTTGTCACTATAATTTATATAGCGATACACTTTTCTCAGAACAATATTTATAAAAATTAAAAGAATTCACATAACAACATTTTAATGTGACAAATTAGAAACATACGGATATACTCATAGCTAGTTCCTTAGTGTATACTGTATGTAAAACTGTACTGATGAAGTTCAAAACATGAAGATTGTTTTGATTTTCCACCTTTTGCTGCATTCACTTTTTACTGATAAATTTTGAATTCGGTTGGTATTGAAAACGCCATTCAATGATATTATATCACATTGCAATTCAATTTCATTACGTAGTTTTGCAATCAATTCCTCTTTCTTCATGATAGTTTTGTTTTCCATTCCATTCCTGTTTTGTAAATGGATGGAACAGCAGATTCTCTCAAACGGATCTTATAAATCTTCTGTTTGAATAATAATAATTCATAAGCAATCTCTTCCACTTAGGAAAATATGCGCTAACCTAATTGTTTTGGTCTGAGGAATATGTGGTGAGATTTTCTGGAGACCTTTCAGGGACAAAGTGCCAATAGTGGTATGACTAAAAATAAGCCCTGTATATTATCACCTGTTGCTCCCTATGGCAAATTGGTTATTGGTAGTTTTGAGCCTGAAATAATTATTGATTGAGTACCAGAAATGAAACAACATGATATATGATAATGTTATTTGATGATGGTGATGATGTAGTTTTCATATACAAATATAAAAGAGATATAGTATTTATGTGAACAGAAACGTTATTTATTTAATCAAGTGAGTGTATTTTGAATAAAGCAAACAGCTAAACAAACGAATCACAGAATCAATAATAAGATATACCCAGTTGAACACACTCTACTAATATTTATAATATTGAAAAATCAACAAACATTTCCATATACCAAGCGTGTCAAAATTTACTTCAGTTTTGACCGATTTGAAACAGCTTGATAGACTAATAAATGCCATTTCTACACTATTTGAATGATTGGATTCAATAGACTGGATCTGAAATAGCCCTTTATACAAAAAGTTTAAAGTCATTTCTACACATACAATTGCTACACCCGGTATTCATAGAAAAGAGGTTTTTATGCGAATACAAATTGCACACACCTCAGTAGAAATTTCCACTCAAACCATGTTTATAATGATCCTTTTATACATAAATAATGAATGACGACATAATTCGATCAAAAAATTAACTGGAATGTTTTATTTTTGGAAATAAATAATAGAACTTCTGAAAACGGACCCTCTCTTATGACGTAGCAACCTCATCTCGCCATAGTTAAAAGAAAATACCAAACGCCCAACGGAGACTGAGGCAACTGATATATAAATTCTTTCAACTGTGATCTCGCGCTAATTCACTCTGTCAGAAATCATGTATCATTCATCTCTGTCTGGAATAGTCTTGTTTCAGTATTAGGGTTTTGACGTCACATCATCGCCTCGTTTTCAGAGGTCCGAAAAACCGGGGATTTCAATAATTTTTTATAAAACATAGAAAGAAAGAAAGAAAAGAAAGAAAGAATTTTATTCATCTATGAGGACTATACATTACACATATGACAAAGATATAGTACAATGCACCATCCTATCAGACTAGTCAGTTCACAAAAAACAAAATGGACAAACAACGGACAATGACATGCTATCGAATAGTAATTATATCCAAAAGGAACATTATTATATAGGACAATAATTCATATTAATAGGTACACACAATTTTTTTAAAATTTGAGGAATTCCTCAACACTATAAAATGCATTAGAAATTAGAAATGAGTGGACCTTCTGCTTGAAGTTTCTTACATTATTTGAGTTTACATTCATCATTATGTTATTGATCTTATTGAAACACCTAATTCCAATGTGCTTTGGTGACTGCTGACCTATGTGTAGCCGTGAGAATGGTTGATGGATATTTGATTTTTGTCTTGTGTTATATGAATGTATATCTTCATTTTTGTCAAAAGCTTCCTCATTTCCTTTGACATACAGTATCAAGTGAAAAATGAAAAGACTTGGTAACGTCAGAATCTCTGATTTTTTAAAAAGTGGTTTAGATGATGTTATTGGTGACACATTATACATAGCTCTCAAGACTTTTTTCTGAGCTACAAAAGCTCTATCGAAGTGAGGTGAAGCACCCCAAAATATTAAACCATATTGGAGGGTTGGCTGCACTAGTCCATAATAGAGAAGTTTTAATATGTGAAATGATACAGTTTCTCTAAGATTTCTTATCATATAACAATAAGTACTCAATTTTGTAGTTACAATGTTTATATGCGGTTCCCAAGTGAGCTTTGGATCTAATGTTATTCCCAAGAATTTGATAGTTTCAACACTCTCAATGGATTTCTTGTTTATGTGTAAATACGGCTCATAATCAAGTGTTACATTTTTTGGCAGAAAACGCATGAAATGAGTTTTTGTCACATTCAGTGTTAGTCCATTTTCTTTGCAGTACTGATCAAATTCATAGGATGCCTTGTTACTACATAGGGAGCTCACAACAAGAAACGTTTTGCGGTGGTGAGCTAGTTTGGGTGAGTTCTATCGAATTATGAAATAAAAATTTTTTATGATATAAGCCCATTGTTCAGAAGTAGATAACCTGTCATTCAGGACCAAAAACGTCCAAATCGGACAAGTATTTTTGACAAAAATCTACCTAAAACTTTTAGGTATATTTTGGTGGTGCGTTAGTATTTGGGAGAAGTGTATACAGGGTGTTTCATTACTAATTGGAAATATTTCAACCATAGAATCCTGAACTCAAAATATGATGATTTAACCCAAATCACCTATATAAAATATGTCTCCTGTCTGAGTTACAGGGTGTTTTATTCAAAAAATTTGAAATGTTTTTTGCCCAGTCCTTCAAAACTATTTGACGTATCACTTTCATATTTGGAGGGAAGTGTAGGTATTATACATCTAACTGAATTATGTGAAATGAACTTTTCTAGCTATTACCAGAGGCGTACGACAGGGGCATGTGACTGGTTGATCCTTCCCAAATTCTACGCCACTGGCGGAATTGCAATTTCATCAGAATTTTTCGATTTTTCAATACCTTCTTCGTAAATATCGTACTCTCTCTTCATAGCGATAAAGTCATTATTTTTCCAGATATTTTAAGTTAAACATGAAACAGCACAATTATTTTGATTTTAATGTGTATCAATAATGTCGATATTTTGGATCAATGGACTGCATTCATCAATCAAATGAAACTTCAATCTATATTAACATAAAAACATAACAGACGGGAGCTGTTACAGGGCGTTTAAATTTTTTTAATATATTACATAATTAAACACCCTGTAACAGCTCCTGTCTGTTATGTTATTATGTTTTTATTGTTAATATGGATTGGAGTTTCATTTTAATGATGAATACATTGATCCAAAATATTGACAAAATTAATGCACATTCAATTCAATTCAATTCAAAATATACTTTATTGTCTTAAGTTATCACTTGTTGACAAAGCTTGTTATACACATAAAATACATAAAAAATGAATAAATGAACAACACTAGTTTTAAAATCACACACTTGTTGACAACACTTGAAATGTATATAAATAAATAAAAATAAATTGATCCAACAGACAAAATAGGTAATGTAAATATATATACACACAGCAATTTGAGAGACTCTAGTTAAAGCTTCGCAGAAAATATTCAGTCAAGTTGTACAATGATGTTTGTAGAAGTAATGCTTTCACCTTAGTACGGAATTTTTTATAACATGCGATTCCTTTTATGTCATTTGGCAGATGATTGTATATTTTTATTCCAGAGTAAATAATAGAATCCTTAATCATAGTGGTGCGGGGGATTGTCAATTTTATTTGACCGCTCTGTCTTGTATTATATCGTGAGGAGACAAGTGGGAAAGACCGTATATTCTTGTAAATCAGAGAAGCTGTTTCCAAGATATATAAAGAAATCACAGTTAGTATACCACAATCCCTAAACAACTCTCTACAAGAATCTGTTGATTTTGCATGGCACATATATCTGAGAGCTCTCTTTTGTAACATGAAACTCCTTTGAAATAATTGGTTACTACAGCTTCCCCAGAACGCTATTCCATATCTCAGGTGGGACTCAAGTAGGGCGAAGTATGTTGTTCTGGCAGATGCATACCCTAATTCAGAGGCAATTGTTCTGATGGCATAGCATCCAGATGCTAGCTTTTTGCACATATACAGGGTGTCCGGGAACATGTGGGAAATCTCCCGGATATGAAGAAAACACGTGAAAAGAATACTATAAGTTCATATAAACTTCTGTTGTATCGGCCTCCTCTTCGGAGATATGGGCTCCCAAAGAGCTCCCATGGAATTAAGTTTTTGACACATAATTCTTGAACCAACAGGTATATTTCAATTTTTTTTTAATATGATGTATACTAGGTAAGACTCTTCAAATTACTATCCAAGAAAGTGTTGCGAATTACTCACAGCTCCAGGGACGGACTAGCTGTGACACTCATGGGCCCATTTTTTTTCGCCCTGTATGATAAGAACTCTGGACAACGTTTTTTACATACCTCTAACTATTGACTAAAAATTAAGTACTCTTCATTCATGTCGCTAATCATAACCGTTTTCGGAAAAACGTCATTTTATTTATATCATGTATTTAGCGTATTTCGATAAAAGATACTTTTTTTTCGAGTTACCTTTGCAAACGTTGCTAGGTTAGAAATTAATAAATATCCTTCATTTTAGAACTTGTCAACTTTCACATTACTGATACATTGATTCCTTATTACTTTGATATTTGATTTTTGAATTTCGTTGTGAAATTAATTGTGAAATAATTCGAAATATGGAATACACGTTTATTGAGTATGCAGATATGCATCTGCTGTATGGTCTTGCGTCTTCCAATGCTTTGGAAGCCAGAAGGTTATATCACGACAGATTTCCTAATCGCACTCTTCCAGATCAGAAGACATTTCAACGAGTTGACCAACGTCTAAGGGAGAATGGTGGGCGATTCTTCTTAATAAGGTATAATAAGGTAATGTTATTTACTTCTTTCATAATTTTAGGAAATTTTGGAAAAAGAAGTAATAATACTGGTCAGGGAAGAACAGTACGTACGCCGCAATTAGAGGAAAATATTTTAAATGCTGTATATGATACTCCTTCAACGAGCACTCGAAAATTATCAGCGCAGTTTAATGCGTCGAAAACAATAGTACATGAAGTTCTTCAAGAACAACTGTTATACCCATATCATTTGCAAAAAGTGCATGAACTGATTCCTGAAGATTTTCCCCGTAGAATGCATTTTGCAAACTGGCTATTGGATCAGCAACGAAATAATGTAAACTTCATTAGCACTATTCTCTTCACGGATGAAGCAGGTTTTACCAAA
The DNA here is from genome assembly GCA_918026855.4 of Phaedon cochleariae. Classification (NCBI taxonomy): domain Eukaryota; kingdom Metazoa; phylum Arthropoda; class Insecta; order Coleoptera; family Chrysomelidae; genus Phaedon; species Phaedon cochleariae. The sequence goes on along the minus strand of OU896718.1, from coordinate 38,981,069 downwards.
AATGGTATCATGAATTTACATAACACCCATGTATGGGCTGATGAAAATCCTCATGCCACTATTGTTTCGCATCGCCAACATCAGTTCCAATCAATTAATGTCTGGGCAGGAATCGTTGGCAATTTTTTGATTGGACCATTCGTATTGCCGGCACGATTGAATGGAATACTTTATTTGGAGTTCCTCCAGAACGCTTTTAATGATTTAGTCGAGCACTTACCACTTGAAACCCGCCGAAACATGTACTTTATGCATGATGGGGCATCACCTCATTTCAGCGTTGCTGTGCGGGAGCACCTGAATAACGTCTATCCAAACCGTTGGATAGGTAGAGGAGGACCTATTGCCTGGCCTCCTAGATCTCCCGACCTAACGCCATTAGATTTTTACCTGTGGGGACACCTCAAAACCTTGGTGTATTCCACTCCGGTCGATACTAGGGAGGAACTTCTACGGAGAATCACGTTTCATTGTGATGTGATAAGGAACAATGCTGGGTTATTGTGGCGGGTACAGCAGTCCTCAATTCGTCGTGCTCGCGAGTGTATCAGACTTCATGGAGCCCATGTTGAACCCTGTTACGAAGTTTTTAACTAAGCAGTTAAAGTTCAACTTTTTATTGAAACTATGTTGGTTACCGTGGAAAATTACGCTAAATACATGATATAAATAAAATGACGTTTTTCCGAAAACGGTTATGATTAGCGACATGAATGAAGAGTACTTAATTTTTAGTCAATAGTTAGAGGTATGTAAAAAACGTTGTCCAGAGTTCTTATCATACAGGGCGTAAAAAAAAATGGGCCCATGAGTGTCACAGCTAGTCCGTCCCTGGAGCTGTGAGTAATTCGCAACACTTTCTTGGATAGTAATTTGAAGAGTCTTACCTAGTATACATCATATTAAAAAACAATTGAAATATACCTGTTGGTTCAAGAATTATGTGTCAAAAACTTAATTCCATGGGAGCTCTTTGGGAGCCCATATCTCCGAAGAGGAGGCCGATACAAAAGAAGTTTATATGAACTTATAGTATTCTTTTCACGTGTTTTCTTCATATCCGGGAGATTTCCCACATGTTCCCGGACACCCTGTATATTACATGGTCATTGAACATCAACTTGTTATCGATATGCAAACCTAAAAATCTTGTTGATGTTCTATTTTCTAATATGTCATTATCGATTTCCATGTTTGGGACATTACAATGGAAACTCAGAATATTAGTTTTCTTAATGTTGAGAGAAAGTAGGTTTGAGTCACACCAGTCTTTGATTACTTTTATATCTCGCATCACATTCGTGTATAATCTCTCATCATTATTATCTTGCCATAAAATAGTGGTGTCGTCCGCAAATAACGTGATTTCGCCTTTTATATCAAGAAATGCCATATCATTAATATATAAGAGGAATAAGATTGGCCCTAGGACTGATCCTTGAGGCACACCATGATTTATCTGCGCGGTCTCTGAGGTAGTGTTTGTTTTAACAACTTGTTGACGACTGGTCAGGTAGGTCTTAAACCATTGGAGCTTATTGTCTGTGAAGCCGTAGTGGTGCAGCTTCCGCAGCAGATATCAAAATGATTGTGCAGATTTATGTTTAACTTGAAATATCTCGAAAAATTATGACTTTATCGCCATGGAGAAAGAGTACAATATCTACGTCAGAATTGTTGGAGAATCGAGATTCGTGATTGGGTTTTTTCAATTCTGAATTTCTTTCCACGTCCTGTATGATGAATATCAATTTATCATACAGCCAAAAAATAAAAAACAAAAAAAACCACTAACTTCGTTTCATTTTTCGTTTCCCAGATGCCAATAGTGCCAATACATAATCCCTGCATTCTGGATATCTACCCAGATGTTCCAATTTGAAATTGTCAAACCTTTTTTCCTCTCTGGCGTTAAAATTCAAACTAAGCCGATGCCTGCAAGTTAAGCTAATGAATGCTGCGAAATCGTTGACATAAATTTAGTGCTTATCAGATTACGAACAAATTGCCTGGAATATGAGAGGGTCTCGCTACCAAAACCCCGGAGAAATTCAACGAATAAACGTATTTCGTGAATATTAAACTTCTGTTCGACAAAGTTGGAGATTATATGAAACACTCAAGAAGAACAAGGCTTCCTAATTCTTTGTTCTTTTAATAACGTAGACGAGCCCAAATTTCAGTGATTTGCATGCCTGCTGGCACGGAAATAATGAAGTGGATATAATATGTCGTCGGTATCAGCTTTCGAATAAATTCACTCACAAACACGAACGATATAAATAATCTTAGGGGAACTTTAGATACCACCATAATTCAGTGTGCTGAACAAGAGTCATATTCAAGGTGATTTTAATCGGAAAAAATTGTAAGGTTATGAAACTTATAGGTCGCGTGCAAGAACTGTCAGATGACCGACCCTGGAGGCGAAACATTGACACACAACGTCACTTTTCTTATTTGTTTACAAGTGATCGAAATAGTTTTTCACAATTATTTTGGCATTGGAATCGTATTTTTCCGCTATTCATCAATTCGCTCATGCCATCACATTGTGCTGTTGTAAAATGCACAAAGACTGCAGCGGAAGATGAAGGAATCCGGATGGTACATTATGATTTAAAAGTAAGTACCTACTATAGTCACTCACATATGGTTTTCATTTTTGGAATTTGGTTATTTCTCTGATTTCTCATCGGAATTCCTTCTGCAATATGAGCTAATAGAAATACCTGAAATTTCTAGAATAATGCAAGAAGATTGGATTCATGCAATCAATCGGGAGGACTGGTCTGACATGCTGTGTTGTAGACATTTTCAATCTATTAGCAGTATTAGCTTGCATTGCAGAAGTGGCAGAAGGCAGAAGGAATTTTAATAAGGAATGACAACATTTCATAATGATAACTATGTGAGATTACTATTTACCTGAAAAATCATATTCCCTAGTCTCTTGCTGCATTTTTTGTGCATTGTACAACAGCGCAATGCAAAGGCATGCTTGAATTAATGAATAACTCAAGAAACACGATTCGTATGCCGAAATATTGTGAAAAAATATTTCAATCCTTTGATTCCACTGTAACCAAATAAAAAAGTGAGGTTGTGTTTCAATATTTTGCCTCCAGGGTCGGTCATCGTGCACGCGACCTATAAGTAATATCACGATGTTCTGAATATTCGACAATTCTGTCGCTTCATTGTTCACGAAATTGTGTTTCCGAGCAACAACACCACGAGTCCGTCGGGACGAGGTCCTGCGGTGATATTATTCACTACCAAGGTGTATATCAGATTTTTCCACTACTAGCAATATATTTCAATCATTATTCGCGAAAATCACGAACCAATAGATGGCTCTATTTAACGTCAAATCAACGTCAAATTTCAAACTGAGTATGAACAACAAAAACATTGCCGTATGCACTCATTGCAAATTGGTTATTTGGAAATCATTTTGCAAAATAGTGAATAATGAGTTGACTTCGTGAAATACGTACAAGGTTTCCAGTATGGAAAAAATTACTTTTTGTGCAGAGAAATTGCCATTTTGATGTGGACAATGGTGGTATTCATCATTGATATCACACTAGAAATCCACAGTTTTCAAACATATGGAATGGTCGGAATGGTCCACTCAACACTTGCATGGACTGGAATGGAGCCATATAAGCAATCAGCTATTACAACAATATGGTATAGGTATGAAGAAATAATTGAATTCATCAAGAAATATGACTGGCTTTTATGAAGGAGATGGAATTCTAGTGAAGGGGCTGGGAAAAGAAGATATGGTTGGAAAGGCTGCTCAGAATGAACAATATCATCGATTTACATAAACAAGGATCGAATCATTGCAACCAACTTAGCTGGATCCTAGCCTCGCTACGCTCGGCTATGAATTCAGCCTCGGCAGTCAATCTACTACTTTGCTGCCTATAGTTAAACAAATAACTATTCTTCTTGAAAACTAAGCGAGATACGAAGAAACTCATAGAGTAAGAAAGCTTTATTTTTGGATCGAACGCATAAATATGAAATTTTTGGATTGGACAAGTTTGAGCTGATCTGTGACATACTGTATATGTATATGACCAGAACTTCGAAATACCTATCGAAATACATTACTATTTTCATTATTGAATTCTATTTACGCGAAATGTAGATTATGTTTACCAATTCCACAGTTGGGGAGATATCAAAGCAAAACGCTGTTATTATTTGCATGTATAATTGATTCGATTTGCTGGAGGGGATGTTCATTCATTTTGGGATGCCCCCGGGATATTTGGAATATAAAGTTATGTGCAGTGTACTACTGGCTTCCGGAACAGTATTGCTATTATACAGGGTCCGACAGAAATTACGCATTTTGGTTAATGATGAATAGGGAACAATAACAACGACCAAGTCCGAGAAGCACGTTCTACCGGAGTAGGTCAGAAGTGCTACTTCCCTAAACGAAATTATTCCGAAAAAAATCATATTCAGTTCGAGAATATATATATATATATTTATATACAGGGTGTTTCCTAATTCAATGTCAATATTGGAGAAGGCGATTCTTTGGCTCATTTCAAGATACATTGTGATATTGCCATATATTATTAACGATATTGTTATGATCATGCATGAATAGGTTCTTATTTTTTGAAGCTAAAACCGTGCATCAGAAAACAAAACAACAAAAATAATGTGTTGCACGTACTGATGCCTCTTAATAAATATAGTACAATTATGCTAATATTCATCGAAATATCTAAAGTGGTATCACAGATTTTAATAAAATACTATTTTGAGAACTCAACCAACCTGTTTTCTTTTTTCTCAAAATGGGCACAAGATTTGCCTCCTCAAATATTGACATTCAATTAGGAAACACTCTGTATATACATATAACAGAAAATGCTTATTTTTCAACAAGAAAAAGATTCCTAAAGACGTATTAGGTATTTGTGTTCCTAGTGAATCCATTCAGGTGAATTCATCTACCAGAAAGTTCTGGCAACATTTTCATTTCCTCTAACTGACTAGTTTCGTCAACTGTTGGATTTTCCAGTCTTCAGGGAAAATATCTCGACCTAGAGTTCCGTGAGTTGCTTCAGCTGATTATAACTTATAAAGAGGATGAATTAGATGAGAAGGAACGTAATTTTGGAAGGGCACCAGTGGCGTCGTTGAATAAATTCCTGAATAAATATGCAAAAGTTCGCTTACATTTGTAAAAACTTTACGAACGATAAGATTTCCACAAAATAATGATTCAAAATGATTGAGTTTTATTCCTTTATTTTCTATGTGTAGAATTTCGAAATTATCATCAAAACTATGGTTTTCTTCTAATATATGGTTGGCGTATGTTGAATTTGTTTTCTTTTTCAAAAAATTCATCTTATTTTCATGAATGCGCTGATTAAACGTACGACCTGTCTGACCGATATATACCTTACACCAGTAGCACTAATGTTGGCTGGATATTGGCTCCATAATGGGCCAATATCGGCAATATTGGGCCAATATAGGGCCAATACCCAGCCAGGATTATGTGCTACTGGGAGGGCAAGATCCACAGTTGAGTGTGTATACCCCTGATTCTTCGAATAGTTATAGGGCAGGTTTTTCTTTCCTTTTTTGGGAATGGTTGTCTCTAGCTATTCTCCAGCAGAATGGAAAACACCCGACTATCACAAGTTGATAAATAACTTGCAGATAATCAGTTCCAATTCTGGTGCACACTTCTTGAGCATATGGGAATTCCATCAAGACCGCGTGAGCCTCATAGCGGAAAACTAGTATGCATTCAGTGTATACATTTCTCTTTCTGCTACACGTCAAAAAGAAGGATAGATATACACTGAGTGCATAAATACTCCACCAGCTCATGCCCAATGAAAACCGCTATTAGATTCTGTGCAGCGTTGCCAACCTTCGGATTTACGATTATGGTACCAACAGGCAACAGCTTGAATTTATGGTAAAATATCTGAAATTATGATATACTCGCTAGCGCGCAGTCATAAATTAGCTATGTTTTTCGACATTATTGACACTTTGGAACATTGCTCGTATTGACAATTGGCAGATGAAATAACATGTAGATTCAGGACCAAAACGAATGAAAATGTTTATAATGATTTCATTGATGAAAACAACAACATAACATAACAGAAGCATTCCATTCTTCTTTTTTTCTCTTCTCATTTCTCATTGTCAAGTTTGAGTTGAGCTATTGTGGTAACATCACATGTGAGATAGAGTTGATTTCTTCCTATAGTTGTATCTGTTCAAAGCATGAAGTAAACAAAGAAAGTCATAGAAAAGAATCAACTTCAGCAGGTAGAGGAAGCACAAACGAACAGAACTCACAGGTGAATCACACGATACAAACGTCATTGTCATTACCGATTCGTGAAGTATATGTTTGTGAAAAACTTTTTGAATCAACTGTGAAATCATCAAAGTTGACCGAAAACAAGTTCAATGCGAAAATCGTAACAAATGGATCACAAAAGTAGTCGAAATAATTATTTAAAAGTGTTCATAGGTCCAAAACTATTAACTTTTTTGATAGAAAAACATTTATCAAACTTGTTCAGAATTCAACGTAGAATGTAATAATGCAATGAAATACAGGGTGTCCCATTTAAAAAAATTAACTTCTGAATCACCGTGCTTTTTAGAGACACTCTGTATGAATGAAACTTAAACCATTAAAGAGATCGAATGAAACCCTACAACTTATGTATTTAACATTTTCTTGTAATATGTAGAATAAAGAAGTTACAGGGGGGGGCGACGGACTTTTGGTCCTCACTGTATAGGCAAAGACATATAAAACTGCAATAAGACCAATAATTTAAGAATAAAACACACACTGATATTGAAGTAAAGTTAAAATTTTGAAATTAAAATTGATATAGATTAACCAAGTGCTCCTTCAAATTCTTGTATAGAGTAAGGACAAAGATCTACGACAATGCACGTTTGAATTTGCGAACAGGCAGGATTGTTTTCCTTGTTATTCTTCATGTACAAATTTTGATTTTGTACATGGTACACAAGGCCAAAATATGGTACGGATACCATAATCATGGTACGGTTGGCAAAAAGCTGATTCTGTGTAATTCCTTCAGAAACTCCTACCCCATTCTACTCTACGCCGATGAGCTTATGCAGTCACTTGGGGAATTTTCACTGAAGCAATGTAGCTAGAAGCAACCTCTGGTCATAATTCGTAGAGCCCCTAGAGGCAAATAAATTATTTTAACGATTTGTCGAGTGCTACGTGAGTTCTAACTTCACGAAAATTTACACGACTCTGCGGTATACGCAAAGGGTGTACGAAGTTTACAGAAATATGGCTCGTTGTGGCCGTATATACAGTGTGAAGTGAAATAATGAAATATTCTTATACAATCATTAGAGAAGTAAGATTCTTAGAATTCAACAAATTCAATTAATTATTCCAGATATATTTCAATATACGTGTAGTAAGGACAAATCAGATGATTTGCCCCAAATTGTCACTGCGTTTAAAGAATTTCCCTATCAGAGAGAGTAAAAGTAAAATTAACAAGCTTGTCAGTGACAATTTGTATTGAAAAAAGTTTCGAGCAGAGAAATAAAGGTGTATAGAAAAAATATCAAATTTTCACTTAGCTTTGGACGTTTCGGGAACGAATCTGCTTCCGTTTTCAACATAAAAAATGGATTTTTTCTGTGACGGGAAAAAAGTTTGGCATTTCATCTCTGTTAGCAGGTTATATATACACTGTTGATAGCTTTTGTTGTGCTATAGTTCCGAAAAATGAGTCAATAATACCGTCTCCGAGAAAGAACTAAAAGTCCTTTTATCTTCCATTCGACCTCGCGGTTACATATATTACTAAACAACCACTAGCGCAATTTTTGAATTCAAATCACAGAATTAGACTGACAGAAGTGACATCAGATATTTGAATACTTCGAGAGAATTATAAAGATGCCTACAACGCAGGTGTCCCTACTGTTAAAAACTTAAAATTTCACGTCGATAATTTTCAGATTTCAAGATAATGTAATATCTTCACAATATTGATTCGTCCTTACTTCTGTCACAGAAAAAAAATAGTGTATTATACACGGGAAAAATGTTAGATTTTAGCTCACGGTTTTTTGTCTCCCTCCGCTACGCGTCGGGAGACAACATAACCTGGAGCTAAAATCTACTGCATATATAATGACAGCGTACGCAGCACCCTCTAGATGTTGAATATATGAAAATTAATACGAGAATATGATTTCCCACGTCAAAATTTCGTGCAGAAAACTTTTTTTTTAGCAAAAGTTATGTTTAGAAAGCGAACAAACAAATTTAATTTCAACACCCTGTAAGTATCTCCGACACAAATTTAATTTCAACACCCTGTAAGTATCTCCGACACGAGTTCATAAAAACATGTTTTCTCAAAATTGTCTCAGGAATACGTCCCTCGAATATTTTAACGTACTTATGTTACACCCTGTGTATAATATAAATATCCGAAAAAGAGTACATACTTTCCCGTGGGCAAAAAGTAATTAATGAAATATCGATTTTTTTAATAATATGAAAGAAACATCTGACTCATTTGTCTCAAACTTGGTATTAAATTTTTTATTCCATTTATTTCAAACTAGTAATTCAATTCGATTTATCAGTTCAGGGGTATTTCTTATAACAAGTTAAAATCTGTAACATCGTTTATCTCAGAAAGGAAGTAACTCCAAAGATATTTTCATAAGAATTTTTCTTCTCAGAACGATCTAACGAATTACCCTATTTTTTACTGAAATTAGTGGAATTTTAGATTATTTCCCCTTCATAACTGCAAATAATCATCAGATTCCAGATACCATTCAGTATTTTAATTTTGTATCATGAAATTCTCATTTATCTCATGGCCAATCTTGCTATACGTTCACGTCACAGATTTGAATAGTATATGTTGCTAGGCCCGATTCAAACAACAAGTTAACCCCGGCTGCAGTCTTCTGATACGGTATTTTACGGAGGGGCCTATAAACTCCGCAATTTTATGGCCTGAAGGGTAGATATGAAATTCCTGAAAACGATGCAGGTGACGCTACGGAATATAAATTTCAGAAAAGAAAAAGTTTCACGCGGGATTACACCCATACGGAATACATGTAATGTGAAGCAGTTTAAATTTCATTTCGGGGAATATATAAAGTAAGCTGTAAGCCTTGCCGGATTCGCCGAGCGATGAAGATATAAAGTTTGTAAGACGAGGAAGTTTTAAACCGACTCCATACGGAGTTACTATACCCTACCTACAGCTGGTTAGAGTTGTTTTAGACTCACATTGTCTGAATAGAGAAACTTGAAGAATAAAACTAAAACGATGATGAAATGTTGTTGAAGTCTTCAGAAAATTACAATCTTCTGTTCACGGATAAGTGTACCAGTATACCTCTTGTTAATTGAGGTAGTTGTGAAATGAAAATATGAATTTTAAAAACCTACAGGAAAATCATTAAAAAACACAAACAATTAGAACTATATTATAAGTACTTACCAATAAAATACAGTTTGATAAAAACATAGAAGCAGCAAAATTATGAATCTATATTTCCAAGATACAATTTGAAATACAAAGGATATGTTCAACTACCTGAATAATCATTGATATCTCCTTAAACTTGAATTCAATTTCAAGGAATGAACAGAAACAAAAAATCTGATTATATATTATGAATCTGGGTTTTGGTTAAACATTTTGTAGCTTTTCGCACTCATTCGCAAGATACCCTGGAATCTAAATGACAAGTCTTCTTCCTTGCTGAAAAAGATGTTAGTATGGTCCTAAATAAACATTTATAAATACCTAGATCTCGACCTAGATATTTGATCTGTTGGTTGTACAAAATTGTTTGAATCAAGGTAAAATGCTTCTATTTCTGCTCATATTTTCACTTAATAGTTTTGGAAATATCATTACTATAGAGATAATAGGTACTACAAAAATAGGAATCTATGGAATCCAATGCAGGATGTCATGAACCTTATCTTAATATGATTCAGAGAAGGCAAGCATTTCATATAGAACCATAAAATACTGACCTGCACATTTTTCCAATGTAATCTTTCTTGCTCACCCTTATTGTGTATTGCAATTCAGAAGTCCATGGCATTGAATTTGCTCCTTCATTTTCATTATCACAATATAGATATTTGAAACAAAAAAGGCATACTTATTTTTCCTAGTCCTAGTTTCTGGAGTCCCCACTAGAAACTAACCATGCAAAATACTGAACTCTTGATCATTTCAATCATGTTCTTTCAGATGGGCACTACAAATAGTTTTTTCTTTATGTTCTGGTTCCCACGTAAAGGGATATCCTGTAATGTTCAGAGACAATCGTGAGAACCAAGGGGAATGAAGTAGAAAATGGTGTTATTTTTAAATTTCTGGAGGTTATATGCCTTGGAGAACACCTCCCTTGGCAATGTGTTCCAGAGCCTCGATGTTCGTTGGATGATCGAGTCTTTGGAAAGAGATATTCTGCAGGTCTCCAAAGTGACCACGAAGGGGTGCGAAGCCTCAACTCGACGGGTTAATCTCACGGGGACAGCCAAGGGAGGGACAATTGTTGATATTCCAGAAAAGCATCGTCCATGAAAATATCTATAAAATAGAGCCAGATCGCCAACTTTTCTTCGGTGTTCCAGAGAAGTGAGTGAGTTTGTGCGCGAGGCATCACCCACGAGACGAATTGTCCTTTTTTGGACAGAATCCAACAGTTTCAGGGTATGTTTGGGTGTTGCACTCCAAATATTGGAACAGTATTCCAGGACATGTCGGATCTGTGCCTTATAGATCATGAGCAGCTGACTGGAAGTCAAATAGCTCCTGGCCCGAAACAGGAAACCAATTTTTTGGGATGCACTTTTATCAATTGATCTCACGTGATTTCCTCAAGAATGGTTATTGCTGATAGTGATACCAAGCATTGAAATGGATGTTTTCGAAGGTATGGTTACTCCTGACAAGCTTTTGTTGGGCACAGTGAGATCGGCTTCTCTAGAGAAAAAACATGATGCTTGTGTTTTGTTTGCATTGAAATCTACCAAGTTATTGGATCCCCATTTGAGAATTGTTGTTGATAATCAGTAATGATATATATCCATGAATAACAACTTTACCTTGTTTTCATTAATTGGAGCAATGAAAGTGGAAAAGGGTAAAGGATATATATAGGAAGTTTTTGTAACTTTTTGTACTAGGTACATATTTATACATCCAGTTTTCAAATTCATATTCAATGCTCCACGATTATCCATTTTTTCCAACCAACTGAACTGATTTTTCATCTTCAGAAAAGCCTTCTTGAGTGCTGGAATCAGTTTACTAGTTAGTGCAACCATCAACAGAACACAGTTGATTTCTTTTGAGTGATTTGTTGATTGATGATTTATAAAATAATGTAGAATTGTGTCGGTTATCAATATAAAGTTCTTATCCTGTACTCAAGAAAATCAAGAACAGAAAATTAAAGTAATTTGATGAATGAATTACATGAAATATCAATTAAATGAACACAATCACAGACAATAACAAAAATGACCTTGAATGCCCTGATAAACTGGTTCAAATATGCCCACCAGATGACGTATCGGAATCATCACCTTGCCAATTTGTGTTATTTTTAAAAAAAGAAAACTCCTCGCCCATGGAATGTGAAATTGCGAGCAATGACACCTCTGTCTAATAGATGAGCATTACTTGACAGGAAATCAGATGGCTACAAGCCGAAGAAATCGAAAATGCCGCTGTTATCTGTTACAGCCGTAGAAAAATTATAGTATATAACTTGCACGGAATGTTAATTTCCTACTCGAATGATTGCAGCATTCGCCTATGGCTCATGCTGCGAACTTCATTCTCGTAGGAAATCACTATCATTCCTTGCTGTTGGTGTATTTACACATGAAAAAATCAATAAAAAAAGGGTATGCTGCTTAAATTCGACTAGTTTGTCAACCCCATTCTTTAGCGTTTGCACCGAAACTCGATATAGGGGCGATATCCCTTGATAAAGGGCTTTTCATAAACCTACCCCTGTCCCCTGCGCATGGAAGACGTGAACTATTCCTTGCCTGAAAGATTATAAAGAAATAATAATTGAAAAACACACCTGCGTACTCTTACACGATCAATTTTAATGACAAAAAGCTTTCGAAAAGAATGGGCCTTATCGGTAGGTAACCATCGTCTACTACCCACTTACCTATACAATGCGTTAGTTTGGTATGTTCGTTTTCTTTTTGGCATCACGGGAATGATTTAATGAGATCATAACTCTTGAAATTCCAGTCCTTTTCACTTTCATTCACAGTACTCTATACCATCAGTATATCTACTAAAATGATTGTTTTTTATCATTTTATTTCCTCAACATTGCAACCTGGAAAGAAGTTAGCGATAGTCAAGAAATGTTACCGCCAGTGTGTCTGTAGATTGGTGAAACGTTCCTTGTAAGATGTTCATAATATATACTGGGTGATTCATTAAGAATGGGAAATCTTTGAACTACAGATAGTAAACACAAAAATGATGCTGCTGGTTTAGGATATACATTGTGTTCTAGGTGGAGATTTTATTTCACAATTTCACAATAACTTTGTTAGTTTTATCATCATGAACATGAAATCTTGTATTTCTAGGTTTTCTGACATGAGGAATATGAATTTGCAACTTATAATGTGGTTGCTCATAGAGGGCGATAATTTACATCATATCTCCTATGTCAATTCATTGATGATCAAAATAAGTGGAAAATCTAAAAGCTCGTTCAATTTAAAATGGAAAATGTACTTTATCAAACTAACTAGCTTCAACGGTTTTTGTGTTATTCGCTCTTGAAGAGATTCATTTTCCAGCTATGACATTTTTATAATTTCATTTATTAAATTGAGAATGGGAAATCTCTGAACTACAGATAGTATAAACACACAAATATGAAGATTTTGCCCAACAGTCTGGTTTAAGAGATACAGGGTGGTTAAGGAGAAGATTTCATTTCAATATATCTTCGAAGTCCGTTTTTCTTGAAAGGCGTGATTGGTCATCTCGAATCAGTTCTCGATCACCAAAGTAGCATTTCGCGCACTACATACGAAAATAACTATTTTCTACAAACGTCAAAAAATGGCAAGGTTCGTGCATTGATAACAATATGCGAAGTTACACTTTGTGCGAAGTAGTGCGCAAAGTAAGACAGTGCGCGAAGGACATATTTCGCGCACTGCATGTAAACTATATGAGATTTTTCAATTTTAACCATATAGCAAACATTCAAGAATTCATTTATTTTAAATGTGTTTTATCTGTGGTTTTAAGCACTATTTTTATATTAAGCTATTATGAACTATATTTTTGACGTTTGATAAAAAATAGTGTTTTGCAACTCGTCCGCGGAATACTTTGGTGAAGGAGAACTGATTTTTTTTACGAGGCGCAGCCGAGCACTAGATTCAAAAATAACTTTATTTTCTCAAACAACAAATCTCAACTATACACAATACCTCATTATTTGAATGGGAGACATGCAATTCATTCTGTAGTGGATCATAGAATCTCTGAACACTCATAATACTTTGGGACCCTTGGAAGTACATTATTCAAACAGTGAGGACGTAAAAAGTCCTCCCCTCCCCTTTAATCTTTGAACGGAACAAGCTAGCGAGGTCGGGTAAAATTCAGGCAAGAAGGTACCTCTTTTACTACTATTTGGCATGAAAATGGTTGTGGTCACGTGACCTAATGTCAAGTGAGCATCATCAACTTTTATTTTTTCAAATATAAAGAGTGGTCACGTGCTACCCCGTTTTCAAGGCCTTTCGATTCCCTATATTCAACTTCGCTTTGTTTGTGCAAATCGGTCAAGCCGTTTCAAAATGACAGGTCTTCAAAACAAGGTACCACGTGACCCCTCTTCATATTTGAAAAAAAAAGTTGATGGTGACCACCTGACACTAGGTCACGTGACCACAACCGTTTTCATGCTAAATAGTAGTGAAAGATGTACCTTTTTGCCTGAATTTCATCCGACCTCGTTAGCTTGTTCCGTTCAAAGGGAGGGGGGGACTTTTTACGTCCTCACTGTATATGTGGTATTCTCCTATCCATCAACTTCATTGTTCGGAATATTTCAGAGGTTTCATTAGTTTTTTTGCTTTGTATCCATGCATTTCACAACACTATATCACACTTATCAGATCTTGGTAATTTCACCTAGGAACCTATCTATTTTCCAATCAAAAGAGGCCCTACTACTTGGTATTAGTATTACTATATTCCATATAGTTTTATACACATTTTTGTGATAGATGAATATTCAGAATGCAAATGAGGAGCTTCCTATCATTTTATTCCATCTACTTACTTTCAGAAATGTCATAATTCAAATAAAATAGGCAATAACTACTTGATTCTAGGACAGTTCAGCTATTTGATGTCAATAAATGGACATATATAAGATGCCATCAAATGGAATCCAAGTATCTTCTTAATTACTTGTTGCAATGCTGAAGCTTGATGAAATAATCAGAAATTAGGTTTCAAACAATACAAATAGAAACACGCTGTTTATACAGGGTTATACGACGCAAGGTAACTTTTGATTGACATGGAACTTTTTAGTTTGATTGGGGAAATTTCAGCTATGGAAGCCTATAAGCAAAAATATATAAATAACATAACATCACTTAAATAAAATGTACCTCCTGTCTGTTACCAGGGCGTTTTATTATTTATTATATTCAAGAATTTCAAAATTATTAGATATGTTATAATGTTTTTTTTTTCGTTAATATGGAGTTAAGTGAATATTGCCATGAAGAAAGAGTACGATATTCACGTAGAAAGTATCTGAGAATCACAAATTTGTGATGAAATGTCAAATCCGCCAGTGGCGTAAAATTTGGGAAGGATCAACCAGTCACTTGCCCCTACCATACGCCTCTTGTAGTAATTTTACATAATTTTGGGTGTATTGTATCTAGACTTCCAGCCAAATATGACAATGATACGTCAATCAATTTCTAAGTAATTCAGGCACAATTAATTTTGAAATTTTCGAATAAAACATCCTGTAACTCAGTCACATTTTATCGATAGGTGATTTTGGTTGAAAAATGTGCACCCCAAAAACTTGGTTCTCTGTATCGGGCCAGGAGCAATTTCACTTCCAATCAACTGCTTATGATCTATAAGGCACAGATCCGACCTGTTATGGAATACTGTTCCCATATTTGGAGTGCAGCACCCAAACATACCCTGAAACTGTTGGATTCTGTCTAAAAAAGGGCAATTCGTCTCGCTCACAAACTCACTCACTTCTCTGGAATACCGTAAAAAAATTTGTGATCTGGCTCTATTTTATTAATATTTTCATGGACGATGCTCATCTGAAATATCAACAATTATTCCTCCCTTGGCAGTCCTCGCGAGATTAACCCGTCGAATTGAGGCTTCGCACCCCTTCGTGGAGACCTGCAGAACACCTCTTTCCAAAGACTCGTTCATCCAACGAACAGCGAGGCTCTGGAACACATTACCAAGGGAGGTGTTCCCCGAGGCATATAACCTCCAGAAATTTAAGAAGAGCACCAATTCCTACCTAATTTCCCTTGGTTCTCACGATGTTCTCTGAACATTACAGGGTATCCCTTTTCGTGGGAACCAGAACATAAAAAAAAATTTCATATTTTGAGAAAAGAATTCTACTTATATATAGTTGACATATTTCTAATTAGCACTGAAAAACCCTGTATATCTATGCTCAAGTAATTACATATTGCGAAGATCTTCGACACATTTACGATTGGTATGAATAGCTTGATGAGATAAACGTTAAAGCTTTTCATAGAAAGACAAACTCCTATGAGGTGCCCGGTCTATCCACTTTTCTCATAGTGAGTTCAAAACATTCGTTCATCTTGTATCTGTATATGTAAAAAGAAAAGATCAATATCAAGAATTATTTTGCATTTTTTGTTAACAACGGAAGCAGATTCGTTCCGAACGTCCGAAAATAAGTTTCTCTAAAAATGTGTCACTGACTATCAATTCCATATCTTTCTTAGGTTTTTAATAGTGATATTTCAAGCGCAGTGACATTTGGGGCAAATCAACTGATTGGTTTTTCCACAACTTTAATAAAATATCACTAATACGACGATAAAAGAAAATATAAAAAATCTAATCAAATGAATATTCTCCCTCCTCGATTGAACTACAGACATAATTGAATATAACATGATGGTTTGTTATCGAATATAAATATTGTTTACCCAGTTCATGCATCCTTCATAAGAAGGAAATGTTTATATATGCAGACAAGGGATAAACCTCAACATAAACAGAATAATCATGACATTTTTATCTGCCTTATCACCGATATGTTGCACTTAAAACCACAAAAACCTCAGAATTCGAAGACTAAAAGATGGGTATTTTGTTGTTATTCCGAATCCGTATGAGTACCTATAAGTAGGTATACGAAATAGTTGTGGGATATGAAGGGCACCTTTATTCCCTATTAGGGACTTGAAATATATTTATTTGCATTAAAAGCTAAATTTAGAAATGTATTTTCAAAATGTCTGTTGCAATTGTGGCTTTCATCATCGAATACACACTCCATAATGACGATGCTTTAAGCTTTTTTGCCTTTTCCAAGAAATTTATGCCAACAGTACCTTTTCTTCTGTACATTTTCTACTTTCCGTTCTTCGCACCATTTGATAAACTCAGATAACTGTTTTTTATATTGTTCTCCAGATTTCTTGGTAATAATTGGCCTTCAGCTTCTTGAGCTGCCTTTTCGATTTGTTCCATCGCGATCAAAGTTTTTCAATCGGTGTGGCGTATTAGTCAATATTAATTTATTTAT
Source organism: Phaedon cochleariae (assembly GCA_918026855.4). Classification (NCBI taxonomy): domain Eukaryota; kingdom Metazoa; phylum Arthropoda; class Insecta; order Coleoptera; family Chrysomelidae; genus Phaedon; species Phaedon cochleariae. The sequence goes on along the minus strand of OU896718.1, from coordinate 38,964,131 downwards.
TTATGTTTCACTGAGTTATGGCGGATTTATGCAACATTTACATAGTCCTAGTCTTAGTTCTAAGCATAGTCATAGTATTAATTTTTCTCTTGAAGATTTGAGGTACTTATCTAGAAACATTAAAACTTGATTTAAGCATAAGAGTCACATGAGAATTTGTGGGTTATTTTGTATCAGAGATGAGGAAAATTATCTATCAAACTTATCAACATCTGAGTTTTCTCATAATAATATTTTTCTACAAACGTCAAAAAATGACAAGGTTCGCGCATTGATAACAAATTGCAAAGTGACACTTTTTTTCAGTTTCCTACGTTATCATGATACCTTGCACATAACAATGCGCGAAGTAAAACAGTGCGCGAAGTACCTACTTCGCGCACTGTTATGTAAAATATATGAGATATTTATATTTCAACTTTATGGTCCCCAATCGAGCAAACATTCACGAAATCATTCATTTCTGAATGTTCACCAATAGCTTTGTTTTATCTCTTGGATCGCACGAAAGAAAATCCCTATTATGCTTGTGGAACATCGTTCGTACCGAGGAAGGATATAGTGGGAGGCTTTTTAAGCCAGTTCAACACTATTTACTATATCAAGCTAGGCATATTTTTACTTAAGAACTATATTTTTTGACGTTTGTAGAAAAAAATTTGTTTGCAACTCGAGCGCGAAATACTTTGGATCTCGATCTCGATCACCAAAGTAGCATTTCGCGCTCTAGATACAAAAATAACTATTTCGGAACATGTAAACAACAAACCATCAACAATTCTATCAAAGGAGCATACGCTTAATCCACATATAAGCATAATCAACTTTCAAGTTCGTTTCTTAGGCTTGTGCTTATGCTTAAGACTGAAATTAGTGTGTAAACGGCCTCAAGCAAGTACCTTGTTTCAACTTCTATGCTTAAAATTATGACTAAGACTATGATTAGGACTATACAAAATAAATGTTGCATAAATCCACCATTACTTGTCATAACTCACAAAGTTTTTCAGTTGCCGATGACAATCATGATCTGTATCATCATAGTTACTAAGGTCGTTGATATGGTAACAATCATCCCCTTCGATGATGTTTTAGAAATAGAGTAACTATTGTTTAGTAGCATTCAATTTTTTTTTCGTTATTTTTTCTTTGACGTTTCACCTATCCTGAGGTGCATTTTGTTGCATCAACAAATTATTTATGCTTGAGTTATTTTTGTTGGACTGAGCAATTTTCTGTTGAATCAATCAGATACATGATTATTTCATGGAAGCAGCTTGTTCAAATCAAGAATATAGTCCAATTGAATCAACAGTATAATATCAATGCCATCAACAAAATATATGGTTTCCTCAAAAACAAATTATGTCGATCCAAAATAATGTCAAATGTTGATTCAACTATAAACATTTCGTTGGTTTGATCAAACAATGATCATTTTGATGAGAATATATCTTTGAAACAACATACAAGTTTTCTTATTCCGATGTAGCAATGAACTCGTTTCGAACGGATCATTTGCTTGAATATAGAGCAACGAAATATGTAATATCAATGAAATATTTTGTTCATTCTACATCAACTTGAATTTTCGCCTCTAGATGGCAATCATTTCGCCTCGTCTATGCCTGCCTCGAATTCGTTATATACGTGCAGTCGACTAGTTTCCTAGTTTTGTATATTCAATTGATGTGAAATTTCAGAAAATTCCCGAATATTGAATTTGGTTCAACAAAACAATTTGTCGAATGGATATATAGTGTCTCTTGAATCAACAGAATATTTCATTGAATCAACCAAATATTTTATTGACTCAAACAAATATTTCTTTGAATCAAGCAAATATTTTGTTGAATCAACTAAATATTTGATTGAATCGATATCTTGTTGAGCCAATTCAATATCTCTTCATGAACAATTCATGGATGTGCTTAATTGAAGACCCAGAGTTCATGCAAGACATATTTACTCGATTCAAACTTCAAATTCGCTCTGAAACAAGATATAGATTAACTCATTTCAAGATAATATTTTGTCGTGCATATATGACACTTTTATTTGCTTCATTCAATTGAATTTTGCTTGATTCAACAATTCCTTTTTTTTTCCGTGTATACTATTAAATTTCTCCATAACTATGATCAACCATTCACTTTGAAATTCTATTTGTTGTTGGCGTTGTTAGGGAGCATTTTTCCACTGTCACTTCGCTAACTTTATAATTTTAAATAGTAAAAATGTTATAATAAGGGAAACAAGAGCGAACCCCGCAAACACCGTTAGAGATACACATATTTTTCATGTCAAATTTAATGTGCTTTCAGATTTTTGACTAATTTTAATCATCAATTTTTTCATCATTTTAAGGACAAAGAAATATTGATGTAATTTTACGAAGTAACAGAGTACCATACTAGCGCTCTCTATGAGCAATCACAAGATAAGTTCCAATAAATTCGTATTTTTCATGTCAAAAAACCTAAAACTACAAAATGTCATGTTCATGTTGTTAAAACTCACAACGTTATTGGATAATGTTGTGAAAAAATCTTTCCTGAACACCCTGTATCTCGTAAACCAGCAACATTTTTATGAGGCATGTTGGTTGGGCCAAATCTTCATATTTTGGTGTTCACTATCTGCAGGTCAGATATTTACCATTCTAAATGAATCAGCTTGTAGAAATTATATTCTATAGATCAGACGTTCTAATGTGGATAAGTGCAGGAGAAAACATCGGGAAGAGTTCAATTACTTGATATTTTCTAATTTGTGAAACAATGGATCAATTGATCGAATACAATTGGTAATAGAGCACCCTGTACACTACATAACGCTTGACAGTTATTGCCCATTTGAGTCTTTCACGGTCGCTTTGCGCTTGAATGAGATTCTTTGTTTTCGCAAGAAATATTGTGCATGTCTGAAATAATATAAATGGTAAGGGCGTATCATGGTGTAGAATAAATACACCACACAAACAATAGGTCACTTGTTTTCTCTTCTCCATTCGCCTCCATTCGTGTTTTATTTGGTTTATCTGGTGGTATTTTAAACAAGATTAAACTGTATATCCTGCCCGTTTCCTTTTCCAGTTCGTTTTGAATCGACGATCTAAATCTTTTGTCAATACACTGGCGGACTAAGGGGGGGGCGGTAGGGGCGGTCCGCCCCGGGCCCCACACCTATGGGGGCCCCGGTTTGGCATAGAAAAAATAATTACAACGCAGCACTTGACTAGAATACGCTTCGCGTAACCAAGGCCTAGATAGAGTAGGCCCTAACGCGTTGTATTGGTATTGCATCGCATCGCGTTGTGGTGGTATTGCATCGCGCATCGCATTTCACCCGCCCGGCGTACCGTGACACACCCCGCCGCCAACGACAGTCGCGTCACAGTTGAGAGGATATTATATTCTCTCAACTGTGGTCGCGTGGTATATGCCTGCCAGAGCACAATAAGTGATTAAATAATACTAATAGTCTATGGTGACTTTGTCAAGGAAGAAGTATGCAAAGAAGTATACAGATTGCGAAGACATGTGAGCGCAACTGGTACTGCAATGGAGGAATAGTGCAGAGGAGAACGAGGCAAAATCCTCTTCCTTACAGACTTTTTTTTTTTCGGAGTAGAAAGATATGGGACCTTCACCACCTTGAATATAAATGATTACTACATAATATTCCAGCTTGACTACTTTTTTCTATGGTACCGAAAAAAGTTATAAGCGGCCAAACTCGAAAATTTAAGAAAAAAATAACTTCGCGCGTAAATATATAATCCTTTGTAACTTCACAATTATAGCACTTGTATACGCAGTCTTTTCATAGAATGATTAAGCATATTCTGGAGATTCGATTCATATATAATATGTTGGGAAATTGGAGTATTTTTCGATCCAAAATGTATCATTTTGTAAAGAATTCGCGAAAAAAATTCCAATGTCATATCTTCAGTTTATCATAACTTTTTAGTTCACGATATGAATTTCGATTTTTATGATATCTTTTGATATATTGAAATGTGAGCAACAAATTGTTTCCTATAAACTTTTCGCACGTTTCAAAAATAAACTTTGTAGACGCGTTTATTGTCTTATACGTAAGAGGCCGTCCGAGCGCACGAGTGAGAACGATACAGCGGCGTTTACGTGTTCTAGACAAGTAGTTCAGTAAACGAACGAAAAATAGAGGAAAAAAATCGTGTAGTCACAAATTTTTGCATAGGGGCAGGGGGAAGTGCCATGAACAACATACTAAAAGTCCTGACCCGTAGGGGATGAGCGCGATGGTGGGGGAGCGTTCTAAGGTTATTTTCTCAAGTTATTCTTGAATAATTCGAAAATCGCGACCTCTAGCGGAAAAATATAGGTATACAAATTTGAAGTAAATAAAATCTTCAATAAAAAAGTTTCTATTCACTTGTTGTCCACAATGGATAGTTTCTGAGATACAGGGGATGAAAAAATCGAGAAGTATCAAAAATAGAGTTTAATGGTATGGAATTGGTGTTTAACTTGAATATTAACAAAAAAAATACATTACTCATTGGGAACAGACATAATTGAATGAATACGTTTTAATAATATCAACAATTTATCATCATCTTCATCGTCATTTTCCACATCCAGTAACGGTGCACCGTTCGTACACGTACCATGGAGAATAGTTTCAGCAAAAGGAAGTTTTTGGAGTTTGTTTGTTGAAAACAATTTGGATTCTACTTTGCTCCTGCCGGGTTACTTCCTGGTCGTGCAAAAGCAATCAATAAAACAATCAAGTCGACATCTTCTCCTATTATTGTGACAGTGGGATGTATGGGCAGCTTTTCTAACCCACATCTCACTATTGTGTCATCAGCATCCCTTGTAGCAACTACTGTTTCGATTCCCCTTGCTATCATTTTTTCACTGAGGAGTTGTATGAGCCTAGTTCTGTTCTTATCATTAGCTAGAAAATGTTCCTGCTGAACAGTGACATTCATGCTATCATTAAAATGTATGTCGACTGAAGTTTTCGTGAGACCCCTTCTCTTTGGCTCGGCTCGTTTTGTATTGTTGGGGTCATCATAACCATCGAAAACGACAGTATAGTTTTCACCGTAATGTTTGATAACATATGATATGTATTGATCGCAAAGTACTAGAATCTTAGTACCCACATTCCATTTTACGCGTTGAAGGACGAAGCCCCCATCTATTACAATTATTACATTGGTACTCGTTTCAAGATCATGAGTTGCAATATCGTCCTCTGGAAAAGAATCGTAAAGAGAAGCCTTCTTTCCTTTTCTCATTCCTCCTCCATTGAGGAGAACCATCGGGAATGGAGACAATTCATATTCCATAAGCTGTGCTACATCTTCATCACTTTTTTTTCGCGATAACAGTTCTTTGGAAAATAGTCATGGGGTCTACAGTCACTGTTTCACCGTTCAGCTTCACGGCATTGATCATCTAGCCAATGACAACACCACATTCTTTTTAGACTGCTTTATGTCACTGAAATTACAGCCAACAAAACTTTGCATGGTTTTGGTACCAATTTCTAGAGCTTGATGACTATTTATTTTTGAGTTTCCGATTACGCCTGTCGACAAAGACATAAGTGAATTGATTTTCGGAAAAGGAGAATGGTCATTAAACCATTCATGAATTTTCGCCCTGTCTTGTCCATCTCTATTTTGCCGTGATACCCGGAAATCAACATGCTGCTCTCCACTAGATGAGAAGCAGTTTATAAGTATACATTTCATGAAACGCAGGACAATAGTGACACAACAAACATGAATTGCATATCAGTAAACTATTTTTTATACTTTTTGATTTTTGTTTCCCCTGTATCTCAGAAACTATCCATTGTAAACAACAAGTGAATAGAAACTTTTTTATAGAAAATTTTAAGTAGTCCAATTTTGTATACCTATATTGTTTCGCTAGATGTCACGATTTTCGAATTATTCAAGAATTGATTGAGAAAATGACCTTCAAACACTCCCCCACCATCGCGCTCATCCCCTATGGCTCAGGACTTTAAGTATGTTGTTAATGACACTTCCCTTTACCACTTTACAAAAATTTGCGACTACACGATTTTTTTCCTCTATTCAGCCTTTTTTAGTGTTCGTCGATTGAACTAAAGAACAAACAGTAAAGATTCGGGGAGGATAACTGTCTCATTTGCGAATGGAGCTTTCTTGATGATTCTTTTGATAGTAACATTCTTACAATTTACAATGGATTGAAACGAGTCATTTCACGGTTGAATATGTAGGTAAATAACTTCAGTTACATATATTGTCCCAAAATAATTCACTTCAAAGGCAACGAAGTGAAAATGGTATAGAAAAAAGACCAAGAAGATATTGGGAGATTTTAGAATTTTCTAAACATGAGTCCCCAAAAAAATTAATGAACATTGCAGCTGGACAAATAATAGTATACCAAAATATATTGAAGAATTTTTATGACATGTTTGAATGCTGCTCAAACAATGATATTGGATGAAGTTTTTGAACGGAGGCAACGTCAAAAAAGTTTGAACATTTTCCGATTATCAGAAGAATGCAATGAATGAAGAAGGTGAGGCTATATAGTATACATATTATATAGTAAAAGGATCAGATGGTATGTTCAATAGCCGTTTGAAAAAACAGAAATCTAGTAGACATTTGTTTCATATGAGTTGATATAAGTGTTTCTTTTCCTATTTTTTCATTAGTTCAAGATATGAAAGAGTTGAAAAGAACATTCAGTGAATCAGGTCAGCTCTGTTTATGAATAATAAAAAAAGATCTCAAAATGAAAAATTTCCAGACGAATTATGTGATTATTGTATTCGACAGATATGATCGTAGAATCTCTACCAGCTAATAGAGCAATAAAGACGAGGAGATACAAATTATAAAAGTTTTCGAAAAAAGGAAATTGCTCCATTCCTAAATCTCAGTGGTTTTCAAAGGCGTCCAGGAATCAACATAACCTGGTTATATTTATAGCGAAAATATTAATTTTTGATAATATTCAGACATTTAGTATTCCGAAATAAACCATCGCTGGATCGAGGTATCGGAAGGGTGAATGTAGGATAATAATATGGATAATTCTGTTACCAACAATGTAGGTATCTATGAAATCTGAAATGCATCCATGTGGTTGCAGATTATTATGTAACATTTACTGGAAGAATCCGAATCTTCCAGTAATATTCTCTTTAGTCGGATGATACTGATGTTCTGTCATCATTCTGTATTTTTTATGATTCTATTATTTGAAATACAAATTTCTGTTTCCAAAATGGCCATGCAGTCAAACTTCTCATAGGTATACTTGATTTATGTTAATTCTATCAGTACCTAATGGTCTATAGGAATAGAATTTTGCAAGAAACTACCGGCTCTACATGCCCTTACTGGATCTGATTAAAGTGATACTATTTTCGAAAATGGAAAGATTTTGCATTAGATAGTGCTTGGGAAAAAAAAGACGACATTGAGAGTTTACCTCATCAAAATTATTGGATTATGTGGACATAGCAAGGAATTATGTAAGTAATGCTACGACCTTAGATCAGCTTCAAGTCTTCTGTCGAACTTATTTCTACAGGAAATACATTCACACAGTTCGTACCGAGGTGCGTAATAAAGTATAACTTTGTTGAAATGCACCCAAATTGTATAGGTAGTTAATTCATTCCTGGCTGTGCAATACAATATAAAATATATTGCAAGAGTAAAACTGCAATGATCATGATGGAATTTTACTGAAATCATCAGTATTTTCAACTCTACCACCTATACATCCAGAGATATACAAGAAATGCTCAATATTTCTTGCTCTGACTAATCATGCAATTTTGAAATAAAAGACAATGCCATAGAGACGATAATTTGAAATGCAAATGCAAATAAGTACATGTTGATCGACTTCAACTACTTAAATAACAATGATATATGTATAAATAATTAGTGAATCGATTGAATTGTTTATATATTTTGCGAACATTGAAATAATTTGATATACAATCCATCGAAATATTTTATTGACAAAATTATAATTCCTCATAATAATGAATAATTCTGTAACTAACAGTTTATCCTTAAAGTGCATTCATGAGGTTGCAGATACACTATAATTATGTTACATTTACAAGAAAAATCCAAATCTTCCAGTACATATAGGTAATCGTGTTATTTTCTTCCAGATACTGTGTTGCATCATCGGGTCTCAGATTTATGATAACAAACTTTTCACTAGTTTTTCAGGGGAATATGTGATAAATTTCAGTTAGATTCAATATTTTATATAAAGATTGACATTCTGAGCAAGCAAATATGTAAATTTATCGATATAAATTTAGTATATTCATCATATCTGTGGATGGAGCTCTTGATATTATTTCATCTTCGCTCCGCACTCATGCACCAGTATCTATCGCATTCTGTCTCACTCACTGTGCATAGCCTATCTGAAGTTGCACGTTGTCATTCAAAGCGCTATAAAAAGTTTATTTTTGAAACGTGCGAAAAGTTTATACGAAACAAATTGTTCGTTATACTTCAATCTATCTAGATGAAAGAAAAAAATTGGAATTCATATCGTGAAAAAGAAAGTTATTATCAATTGAAGGGGTGTTAATGCTAAATTATTCATGTAATGCATGACAAAAAATTTATTTTTACTTATAAAAAACCTCATTTGGGCAGTTTATATACCATGAATCGAATCTTCATAATGTCCTCAACAAAATGATGAGAAGTTGAGGCATCTAAGTTATGTGGTCTACAAGTTACAAAGTTTTATACATTTACGTGCGAAGTAGATTTTTTTTTGTAATTTTTGTGTTTGTTCGTTTATAACTTTTTTCGGTACCATAGAAAAAAGTAGTCAATCTGGATTCTAATGAGTCAATAGTTTCTAGATAGGATAGTGAGGGTCTGATATCTTTCTACTCTGAAAAATTTTCTTGATAACTTTTTCCCTGTGTTCCGCTGCACTAGAAGCTGCTTCTTGGAATGCCAAAAAAATGTTTGAATTTATTATTAAATGGGACTTTACCGATTCCCTACCCAACATATGTTTGATACTTCAGTATTTCCTAACAATTAGTGTATCAGTGGCGTCATGCGAAAGAAGTTTTTCAAAACTTAAATTAATCAAAAACTATCTAAGATCAACCATGACTCAAGAACGACTGGCTAATCTGGCTATTTTGTCCATCGAAAGAAAAGCAGCTTCGGTTTTGGATTTTGATGACGTAATTAATAAATTTAGTGTATTGAAAGCCAGAAAACATAATTTGAAATTAGTATAGTTAATTTCAATTACTTGTATGTGTCTTTGTTTGTTTTTCACTTGTGTGTGTGTGTGTGTGTTTGCTGTTTGCAACTTTTTAAAAATATTGAATAAAACATTTGAGTTTCCATCTGCATTGCGTTTATTTCAATAAATATTCAAATCTGAGGGCGCCAGGGGGCTCAAAATTAAAGATCGCCCCGGGCCTCAAAAAGTCTTAGTCCGCCAGTGTGTCAATAGCTTTAGAATTATTTTTGGATGAATGAAGAATTGATTTTCATCATTCAGGACGTGGAAAGAATTTCTGAATTGAGAAAACCTGATCACGAGTCTGCGATCAAGGGTGTGTAGGTATAATTTGCGGACTGGAATAAAATGTTGCGGACTGGCTATTTCCATCAAACTTTTCGATGTTTTTATTGCATATCTGGATTCAGCTCACCGATATACACGATGAGAAGTTTCAGTTTTCTTTCTATGACCCCCCCTGGGGAGCACTTTACTCTCGTGTTTTTTCATAAAATCTTGCGGACTAGGTATTTTTGAGAGTCAAATCATCTCAATTTCACCATAAATCGATTTATCTCATGAAAATAAACAAAAGTTTTTGAATTTTTTCCCTAGCGCCCCTGGGAAGCACTTTTCTATAAAAAAAAGGTCTATAAAAATTACAAGTTTCCATCGTTCAAGTTTGAACCCCTTGATTGGGTGAAATTAATGAAAAGGAATATTCTCAGATGAATTATGAACATGAAGAAGTGGATATACAAGGTGTTTTTGAAATACGTGCACATATTCAGCACATTAATATGATACAGTCTAAGGAATATATATTCCCATGATGTCAGATTTTTTTTATAATTCTTCTAATTAACGAGAAATATCATCCCTAAAATCGAACAAAATATGAGGAAAATATCTAATTCGCCACATTTAAATGATTGAACTCCGCGTGATATTGTGCTTTCCGCATGGAAATTTGAACAGAGGTGACGTCAGATTTGCCACAGTGTAGAACTTTGGGTGGAAAAGGGGTCTAATCTCAAATTTTATTTTGATCCTAAATTTTTTTATTAAATATCAATCCTTTAGTAATGAAATACAGAATTCAATTCTTTAGAAATTTACTACCTACTTATAGTTATTCACTAAGTGGAATTTACAAGAGTATTTTTTTAATCATCTTGGAGATGGTGGCTCTCAAAAGAGTGTATACAATTACTATCCAATTCAAACAAAATAAATTGAATTTATGTGACATGAAATAATTAAAAAAAAAGATATCGTCGCCAAGGGGATCGAACCATCGAACTTCGTATCCTCGCGCAACAACCCTATCAGTTGCGCCACATCATCTATTAATTATATATCAATCACAATAACTTGTGTAATTGAAGAAGTTTACTTTAAAAAGGAATTTGAATTTTATTATTGTTGTGTCAGACAAACCAATATGCAAACTTTTCAAATTACACATGAAACGTCCAGCCAGAATAAAATTGTCTCGCCTTTCGTACAAAATCTCACTAACGCGAATTATAAGTAAATAAAAAGAAGTAGGTAGGTACTTATCAAGTACTTATAGGTTATTGTCTCAGATTTGAATCCAAAGCAATCTTGACCAGACACGATGTCAAAATTTTATCGCTGATAAACGAGGTTTGCTGGTCACGTGTGGGTCAATTCGGCTTTCGTATTGGTAGAGCAAGTCCGATAAAATTTAATAAACAAAAAATATCGCTAGAATACAGAAGAAACCGTGAAAATGGTCGATTCTGATTGGTTCTCGAGATCGAGAGTGGAATAGTCAACAGAAAACAACTACTTTCCTGGCTATATGCCACGACGAACATTGAATTATATCTATTGAACACACACGATAAGAATTTGAAGACTAAATCTTCTGAATTTGAGAATTTGCATTGTCCTTCATGAAAATATGTATATGCACATAATATCATTCTGAATATTCAACAGAAAACAACTAGGTACTTTCCTGGCTATTTGCCACGTCGAACATTAAATTATATCTGTTGAACATCCGAAAGGAGAGCATGAAAAATGAAAATCCTCTGAAATTGAGATTTCACATTCTCTCTCGAATTTGATAAAATAATATGATGTATTATGATATAAAAATATAACTAACCAATGTTCAGTATTGAAATGAGAAAATAAAATGTATAGGAGAAGTATACTTCTATAAACTCTAATCTGGAACTTCCAAGCTGAAACCTTGAGATATAATCTTGGTCCCTGGGTAATAATGATATTCTTTCCTACCTTGGTGTTTAAATAACTATTTATTCTTCTCTAGAAAAATGCTACTTTATCAAAGAACATCGTGAGAACCAAGAGAAATAAAGTAGGAATTGGTGTTCTTCTTACATTTCTGGAGGTTATATGCCTCGGAAAACGCCTCCCTTAGCAATGTGTTCCAGAGCCTCGCTGTTCGTTTGATGAACGAGTTTTTGGAAAGAGATGTTCTGCAGGTCTCCAAAGTGACTACGAAGGGGTGCGAAGCCTCAACTCGACGGGTTATTCTCGCGGGGACTGCCAAGGAAGGAACAATTTGATATTTCAGAAGAGCATCGTCCATGAAAATATCTATAAAATAGAGCCAGATCGACAACTTTTTTACGGTGTTCCAGAGAAGTGAGTGAGTTTGTGAGCGAGGCATCATCCTCGAGACGAACTGCCCCTTTTTGGACAGAATCCAACAATTTCAGGGTATGTTTGGGTGCTGCACTCCAAATATGAGAACAGTATTCCAGGACAGGTCGGATCTGTGCCTCATAGATCATAAGCAGCTGACTGAAAGTGAAATAGCTCCTGGCCCGAAACAGAAAACCAAGTTGTTGGGATGCACTTTTAGCAATTGATCTCACGTGATTTTCCCAAGAAAGGTTATTGCTGATAGTAATACCAAGCATCGAAATGGATGTCTTCAAAGGTATGGTTACTCCTGACAAGCTTATGTTGGGCACAGTAAGATCGGCTTTTCTAGAGAGAAAACATATCTTCTTAGCCTGATCGCTAGTTCATAGGTCATGGATGTCTGCATCTTGTCTGGTCTGTTGGCTCGCCGTTCAGTCTCAGTCCAATTTGCCAGTGCCCGCATCAACAATCGCATGCGAAGATTGACACACGCCGTTTCGTCGACTATAGCTACAGCTACACGTTCCATTTGGATGCAAATCGAGATTTAGGATTTAGGGGAGCGCTTGGCTTGCTATGCTATAGCCTGATGCGGATGGCAGAATGGCAGATGCATTTTCTCATTGTCGTGGGGTGGCTGGCAGTGTTGCGTGGAAAGAACGAATGGAGCGCGTGGCGGACGATTCAGATTCAGTCATAGGTGGCCGTGGATTCGGCGGTCAGGGCAGTTCGGTCGGTGCAACAGACAGAAGTGAGAACTGAAGAGTTGGCCCTGGAGTTACGTAGTTACGTACTCGCGATCATTGACTATAATCACAGTTTATGGAAGTGCTATAATGCTATAATATCGCGATATCGGTCTTCTCGGTCGGAGTGCATTTATCAGTGCAACCATGATGAAAATACATATATCCACCTTTAGTGCAACTAAGCGATGTGATGTCGAAGTTTCAATGTTTGTGGAGCCTTCCTTGTAACTTTGTAACTGAAGAATTTGATACTGGATTCATTTTCAATTAGATTAGTTCGTAAGCCAGGTATACCCCAGGGCCTCAAGTGGTACTCGAGGGTAAACTGACCCAAAGTGAACCAGTTTTCTTCATGATCTGTGTACCGTGTTATGGAAACAGTCACAACATCTAGTGTGCGAAATGCTACTTTAGTGATCGAGAACTGATTTTTTAACGAGGCGCAGCCGAGTTAAAAAAGAAGTCGAGATGACACCAAATATATCTATAGTACTCAAATACTCATATTCTGAAATATAGTCTTTTTTTAATAACTACTTTCATTTTTGTGAAAACTATGCAAGGTTCCATGAACACTGAAAAACACGAGGGGTAAATCCCCTTGGAAGTCTGGTGTACACTCCATTGGAAGTCTTTGGAATTCTTTGGAAGTCGTTGGATGTTTTTGGATGTCTTTGAAAGTCTTTGGAAGTCTTTGGATGTCTTTGGAAGTCTTTGGAAGTCTTTAGATGTCTTTGCATGTCTTTGAAAGTCTTTAGAAGTCTTTGGGAGTCTTTGAAAGTCTTTGGGAGTCTTTGGAAGTCTTTGGGATTCTTCGGAAGTTTTTGGTCATTGGAAGTCTGGTGTACACATGTTTCCTGGAGATTTACCCCTCGGAAAAACACTGGTGTAGATTCGGCTGAAAAAAAAATGAAAATCTCATTTTCAAATTAGCAGTACTTACAAATCATTTTTGACGAACTACATTGATCTCAATTTGTCAAATTTCTTAAATCTCAATACTCTCATAATTTTCGATGGAGCTCGTATAGATCGATTTTCGTGTTCGAAATCGACAGAATGAGGTGAAGGAGCGATCAATTCGGCTCCTATGATTTGGTCGAACCAAAATGGGCAACAGTAGCAGCGGCGTGACCAAGTCCAGGAGTTTACCAACTTCTCCTGAAGTTCGCAGGGCAAAGTGAGTTACATAATGTTTGATACTCGGTTTGATACTGAATAATGAATCTTTATACTGCTCTCTTGCGGATATGGCTCAACAGAATTGAGATAGTTATTTTCCTAAAAAGTGCGGAAAGTATATAGTACTTCTCTCGAGACTTTTCTGCAACCAAAGTACATTCCCGAGTACATTCCTTGAGAATGTGAAAAAAAAATATTATTCGTATATCCTTCCTCTAGGTCTAGAGCTTAGCAAAATAATAAAAAATTCGACTACCTCTCGGGTATTTCGCATTCTCTTTGATAAAAATTAATATAACTTTTTCTGGAGTACGGCACTGGCCACATTTCGATAAATTTCGATGGATGACAATAGTATATTACATACCGAGGTGGAAAGTGGTTAATTCCTGTCGTGAGCAAGGTTTCACCTAATTTGTGCTGAGTAATTGACTACGCTCCCAAATCATGTGATGAAGAACTTGCGATTTGGTGGAGATGATCAATGTGGTCAATAACTCTACAAAAATGAGGTAGAAGGAGCAATACATGAGAATTATTCTAACATCATAAACGAGTTCTATGGAGAAGTATCAAAATGAATTTTGTTATTTATCTTGAAAACCAAGGAAAATTATAAAAAACTGCTATAAAAAAGTGAGATAATTGCCAGGGGCGTCCGCAGAAATAATCTCAGGGAGGGGCAAGTCACAATAAATAACGTACATTATTCAGAACATATAAAAAAACTGTTTTTGCACGACCTATAAGCGATTTTACACCGACAAAGCGGGAACACAGAGTAGGCACTCTCTAGGCTAAAAAAATTTTCGAGATTTTTCTGGCAATAAATCTACCACTATGTTTGTAGCAGCTTCTTCAATAGTTTTTCCACAAATTCCTGCAATATTTATTGAAAAAACTTTGGAAATCAATTAAGAAAATATGCTACCACATGTTTTCGATGTTCACAAAAAGCAATTTGGCTACTCTTCTTCATCGGTTGTCATAATAATCAAACTTCATTTTGTGATTATTGTGTTTAGATTTTCATTATCATATTGACAATAATTGATTTTATCATAAGATTCTTCTAATTAAAATCGTCGAGTCGTGCAAAAATGGTATATAAACCTCGGAAATGAGTTATTTCTTCTCTCAGTGCATTGTAGCACTCTCTGGCTACAAAACCACCTCTGGAAAAATCATGCACTTTACTCTCTCGATATATAAACTACTATTATTCTACGTAAAACATGGTTTAAATAAAAGAATATCAATTAAATTGACATCACATAGGTATTCTGTTTACAGTCAAAATTACAATTAAAAATTGCAGGTGATGATAATCATAATCGTGTTCAAACAAAAATGGCATTCTTATAGAGTCTTGAGCAAATTTTTCAATAACTTCATTGATAAAATTAACTCTTTATATATCTATAAGATGTCGATGAATACTAATATTACTAATTAAACAAAGTCTCAGAAAGTCACTATAATAAGCGCTAATCAGAATAGGAATTGAATAATGCAAATGTATCTTCTTTAGAAAGTATCTGATGAGTAAAGACCAGGCGCTAGGGGGGGGGGGGCGAGTGCCCCCCTTGCCTCCCCCTCCGGACGCCCCTGATAATTGCTTTTGTCATTCTTTGAAATATCAAAATGTGGTCAGTCGTACTCCAAAAAAGTTACATCAATTTTTATCAAAGAGAATGCGGAATACCTAACTCCCTGTATATTGATTGAATTGGTTCAACATGCTTTCCATGCACATTCATCATAGTGAATTACCGAGTTATACCCTATAAATTTCAGAGTCGTACCTTTCAAGGTTATCGAAATATTGAAGAAAATCTGGAAATAAAATTGTCCTTCATCGCCGACTTACGGCTCAACGGTGGATCCGCCAATTTTGGTATCTAAACTACGCAACACTAATGTTGTCACACCCCAAAATGTTGCCCCTGCTATAATATGAATAACTTTTTTCTGTTTTGAACAATTTGAATCCGGATCACACTGTTCGCTAGCCCAGTCTTTCATCTATAATCTGGTACTTCTTTGAAACATGAGGGTCTTAACATAAAATCTCTACATGGTGTTTCCCGACACTGTGCAAAATTTCGGAATATTCAGAAGGATCCCAAATGAAGCAAAATCATTTTTTCTCAACTTTGACAACAGAGGCATGAAGATGATCTCATTACCTTGATATATTCCGTGAATTGTCTTTCTATCTCTCTTATTTACAGAGTTATCTCAACAAATCAACTTTTTGGTTTCGCAGTCATAACTTTTTTCCACGTCAACCGATTTTCGAGATATCAGGCTCATTTTGAAGATGAAACTTCAGATGAAGAGATGTGAAGATCAGAATTGACTCAAGATGAATATCAAAGATCAAGAGTTCTCTGTCGAGTTTTCTCAAAAATGACCCAAATCTGGAACACCCTCCGAATTTCAGTTGGGAGGAGAATTAAATGAGAATCAACTTGTTCTCAGAAGAACAAATTCAAATTGTTAAAAAGTTATTCACATTAAAATTATTTTGGGGTGCAACGAAATTAGTGTTGCGTAGTTTAGTTCACCCTTTTGAATCCATGTTACGTTGTTCTGGGACACCTTATATATCAATAGGTCGATTAATGATCTCCAAATTATTACGTAACAATTTATCTAACATTAGGTATTTTTCATCATCTTAACCACTGAAGCCGAAATTGATGAAAAACTGTATATCGCGAAAATAATTCATAATCTTGGTTTGAATTTATTCATTATCCCACACCA
Organism: Phaedon cochleariae; assembly: GCA_918026855.4. Taxonomy (NCBI): domain Eukaryota; kingdom Metazoa; phylum Arthropoda; class Insecta; order Coleoptera; family Chrysomelidae; genus Phaedon; species Phaedon cochleariae. Next base: position 38,947,477 of record OU896718.1, on the reverse strand, counting down.
ATCTTTGAAGGCCTGCTGCATAAGAGAGAACGCGAATCGTCAGGCAGTTAGCCGGTAAGATAATTGCTCCCAAGGGAAATCTACAATCTGAGATAAACTGAAACTTGGTAAACCGTATACAGAGAACCTGAATCATTTAAACAGTTCAAGATTTATCAGGCAGAACGATGCTGTTAAAACGACACCATTGTATAACAGAGTACGAGTGAGTCGATGGCGTCGATGCAAGCCACCTACTTCTTCTACCTTATTAAACTATTCAAAGTTTAATGTTTTGTCCAACTCATTTTTTTTTTACTCCGCCGTTACTTGATGGCAAATGTAAAAACTTCACAAACGTACAAATGATAAGATTTCCACAAACATGTTTCGCTAACATAGTAGCTTCGTCAGGTGATGTACTGGTACAATGAACTGAAGCAACCTTGTCTTGCTTAACTTTTATACAGAGTGGGCCTTTGAAAACGAAACAGAGGCTCTGTAGGTCGCCAAAACCGCATTATGAAAAAAATCAGAAATACGTCAACTACATTTTCGAGGGGGACATCCTCGGGGACATCGTTCTAAAATATTTTCAGTCCTGCGGCGTTGCCGCTTCTAACGAAAAGAAGCAACAACTTTATTATTTCAAATGGAACACCTTGTATTTTATTGCATTTTTAGATTCTCCCCGAAGAGCTGATTTCATCAATGCATCACACTTGGGGTCTAGCTGTAATGGTTTCAGGGATATAAAGTGGTCAAAATCGAGATTTTTCAAGTTTGGAGAGATCGAGATTCAGAATTCTGATCACCCTGTATCTGTTCCAATTAAATGTTAGTAGATAGTAAATCACAAGTTGAGATAGGGACATGAAAGCCGTTTTGACCAATAATGAATAGTTTCGACACAAAAAAATGCTAAAGTTGAAAAATCTCGATTTTGACCACTTTATATCCCTGAAACCATTATAGCTAGACCCCAAGTGTGATGCATTGATGAAATCAGCTCTTCGGGGAGAATCTAAGAATTCAATAAAATACAAGGTGTTCCATTTGAAATAATAAAGTTGTTGCTTCTTTTCGTTAGAAGCGGCAACGCCGCAGTGCTGAAAATATTTTAGAACGATGTCCCCGAGGATGTCCCCCTCGAAAATGTAGTTGACTTGTTTCAGATTTTCTTCATAATCCGGTTTTGGCGACCTACAGAGCTTCTGTTTCGGTTTCAAAGGCCCACTCTGTATATCCTACTTTCCCAACTTGAAGGATTAGTTACCTGTGGAATGGTTCGATAAACCTTCATTTTCGGAAATTAGGCACAATATCTACATCAACGGTGTATCGGATAAACTTGAAAGGGTTGATTATAAAACAAATTCACCAGTGATGAACTATTGAGGATCTCAATATTCTCAATAGACCTCAATAGTGCACCACTGTTGAATTTGTTTTCTTAGTAGGTAATAATAATAATATGTATTTGCTATCAACCCTTTCAAGTTAATCCGGTATACCGTAGTTTAATGGAGATATTGTGCCTATTTTCCGAGAATGAAGGTTTTTCGATCCTGTCCACAGGCAACTAATCTTTCAAGTTGAGAAAGCAGGATATATAAAAGTTAAGCAAGCCAACGTTGGTTTAGTTCATTGTACCAGTATATCACCTGACGAAGCTACTGTGTTAGCGGAACATATTGTGTGTTTAAGAATTTTGTGGAAATCTTATCGTTTGTGAAGTTTTTACGTTTCTGTCCAACTTGAAACAAGAAATAAATTCAGTATCCCCCAACATGTTCTTGACAAAAATCAAAGAAATTCTTCATCAAGATTAGCTAAGACCGTGGCGAAGACACTCAATAATTTTATTTCCTCTTTCGGTCCATTATTTACCATCATCTACCTTTTTTAAAGAACAGGGTGAGTCAAAAATGTATACTGAGCTTTCTGGAGGTGATGGAACATTGAAAAATAAGTATATAATTCGAAGGGGAGGACACACTCCAAAATTATGTACACCTACACCTATTGCCAGTTTCGGCATTAAATGCTAGTTTATTGCCGTAATGCTGACTAATGCCGATATACAGGGTGTATCTAAACAACACCAAAAAAAATTCAAAGGGTGATTCCTTGTGATCTTTGAGGAAATAAAGTTCATATAAACATGTGTCCTAACTTGCTTCGTTTTCGAGATAGAGGGTATTAATATTTCCATGAAAATCAGGTTTTTTATTCATTACTCAGTTGTCTTTTCATCAATATCAATAAAACGTTGTAATTTTGTTAATAGTAATATGAGGCTTCTTCTGGTGCAATTAGATTCGAAATAAAATTTCCAGTGGCGTCACAGTGGGTAAATTTATCGATGTTTATGGTGAATGTCATTGTACGCCACCCGAGACGCCACCGGTTTTTCTGAGTTTCATATCTTTATCAGATTGAACTATTGAAATAACAACTTTTTGACCATTCGTGTAATTTTTGTATCTTGCTTAATTCTTGAGGAAACAATAAAAATTTGATTTGACTCCAAGACTTCCATCGAGATTCCTAAATAAATAACCCCTTAGAATCAATTTGATATTTTGGGGCTTTCTCAGTCTCCAACCATACTGAATTCTGGTACCATGAAAGCTTATACAGGGGAATCAGAAATGAAAACAATTAATACCTCCAACTTCAACATCCTGTATCTCAAAAACAGAGCAAGTTTGGACATGATATGAACTTCATATGCTAGAATATCACAAGAAATCACCCCTTGAATTTTTTCGGTGTTATTTTGACACACACTGTATAGAAGATGATCTAGTATCGCTGTTTTCGTTTTATCTAAGCGTTTATTCACCAATATTTCCAAATGGATGTTACCTATACCTACTTTACATCATTTGTTGCCATATGAAAACAACGAAACAGCACTGATTCAGTAGGATTTATATTTTCATCTAAAAATAAATTCGAATAATATTTCGTCTTGGGTCATTACACTTTTTGTGTAATATTACTTCTCACATACTTATGAAACAATAGCAGTCATCAGTTAATATTTTTGTTGTTATTGATGTTAAAATGATTGGAAATATTTCAGAGGTTGATTTTGAAATACTAAAAGCAAGTGTAGATGTGAAGTTGTTATGCTTGCCTCCAAACACAAACATGTATCAAAGATACAGCTGAAGATTTCACGATTCTGCTTTTATTATCATAGGGAACTACAAATAATAAACTCTCAGAAGCCAACTGATTCTCACGAAATCTGTATTCTAAAACGTTCCGTGAAAGGGTATTTTTAACTGTTGATATTTACATCCCAAGAATTTCTCGACTTCTCCATATATTTCCTATATCCTTCTTACCGTTGAAATAAATATATCGTTCCGTGCTATTTTTATCTTTTATACTCCTCCAAACCGCATCGATAAAGCCACACAAATCATAACAAATCAAGTCACAATGTGTACACACACGTGCGCCTAACACTTTCTCCATATTGTTACAGATCATCCGTCATCCCGCACAAAGGTGCTAGCAGCATCCCATTACCAGGATCTGCGATACCAGCCAGGAGATGCCCCCCAGACAAAGTGAGACCGGTAGCTAGCAGCAGCAGAAGTTCTAGCCCAGCTCTCTCCATGATACCACGTGGCCCTCCCGCTCAAATAACCAGTCCCTACCAAAGTAACGGCCAATCCCAGAAAAACTCCATGTTAGATAAGCTGAAACTGTTCAAAAACAACGAAAAACCCGTCCCTGTCAGCAACGGCAAAAGAACTAGTAGTTCTAGCGGCGTATCATCAGCTAAAAGCGAAAGAAGCGACTCTAGCCTCAGCCTGGAACCCAACCTAGACCTCAAACCCGTTAGAAACACTTCCAGGTTGAAGCAGGCAAGACCAGGCAAGCCTACCCAACCGAAAAACAGTCCGAATGCAACGAAGAAAGATCTGTCTTCCAATAAAACCAACAAAACCGCAGTAGAAGTCGAAAAGCATGCCAACAAGGTAGCTAACTTAGCAGTCACCAAGCTAACAGAACCAAAAGTCAAAGTTACCGTCAGCAAAACCAACCATGTACCTGTACAATCAAGCCCTCAGCCACCACCAGGCACTGGCATACCAAAACCTACAGCTGCCGTCAAAGGTACCAGTAAAATATCCAGAGAGACTAGCATAAGTTCCTTCAAACCCTCTGGCAACACTGGAATATCGAGAGAAAGCTCGCAGGTATCCTTGAAGCAGCACAAACCAGCTGTGGCTCTAGTATCGCCCATGAAAAACGAGAAGGAGTCCAGCCAGCTTTCCGAAAGCAGCCACAGCGCCAGTACTGGTCACCGCAGCAACTCCAGCGAAAGCTCCGTTATCTACAAACCGTCCAGCGAGAGTGGTTCCGAGCACCAAAATATCATCCCCAATAGAAAGGAACCCGTGACCTACATCACTTCTGTCACTGACCAGTCACCTCCACCTCCTGCTCCTCAGACGCCGAAGAACCAGGTCCAGAACGAGCTGGAAGAGAAGCCTGGAAGGTTGAACCGGGAGAAGCTGGACTCTCCCAAAGAAGCCAAGTGTGGTGTGCTCACTGAGATAAAAGAGAACTGCGGTGACGAGAAAGAGGAGAATTCCTTGTCGATAGAGCCGATGAAGCCGCTGTTCAGAGGGTACTGCAGCACCTTGACTCTGCCTTCCAGGCAGAGGCACCATTACCAGAGGGTGCAACCTGACGGTGGTTCGGACTATTGCGAGATATCGCTGGCCAACGGGTACCTGTCTGATGGGGAGATCTTGAGGAATGCTACAGCGATAGATATCGGCGATGGGTATATGTCTGAAGGTGGTTCTGCTTTGTATGCGAGGAGGTTGCAAACGATGCCGGCGCATATTCCCAACGGGTGAGTACAGTACTAAAAATTATATTTTTCTACTCACATAACTGAAATGGCATTTAGCGTACGGATATGTACCACGCTAAATGATCGATTAATCACGGATTGTCGATCTGTGATTTATTCAAAATATTAAACACGTTACCATGGCAACACGATTTCTTGAACACATTACCATGGCAACACAGTTCATTAGACACAGCTTCAGTAATTTGAGACATGTCTGGCCTGTCAATTGTATTAACTCTGTCAACTGTTATTTTCGGATTTTGTATGAGAATTATTCGAGAATTCTTCATCAAAAATATATGCGAAATGTAAGCAAAAGTGAAATCGAAGAGAGTGTCCTGGTACTTGCATATCTCCAAGAAGTGTAAAAATGAAGCATCCATCTTTGAAAACAATTTATTTATTTTGCGCTAAGCATGACAATAAACGTGAAACAAAGTTTGGTAAGCAATGGACTGGACACATCTACAACCAATATCACTTACGTGTCTCGCTGGTTGCATGCAGTTGCATGTATTATGTTCTCAATTCCCATTCCTTTCGAATTATGTTGTAGGTTAGCAGGAATAGCAGGCCTGTTAATGTAATTTTCGGAGTTCGTAGAAAAAGCATAGTATGTAACGCGTTTATAAACTCTTCTAGACACTCCGCTCGTGCTTAAAATACTCGTTACTAAAAGGACGTTTATAACACTTGTTACATTATACAGGGTGGGTCACGGCTCGGGTCACGGTCGATGGCACCTTAGACGTTCACGGAGAACGGGACATAAGATCATTCTGAAAATTTGGTTACTCAAGTAATTGCTCTTGATCTATCGATCTAAAATATTTTCAGCTCTGCGGCGTTGCCGCTTCTATCGAAAAGTAGCAACAACTTTGTTATTTTAAATGGAACCTAACCTAACCTAACCTGTATTTTATCGCATTTTCAGATTCTCTCTGAAGAGCTGATTTCATCGATGTATCACACTTGGGGTCTAGCGGAAATTATTACAGAGATATAGGGTGTGAAAAATCGACATTTTTCAACTTTAGGAATTTTTTCTGTCGAAACTATTCATTATTGGTCAAAACGGCTCACATGTCCCTATCCCAACTTTTGATCAACTATCTACTGACATTTAATTGAAACAAATACAGGGTGGTGCAGAATTCAGATTCTTGATCACCCGGTATATGTCCCAATTAAATATCAGTAGATAGTTAATCAAAAGTTGAGATAGGGACATGTAAGCCGTTTTGACCAATAATGAATAGTTTCGACAAAAAAAATTCCTCAAGTTGAAAAATGTCGATTTTTCACACCCTATATCTCTGTAATCATTTCCGCTAGACCCCAAGTGTGATACATCGATGGAATCAGCTCTTCAGAGAGAATCTGAAGATGCAATAAAATACAGGGTGTTCCATTTAAAATAACAAAGTTGTTGCTACTTTTCGATAGAAGCAGCAACGCCGCAGAGCTGAAAATATTTTAGATCGATAGATCAAGAGCAATTACTTGAGTAACCAAATTTTCAGAATGATCCTATGTCCCGTTCTCCGTAAACGTCTAAGGTGCCATCTACCGTGACCCACCCTGTGTACTATTAAATATAAATACCAAGATAATGCCCTACATTTGAAATGAGACAAGCAAAAATCTTTGCAAAAATGTTTTTCATTGTCTAACCGTCATAACTTTGGATTGAATCAACCAATTTCTAATTTATTTCAAGATCCTGATAGCTCATTTCTTTTAGTATACTAACAGTTTTTTTCTACGGCTATAACACAAGATTGCTCTTGTTTTACTGTGTTCGATACATCATTGAGGTACTTTGTATGCACTATGAGGTCGTGAATCATTATCTCGATTTTTATCAACCACTACATTCTCTACATATGTTCGAAAATATACAAACAAAACATTGTACCAGTGATAGAGTTGATATGCTAAATCTAAAATTCTGTTGAAGTTGAGTTCGTGCATGGAGGTTTATCATTTCAGATTGCAATGTGTTGTAAAAAAATCTATTTATAAAATCATTTTGTATGAATCCTCCCGAATCCAAAACCATTTCGAAAAAATTCATGACGATTCATCTTATCGCCCTGAATAAAAATCCCTGACAAATGGGGTAATCTCAAACTTGTCAAAAATTATGACATTTTCAGATATCACCCAGATTATTTCGAATCGGTGAATAATGGAAGAATATTGAAGTTGTACCAATATGAAATGAGCTACTATAGAATCTAGGAAGCAATTGAAAATTGATTGATCTAATCCAAAGTTATGACGGTTCGAAAATGAAAGAAATGTTTGCTTCTTTTGCTCCAAATGTGAGGCAGTTCAGTATATATCACGCTTTATTTTCACTGGCAGCCCATCTCACATAGGTTGGATGAATGTGTTCTGTTGTCTTCTACAGGGTGGGGCATTAGTGCGTCGGAGCTCGATTGCTCGATATCTATGATAGCTAGAAACCTGATTCAAAAACGAATGTGAATGAGACAACAAAGTCCATAACTAGAAATTATTGCCGCATATACAGGGCGCACCAAAAATGATCTAGAGGGTCGGGATAATTTTTTTTAAATGGAATGCCCTGTATATTTGCATATTTTTGGAAGCATCCCTGTGACCTTCATCCACTCCTATGATATCGTTGACTATATCTCGTTCATATCAAAGTTATGATTTTTTTTGTCGAAATAATGTCATCTGCAGATGATGCCTACCGAAAATATCACTGTTGTCACAATTATAAAATTGAAGAAAAAATAATCTCAATATCATTTATTGAAAATATGAGTGACATTTCTGAAAATGTTTCAGGCCTTCAAATGATACAGGGTGGCTGAAAATGATTTTTCAATTCGGAACTTTTCGAAGTTATTTTTCACGAGTTTTTCAAATGGAACACCCCATATATTTTTTGACCATTTGATGTAAAATCGAAACGCTTACATATTTATCTGAACATCCATATCGATATTTATAACCATTTTTGAATTATTGAACATTGAAAATTATAGGTTGGCGATTTTGATCGATTCAGATTCTTATCTGTCATTAAAACATCAAAAGTCCAATTATTAATTTAGTGAACCAATTTTTTCAAAGAAGGAATCGATACCAGAATCGAAGCAAACAAAAAAAGTTCATATGCTAGTTATTCACAAAGTAAAAAGAGACAAAATTTGCATTTCTCAAGTATCCCATAAATTCATGGCACATTGAAAGCAAAACCAGAATAATTGAGAAATGAAATTTTTTCCGTCTCTACTTTGTAAATATTTAGCATAATAATTATGACCTATTCATGTCTGCTTTGGTTCTGACATCGATTCTTTCAATAAAAAATTGGTTTACTAAATTGTTGATTGAACTTTTGATGTTTCAATAACAGATTAGAATGTGTATCGATGAAAATGGCCAACCTAAAATTTTCAACGTTCAAAAATTCAAAAATGGTTGCGAATATCGATATGGATGTTCGCATAAATATGTTCGTGTTTTGATTTCACATCAAATGATCAAATAATATATGGGGTGTTCCATTTGAAAAACTCGAGAAAAATCGCTTCGAAAAGTTCCGAATTGAAAAATCATTTTCAGCCACCCTGTATCATTTGAGAGCCTGAAACATTTTCAGAAATCTTTCCAATAAATGATATTGAGATTATTTTTTCTTAAAGTTTATAATTGTGACAACAGTGATATTCTCGGTAGGCATCTGCAGATGACATTATTTCGACCAAAAATTCATAACTTTGATACAAAAGAGATATAGTCAACGATATTATACGAGTGGATGAAGATCACAGGGATGCTTCAAAAAATATACAAATATACTGGACATTCCAATTGAAAAAATTGATCCCGACCCTCTATATTATTTTCGGTGCGCCCTGTATATGAGGCAATAATTTCTAGCTATGGACCTTGTTAACTCATTAACATTCGTTTTTGAATCAGGTTTCTAGCTATCATAGAACTCGATATTAGCTGTTTGATGTTATAGGGATATCTCGGGATATATCAATCCTGATGAGGAAGTTCAATAAGTTCAAACATTTAATTTTTTCTAGTACCTAGGGCTCAATCCTCGAATTTGGAGATAAATTCAGGTGAGGTTGCTATATCTTTTAACGTTTATGAACAATTATTTCTTTGAATGAATAAGAATGAATAGGGTCTAAGGATAGCCTGGTGGAAAAATAACTGGTAATAAGTCTTCTTCTTTCCAATCACCTGAGAGAAAGCGTGGTATATTATTCAATGCCGGTTCTTATTGTGTTCCTGAGTACAAAATCATCTGCGCCATGAATTACTCGTCCATTATCTCTCCAATGTTTCACAGACCTCGTCCCTGATGTTCTCCCTCGCGTTAGCCTAAAAAGGGGTGCTGTATCCATATAGACTGATTAAAATTGATGTTCTGAGGGACTTATTCAATTATTCATACACATGACCGCACTCTGAGCGCCAGCAAAGCACCCTTTCGTTTCTCATCAAAGTGCAATTTGCAGTTTCATCAAAACGGTGAAACGAAAGGATACGTGACATATTCATAACCAAGGTCATCTGATTTGTGAAGGGCGGAACACTTTGCTATGGTGATAAAGTATGCTGTGGATTAATGTGCTGGAAGTCAACAAAAGTAAATATCAGCTGTAGGTTGTAAATCTGGTGAACAAATGATATTACATGGGGATCAACTTTTGATTAACAATAAGGCAGATCAACTGGCAAGGAAAGTATACTTTATTATTTATTGTTTGGCGTAGCAAAAGTTTATAAGAAGCATCAGAAAGACTATTTCAATGATTAAACAATTCAGAAATATAAACAGCTAGATAGTGATGGGCGAACGCTTATTGTTGATCTGGAGTAAACTGATTAACCATCTGCTATATAACGACCTCTGATTGAAAGTAACAGCTTCTCATATTCACGGAAATAATTCAATGATGATAACTAGATCCAGTTTTTTTCATGTTCTGGTTCCCACGAAAAGGGATATCCGAGGGGATATCCTGTAATTTTCAGAGAACATCGTGAGTACCAAGGGAAATAAGGTAGGAATTGGTATTCTTCTTGAATTTCTGGAGGTTATATGCCTCGGGGAACACCTCCCTTGGCAATGTGTTCCAGAGCCTCGCTGTTCGTTGGATGAACGAGTCTTTGGAAAGAGATGTTCTGCAGGTCTCCAAAGTGACCACGAAGTGATGCGAAGCCTCAACTCGACAGATTAATCTCGCGTGGACTGCCAAGGGAGGAACAATTGTTGATATTTCAGAAGAGCATCGTCCATGAAAATATCTATAAAATACAGTCAGATCGCCAACTTTTCAACGGTGTTCCAGAGAAGTGAGTGAATTTGTGAGCGAGGCATCACCCACGAGACGAATTGCCTTTTTTTGGACAGAATCCAACAGTTTCAGGGTATGTTTGGGTGCTGCACTCCAAATATGGGAACAGTATTCCAGGACAGGTCGGATCTGTGCCTTATAGAGCATAAGCAGCTGACTGGAAGTGAAATAGCTCCTGGCCCGAAACAGAATACCAAGTTTTTGGGATGCAATTTCAGCAATTGATCTCACGTGATTTTCCCAAGAACGGTTATTGCTGATAGTAATACCAAGCATCAAAATGGATGTCTTCAAAAGTATGGTTACTCCTGAAAGCTTTTCAGGCACAGTGAGATCGGCTTTTCTATGGAAAAGGCATGCTTGTGTTTTGTTTGCATTGAAATCTACCAATTCGTGAATTGTTGCCAAGTCCATATTCATGTTGTCAACATTTCTCCTTCGCTCGTTTCTGATTTGCCTGGCTGATATTGGAACCCTGGAAGAGAAGGCGGTATGGAGGAAGTTGCTTCTAATAAATCGTTGATATGGAGTAGAAATAGTGTTGGTGCTAGAATTGATCCTTGCGGAACACCAGCATTCATGATAAGAGAGTCAGATGAAACTCCGTCGGCCAGTACATGGAGAGTCTGTTTGAGAGAAAACTAGCTAGCAGAGAACAAAGCTAGAGGAGGCTATAATACAATGGTTGTAGTTGATGTAGATGTATGAACCATCGGTTGCACGACAAGCACTTCATTTGGTGAGAAGATAAAGGTCCCAAGTTCTTACCAATGAATTTCACATATTTTGTCCCCTAATTGAAATATTCGTAAAGAATCAGAATGCGCTTGGTGATCAGATTGTTTGGGAAATATGTCTCATAGAAGTTGAACTTTCCAACTGCACTTTTGCCAACAAAGTTTTCGCATTCCATGCCTTCTCTCCTCGCTTCTCTCCCTATCGGATACGTTCGTGTTTTTGTATTTTCTAAATGAAACTCCCATTCTTTGTTTGATGCTTAACCCTGATGTTCCACACCAATCGCGTTTTTCTCTAAGTGTTCTATCCTCCCTTCGCGGCATGTCCGACCGCAGGGAATACATGTCGGTCCACTTTCGTTAGATTGCCTACCGGATCGACTTCCAGGCTGATATTTCCGGATCCCGAATCCGGGAGTATATTTGATTAGCTGCGGACGTCCCAGTTAGATGATCGATGCGATGAGATCGTGAGTAATTGAAATTGGAAATGCCGCTATTTCACCTCAATTTTCACGCGCTTGGAATGACATACAGTTGATCAATTTGGCTTCTATCATCTCGTTTGAATCGAATCATTTGATAGCAATTTTATATACATTATCTCTATAATATATTTTTTCCGTTCAATATTCATAAAGACACTATTATTATTTTATTTTCTACTTCTTTTTAGTTTCGCTATCTATAAAAGCGTATTTCTTTAGTTTTTCAAACTACCATTTATTTCAACTTAATTTTAGTTCACTTGAATTTCCCAATTTTGACGAAAGAATCATAATATCCGACTCCTGAAACCCCAGATGGAAATTTTGAATAGAATCGGAACATAATTACAAAACTCGTCCGCAATATTGGATCGACCATCATGAATTCCCTCATTTTGACGGAGGAATCATAATTTTCGATCCCGAAAACGCCCACTTACAAATTTTGAATAGAATCGGTATATAATTACGAAACTCGGCCGGTATATTGGTTCCACCGTCTTGAATTTCCAAATCCCGCCCTCTTCAAATTTTGACAGAAGAATCATAATGTCCGACCCCGACAACACCCAGATAACATATTGGGTCCGCCATCTTGAATTTCTTAATTTTGACGAAGGAATCATAATCCCCGATCACGAGAATCCCTATAGGTACCAATTTTGAAAAGAGTCGGATTATAATCACAAAACTCGACCGCCATATTGGTTCCGCCATCTTGAATTTCCAAATTCCGCCCGAATTTTCGAATTCTGACGAAAGAATCATAACCCCCAGATACCAATTTTGAATAAAATCGGACCTCGAATCGGACCATAATTACATAACTCGTCCGATATATTAGATCCGCCATCTTGAATTTCCTAATGGTGCCGGGATAAAAATTCATCAATAATGATTAATAATTTTCAACAAATTGTTCAGCATGGTCAGAAATATAACAAAATCGAAGGTCATAATTACTATAGAGGTGATTCAGGTTTTGAAGTAAAAACTGAAATGGGTGATAGATCTCATCATTTCAATTAAAAAAAAATATTAACATGAGTCCGATCTCGATCAGTAGCGGATCTACAGGAGGTTAAAGTTTGATTATCTTTTTTTATCAATTAAAATATTTCTCTCACCTTTGAAGATATCGATCTGAAATTTGATGTGGTTAATACTCTCTAAGAATTCATCATTTTAAGCATTTTAGATATTTTTAAATTTACAGGGTAATACGTTTTGGAAGGTATAGGCTTCTTTATCCCCCCAAACTTTTTCGTAGTATACCTCTGATATTTTCTTCTTTTTCAACTTCATTTCGCTTTCAAAAATGAACCAGTGCACTCAAAGGAATAAACAAATAATCAGAATGTGGGAAAATAATGGTCCTGAACAGAAATTGATATTCATAAAGAATTTGGCTACAAAATTATTCCACGGGGTGTTTTATATTGAGGATTTTATAACAACCTTTCAATTATACTGACTAATACGCCAGGATTTAATAAAAGACAGGATATGCAAGTTGAAATCAGTCATATCATCTACAGTTTGGTAAAAAAAATTGAAAATTGAACCAAAAATAAAAAAGGTATGAGACCTCAAATTTGAACAAATATTAACTCACCAAACTGTCAGCAAAGTTTCGGTATTTGTGGAACCCTGTATAGGAAATTTGATATTAAACAATCAAAGATATGTGCACGGAATATCAATCAAATCAGTTTCTTCTTCGGATTCCAAACATGATAAGGCACTTTCTGGCTTATAGGCTTCTGAAAGTAATGATCTCTATATCTTACGTATACACTGATCAGTGGCGTAACTAGAATAAATACGTAATATTTTTTTATGGTTTTTCTTTGGCTTGATATGAATTGGTATTAATGTTAGATTGAACAAATTAATCTCTGAAATCAAGCCCGAAAGTCAAGTATGAGAAATAAAAAAAAATCAACACATATATCTGTATGATGAGATATGACATATCTGTGTATACTGCTTTTGGGTTAGTCCCGTTTGTATTCCTATTCGTGAATAAATAAATAAATAAATACCGAATCACCATGTTGAATAGATTCTGGGAAGTAGTGGTTCAAACAAAGTTCGTTCATCAATCCTTTTTCAAGAATTAGGAATTTTGTGTAGACAGATTGGCTGTACAGGGACTTTCTCCTTAAAAGTGTCTAATTTGGCCCACCCTGTACAAACGTGTCAAAAATGTCAAATGTTAATAATATCGGCACCACTTCGAACGGCAATTGCACTTCTATCACATCAAAAACTGGTGGATTGTTGATTATTGAAAATTAGAGCAAAAAGGTCCAATTAACCTTTCTCAATGCTGCCAACATAAAAACACAAAATGCTCCACCAATTTCTAGAGAAATATGGTCTATCATCAATAACAAAGTGTGATTGAAGGAGTCACCAGGGCTGGAAATTTTATAACAAACTTCAAGCAAAATGCAAACTCCACCAGAAGTTTAAAATTTAATCAAAAGTATGTCGATTTTTAACAAACACTACCTGCTTGCCTCGCTATACTTGCTCAGTCTTCATAGGGCTCCCCTGTAAGGAGAAAGTTATTCTGGACAGGAATAATATCATCATGGAAAAAAATAAATTTCAAATGCGAGTCTGATATAAATTTAGTTATGAAAAAAAAATGGAAATTGCTTTTTTTTTCCTGTGACGGGAAAAAAGTTTTTTTTATCTGTTGGCAGGTTACCACTGTTGATGGCTTTTGTTTTGCCAGTTCCGAAAAATAAGGCAATAACACCGTCTCCGCGAGAAAGAACTGAAAGTCCTTTTAGCTTTCCATTCCACATCGCGGTTACGTTAATTACTAAACAGCCACTGAGTTTGCAATTTTTAAAAAAAGATACCTACAACGCAGGTGTAATTACTTCAAATTTCGCGTCGATAATTTTCTGATTTTGATATAATGTAATATCTTCTCAATATTGATTCGTCCTTTTTGCTGTGAAAGAAAAAAATAACGTATAATTTAATGATGAATAACTATTTCTTTGGAAACTCAGATTGTAGGTATGTATCGGAATTTAGAAAATGTGTTTTTTCTTGAAATAGTAATGTTCCTAACAAGTGCGAAAAGTGATACTTTCCGCATGAGTGATATATATATAAATTTTCAAAATATGTAGGACAGCACCTCTGGAGAATATTTTCGCGAATCCCGACGCCAATGGTCCAGCTTCCGCACACTGGTAAAATTCATCATGACTCGCAAAAAGTCGGTAGCTTTTACCCAGCCTCACATACACACTCCCTGAATACTAAATCGGTAATCCCAATACAGACTCGATTTCTCGATTAACTTGACGGCTTCATAAATGCTTGGTTTACACACACGTATTGCAAAACTTTTGCGTTTATACCGGGTGTCAAGGAATCTATTAGAGAAGTCATTATTTCAAGGTGTATCAAAGTCTGGTCACTTCCAGTTTCCAGTCTGGTCACTTCCAGTTCCAGTGATTTGGATTCTAGGGAAATATTTTCCAAAATTCTAGATTGAATTTCATCTGCTCTGAACTGAAGTCGAATAAAATGCTCGTGTAAACCATCTCTATTTTATCAAAGGAAGCCTCATAACAGTGATGAATGGTAGCTACCGTGTCCCTATTATGGTAAATGTCTTCCGAACAATAACCACACAATAACTAGCGGCATAATAAGCATTCTTCACTAAACTCACAAATCACCTTCAGGGTCCACGCCTTCCAGATTAATGAACTTTGTGTGTCGTGACTATGAATGAGCCAGTTTTTTCGTAAAAACGAAGTATACCGGCTGTTTCTCAAAAGTGGCTCACCCCTGTAACTTTTTTGTTTCTGCAGATAAAAAAATTATACTCGGTTCGTAAGTATAGTACATGGAACAACGACCTTTTTTCTCCAAAAAAAAAAAAAAAGAGTTCGTTCTACAGCATTCCAACAAGAATACCTGTTTCATGTTAAAGTGTTTGGCGAATCATATTCTGGTAGTAGAATTTTCATAGCATTGCTTACGAGTTTCGAACCTCCCTGTATATTGAACCATTCCTTTCGCACCACTAAACGATTTCTGAGATCAATCAATCAATCATTTATTGTTCAACAAAACATTACAGTTTCATATCAATGTGAGTTTAGGCAGAAATAATAGCAAAATTAAAATGTTTTCGAACGTATATGCTTATTTATCTCAAAAACGGTTCGTTTCTCGAAAAAAATTGAGGAGCAAAAAAAGCCTCTAAATTGAACGATCCGAACAATTTGATCACTGAAAGATGCCAGAGGCAGACTACGAAAGAGTTTGGAGGGGATAAAGAAGCCTCTACCTCCAAAAACGTATCATCCTGTAGATTTTGAAAATCTTCAAAATGCTTGACATGATGATCTTCTAGGAAGTATTGACCACACCAAATTTCGAAATAATATCTTGAAAAGTAAGCGAGATATTTCAATTAATAGAAAAAAATAATCAAACTTTGACCCCCTGTAGCTCTGCTACTGAACGAGATCGGAATAATGTTTATATAAACTTTTTTGATTGAAATGATGAGTTCTATCTCCCATTTCAGTTTGTGCCTTAAAACCTGAATCACCCTATATATATAAAGAAATAACTACATTGAGAATTCGCATTCTCTATGTGATGAAAATATCAATTCCTTCTCGGTTTATTCAACAGAAAACAACTACTTTCCTGGCTATATGCCACGTCGAACATTTGATAGGAACATTTTCTCTTATTTTCATCTGCAAAATAACCTCCCGGAGTATACGAACGTTATTCTAAGATACCCTTCCTGTAGCCTTTTTTTAACTATTTGAAAAACTTTTCAATCATTCCACTGACTATAAGAGTCCGTGCGTGTACCCTAAAATATCATGTTCTCGTAGGGATATTAAATTCATAGGGGACATAATCTGCTCGCACTGAAGTAGGTATTTTGCCTGATTACATAAACTGGGAGCCCTCCTAGGAGACTTTGTGTAATGGGGCATCTTAATGAAACAGAGCTTACTCAATTGCATTCATGCAGTTGCCAATGTTTGAATCTTCGGGCCTGGAATCGTTTAGATTAGGAGATTTTGAACGGATTACTCGAACATACAATTCCAGAAAATTATGCTGGATTAGTTTTGGAGAGGGAATTATATTTCCTTTGTTTTCGCCAGGGTTGTTAGAATTTCTGATAAGTTATAATTAATAGAAAATCAATTAGAAGTTGGGAGTCAATAAATTGTCTAATTATGAAGGAGGTATTTTTGAATAATGAGTATATAGTTTGTTGCGATTTCACGAATCTATGGGTTTTATATTCTAAAGAACATCATATTATAACATAATAATATAGTGGAAGGTTCTGATCTGGCAAAAAACTCGCGAAATGAGTGTTGATTACAGGAAATCGACTTTTTCGATTGATTTCTAATTACGCGATGAAAAACCTTGTGATAAATAGGTTTCTTGACTTCATGTCAGCTCAGGAATATCTTAAAAAATTGTAGCATCGTCCTTGTATGAATTGGTCAGAAAAATCCAGAAGGGCCTTCTTGCGCCCCCTTGGATTGCCTTATCTGAAAAATCACGAAATCAATTCGAGATATTGAGCAGAGCAATCGATCCAAATAAAGGATTTGTGTTTAGCATAGCATATGGTTATGGCAGCACCAAACTGAACAGACGATTTCACCATATTCTGAACATTTCTCAAAAAAAAAAAAAAAATTCTTCTCCTGTTGAAATTGTCGATAATTTCAACACAATATGAATCCATTTTCTAGGATGTGTTCCATCGTATAAAGTGGCAAAATACGTTGAATGTGGCTTGCATAATTTTAAAATCGGAAATGATGCGATAAAAACCTAAAAATGAAAAATCATCGATTTTCAACATCCTGTATGAGGAATATGGAAAATTACAAAACCGTTTCGAGATATTGGCTCGAACGTTCGGAAAAAACGCTTGATAGAAAAATTTTTAAAAAATCCCTGGAATCCGGAAGCGTTGAATTTTTTCATTTTTGTAATACTTTCTTCGAACACTTGGTGTATAATGATAGAAAAACTCCGGACGAGTTTTGAACAAGGAATCTTGAACAGAAAGATCGAATCTTTCAAACACTGCATTCCGATTGAAAATCCATCAATTTTTCAGAAAGTTATGACAGTTTGAAAATTGTCGAAAATTTCAGTGATCCACTTGTTTCTTTGAGCACTTTAATTGCACTAGAAGGAGCTTCATATTACTATTAACAAAACCGCAACTTTTTTTTTCAAATTGATGAAAAGACAATTGAACCCTATGCTGGAACAACGCTGTAAACGCCAAAAATGTGTTTTTTGGTAAATCGAAAAAAACCGTATATGATCGACTGTTCCATCAAATGAAGTCAAGATTTGCCTGATATGGCTAGCAAGGAACAACTTGACTGGATGATAGGCACAATAGATTTGACCACATGCAGAATTATGATTTATGAGCATATTTTTCTTTTTTCAATCAAACAACGTTATATGTATATCCACGTCGGTTACAACGTTATTCCAGAGAACTGAGGCGGTTACAACGTTGTTTCAAGATCAAAAATGAAGCACAAGTGAAAAAAGGAAAAGAATTTTAATTATTATTTAGTTGTGTCATAACTGAGTCTGTCACAGAAACGTCCATTTCTGCTTATAACGACGATAAACTACAGACCCAACACATGTAAACAATGAAAGCGCGCGGGAAACTATAGAAGCCATGACAGCACATACAACGTTGTTCCACAAAATCTCCAAACTTGACTAACCGAAAATGACACCAAAAATCACCATAAAAAATTCCTATGCCCCCACTATCATGACAGCGGATTGTATAGGTCGCATACAACCTTGTTCCATGGAAATACCGTTTTTATAGATTTCGGCGGTTACAACGTTGTTCCAGCATAGGGTTCAATTGAGAAATGAATTGACAAAATATTTTTCAGGGAAATATTAATACCCTGTATCACGAAAACGAAGCAAGTTAGGACACAAGTTTATATGAACTTTATTTCCTAAAATATCACAAGGAATCACCCCTTGAATTCTTTCGTTGTTATTCAGATACACCCTGTATATCACAAAGCCGATGATATAGGTGTCAGTGAATGCACCATTGCTTTCTATCCATCTTTCCGTCGACCCTCCCGAAGAAAGTCGAGGTCACCGTCTTTTTGAGTTTTCACCATTCATTGCCAATGCCCTTCCCGGTCCTTGGGCGGTCGCGAATGAATCACCCATGGGAGCGAGGCGGGGGGGGGGGGGGGGTTAAGAGAGGTGCGTGGCCCCATAGTTCCGTCATCACAGCTGGGTTCAGTTAAGGGAGTCGAAGTGTGACTATAACTGTCCCTGGTGTGACATGGTCGATTCGGTCAAGATTTGCACGCGAGAATTGACCAGCCCCGGGGTTCATCGCGGGAAAGAGAAGGACGTATAACTCGCTCTCGCTCAGATGAACCTTTTTTCTTGAAGAAGGAGAATTTTTCTTGAGGAAGGAAAATATTGTTTCTGCATAAAAAATGAGAAAACCTAACCTATCTATTTTATGAGTATATCTGTACTTGTTTCGTTGACCTGTGTAAAACTTAATGTTTATTAACACCAAATAAAATATTCTATTCTATTCTAACCTAACCTAACCTAACCGAACCTCACCTCTGGCCTAAACCACAAACATAGAAAACCCCTAAATGAACCTATTTCCCATAGAGAATATTTTTTAGAAATCACTTGAGAACAAGAAAAAAATAAAAAAAAGATGAGCCTCGCACGGATTCGAACCCCGGCCCGCCGGCTTGGCATGCCGATGCTCTGCCTACTGAGCCAACCAGTTGCTTACGAGATGTAGTATGATGAAGTACTGTGCTTCGGCTATGTGCCAAATGCATTCTCGCGAGTGAGAGGGCATTATATGTCCTTCTCTCTCCCGCGATAAACCCCGGGGCTTGTCAATTCTCGCGATTTGCACCACGGTCGACATAGTTGTTGCCATGGGCGCCGGTAGTAGGGTGCAGTGGGTTCACTTGCACTCTCCTATCGGGAAAGAAAATGCCTATAGAAGATTACGGATATTTTTTTCATTAAACCAGTGTTTGAATGAAAACCTGAAGGGCCCTAGGTTGCATTTATGATTACTTATATATCTATAATTAATATTTGATTAGTTAATAGTTCAGTATGTAGATGCAGATGCACTTGAAATGAATCCTGGCGGTTCCCATTTGTTGCCATGGACATCAGAAACTAGTTGTTTTGTTTGTCTTCTGTTGTGGGGAAGACATCACATTCTAAGGACCACTTGAACGACGTGCAAGTATAGCATTTTACGGCATTTTACCAAGAAAAAATAACTAGAGTTGACTCATATCGATTCAAAGTCAACTCAACTTGACCAGCGAATCCAGGATGACATAGAGAAGAAGCACAACTTTGTAAGATTATTCACCCAAGATCAATAAAATGAATCTACTAAAGATATGATATACGGTCTGATAGTCAAACAGCCATCAAAGCGCTGAGCTGGCTCTATTGTAATCAGCTCCAAAATGGTTTTGCAGAATCCAATAAATGGAGCTGTACAACAAAGATATTCACAATTTTATGGGTCCAGGGATAAATGAATATGAAGAAGCGAATAAACTTGTAAGGAAAAGACCCTTTGTACGACCAGAATCCTTCTGTCAGATCAGCAGATCGGGAGAAATCAGGAAATAGGAAGTTGAACAGAGAACAGACAACTGGAAAACTATGATTACGAAAGATCAGACGCAAGTCAGGACACTTCTAACCAAAAAAGACACTCCAGGAAGCTGGGTCTAAAGGGAGAAGATGAATGCAGGTGTTGTGGAGAAGAGGAGACCACTATTTGAGAACTTACGGAAGGGCGGCGAACCAGCGAGCAAACCCACCTAGAACTACTTCTCATTCTGAAATTTATGAGGGAAGAAAAATAAAATTGCTATAGCTACGGAAAAGATATTTTAGCTTTACTATTCACGTTCGCTTAATCGAGACCTACTACATCTGACTTGAGTTTGTTCTTGATATTTTGTGAAACATATTCGATCGGGCTGGCAGTGTTTCAATCAAAATTCATGTTTTCCATAGTACGCCAATCAAATTAGATCTAAAAAAAACCGTTTTGAGGAATTAATTCCAACCAAGCTGGAAATCGTTTCAACACCCTTATTCGGTGCAAAATACTGTGCTTTGCGTTTGCATCATTCTAGGAGATGATGGGAGCCCAAAAATTCGCACTTTTTCAGTTTTTTGCTTGTAACTCGTAAAACAATGCGTCGAACGGAAAATAACAACCCATTCAATAGGTCACGTCCACAATGACCGACCCTGAAGGTATATCATTGAAATACAACCTCGCTTTTCTGTAAGAGATAGAAACACAACCTCAATTTTCTTATTTGTTCACAAAGGATTGAACTAGTTTTTCACAAAATGTTGGTATACGAATCGTGTTTATTGGGCTATTCATCAATTCAAGCATGCCATCACATTGTGCTGTTGTACAAGGCACAAAAAATGCAGCGAGAGACGAAGAAATCTGATTTTTCAGGTAGTTACATTGTGATCAAAAATAAGTACTGTAGTCACTCACATATAGTTTTCATACTGAAATTTTGTTATTTTTCATTGGAATTCCTTCTGCATTAGGAGCTAATAGAAATAGTCTTGAAGTTTCTGAAAGAAGACAGGAAAGAAGATTGGATTCATGCAATAAAACGGGAGTACTATGCTTTGTCATGCTGACGAAATATGATCGTGCGTGTTATTGACATATTCACGGTATTAGCAGTATCAGCTTCTATCGCAGAAGAAAATTTCATAATGAAAACTATGTTAGATCACTATTTTCACCTGAAAAATCATATTCTTTGTCTCTCGCTACATTTTTTGTACATTGTAGAACAGCACAATGTGATGGTAAGCTTGAATTAATGAATGGCCCATAAAACACGATTCGTACTCCAAAATGTTGTGAAAAACTATTTCAATCCTTTGATTTCTCTATATATAAACAAATAAGATAAGTTAGGTTGTGTTTCAATGTTTTACCTCCAGGGTCGGTACACGCGACCTATATCTAAGGGGGTTAAATTATGCGTAGAATAAGTATAAAATCTTTGAATTCGGTTGGGTAGGACAGCCGAAATAGAAAGATGAAAATCGGAAGATTTCCTCATTTCAGTGCAAACTGTTTTGTAGCTTTCCAGGTATACAGAGAAAGAAATGTGCGAAAATTCACCTCTTTATTGAAGCCCTTTTCAGCTTGGTGAGAATTAATTCCTCGAAAAATTCTTATTTTATTGGCCTATATAGTTTTCCACATGATTTCCATGCATATACGTTCATGTCTATAACTTCCATCAAAAGATGGCAATTTTTGGAAAAAGGATCGATTCTTGGAATCGATCTAGATCGAAAGAGAAGGAATCGATCTAGATAGAAAGAGAAAAAATCGATCCATACAAAAACCGAAAGCTAAATAACCGATTTTCAGTGAAATCGATCCTCGATTAAATCATAGAAAATTTTCAACAATATACATAAAAAAGTGTGAAAAAGATCTTGTCTCCTGAAAATATGATCATTAAATGATCACAAATTACCAACTAACTTGACAGAACATCAATAATTCCTCATTTTATTTGGATAGCTCTCGTATAGTTGAGTGAAAAACTTGTTTCTCATTATAGTCAAATATGTTATTCCGCACGATGTTCTTTGAACATTATAGGGATTCCCTTTCGTGCGTTCCAACCGATAACAAAAAATTCATTGTGCATTTTTGTTCGATTCGATTTTATTTGAAAAAAAATAGATTAACCTAGAGATTGAACAGAAGAAGATCGATCTAAAAAATCGATTTTTTTTCAGATGAATAGATCGATCTTAGAACAAATCGATTCAAGATCGCCATCCCTACTTAGATTCATATTCACCACTAAAGCGAGATGAGCTAGTTGAGTCTTAATAATGATGATATTTATATTCTGTGTTCGTCAGAAAGTCGTGAAAGATAGTTTGAGGCACTTCCTTATTTGCACCCTCATAAGCCACATTGGAGCGTCTCCACATTTAATTAAATTGCCCCAGCTGAACTAGAGAGGGAAGACAACCTGACACCTGAACAATTTTCTTATCTTCACTCTCGCTAACTAAAAGGAAACGTATACTCCTCGACACCATCTGAATTCGAGATCTTTCGGTGTCATTTTCAGCGGTGTAAAAATGAGATTATTATCAGAATCCGGAAATAAAGTCGTTAATCATCGCCACCTATTTATCACGATATGAAATTGTGTTATTTTCTACAAATTATTTACGAGATTTGATGCTACTTATGGAGAGACTCTTATTACCGAGATTTTCATATTTCCTAGAAAAAATAGATATTGTAGGTTGCTTGTTACTGAAACCATGACCCTTTTTCATAACCTCATCAATATCTTTGTTCCTCTCAATTTACCATTTTTGCAAATTACAGGAGGTATAGTTGCCGTCAGACATATAAGATAAATAAAAAAAGAAGCAAAAAATGGTCGATTAGCACTGCCATGCCGACAATCAGGGTCGGATTAGTACATATGCGAAGAAATATTGTGATGCGTGCAGATTGTCCAGCTAAGTATGAATGTTATCAATAAGTTGATTCAATATCTGACTCAACCTTTCGGAGTATCCAGCCATTGTTAGAATATTAGCTGAAGAGCACTGTGTTATACAGTGAGGGCGTGAAAAGTCCTTCCCCCCTTCAACTTTTGAAAAGGTAAAAAGCTACTTCTCTTTCAACTCTTTGACATGAAAATGGTTGTAGTCACGTGGCCTTGTGTCAAGTGGTCAAATCGGCCAATCGACCAAATCGGCCATGCGGTTGCAAAATGACAAGGTTTTGAAATTTGCTTCAAATATTAATATTAATTGATAAAAAACCTGAAAATAACTTTTAATTGCAATGCACTTTCAAGTAACAATTATTGTGAAGTGCTCAAGAATGCTAGAAATGTTCATCGTTCACTTATTGACACGAGAAAATTTGGAATTCAATCCTAACGTTATTTACAGTTTCCGAAGTAAATTTCAAATGCTTGTCAATAAAAGTCTTGGCTGATTTGCACGAACGAAACGGTGTTGGATAGAGAATCGGAAAGCCTTCAAAACAAGGTAGATACCACGTGATCCTTCTCTACATTTGAAAAAAGAAGTTGATGGTGCCCACTTGATACCATAGGCCACGTGACCACAAGGTATTTTGACTTGAATTTTACCTGCTTCACTAGCTTGTTCTGTTCAAAAGTTGAAGACTTTTCACATCTTCACTGTATTTAACTCATTGTAAGTATTGGGTGTATTTATCGAAAAAGCTGCTCACTCACACAATTAGATATATTCAGCTTAAAAATCATTATTGTCATTATAGAGTCATCCGACCCATCATGTAATTCCCAAGACCTGAAGAATGTTTTCATATTTTTATAATTATTGATATTCTTAAATAATAGATTAAGTAAACAACTGTCCGGTCGATGACAAATTCGCTATATTAGCTTCGCGGACCGCATAAAAGTGTGATTATTATCACGTCCGACCCTGCATCGAAAAAAACATACATCCTTGCCGCGCGGGTCTTTGCATCTGCCGCGTCAAGTGTTACGTGGGGGCGATAGGTGGAATATTGCGAACAAAATGTGGACATTCCAATAATTCAATAGTTCCATTGCAATTTTTTTCTAATAAAGTTTAGTTGGTAAAACTGCATTTAGCATACGATGGTTTTTTTTTTGAAAATTTGTTTTGGTACTTACGTATTTCTGTCTGAAAAACACGAATTTGACAATGATAATGTGAACAAACCACTATTTATCGAGATATTTCAAAAAAAAGTTTGAAATTTCGACTTCTTTTTCCCCTTGTGTTGGATGCATTTACAGATACTTGCTCTTCTTATTTTGTCATTGGACACTATATATACTCATGATGTGACTTCAATGACACATTTTAATACAGAAAATTCAACAGGAAATATGATTTTTATGGCGCCTTTATCACTCATATTCAGTGAACAAGCATACCCTCGAGCATTCCAGATGACGGCCATTTAAATAATAGTCAAACCAGATACGAGATGTCAAATGTCAACAGAGTGCTTCTGAAGGACATTACACACACCATTATTTCAAATGATATCCTTCCTTCTTTTCACTAAATATGGATAAATCACAACAAAATCATATTTCTAGTTGACTCAATAACAAAAAAAATGTGTCTCACATTGTGATATATACGAGGATATATATAAATTGTCCAATGATGAAAAAAGAAGGGTAAATTGTTTTGAATTCAATTCAGAAGACAGGCGGAAAAGAAGGTGAAATTTGTAACTTTATAGTGGAATATCTTAATAAATAATGGTTTGTTCACATTTTCAGTATCAAATTCGTGTTTGTCAGACAGAAATACGTGAGTACAAAAAAAAAATTCGAAAAAAACACCATCGCATGCTAAATGCTGATTAATAGGAAAGTTGAATACATGTTCATGCAAAGGCATGTAGGCGTATATGTATATGCACTTATTCGCGAATTTCCTTCTCTAGATTATATTCATATTATCTGTATAAAGTATAAATTATCAGAATTTCTGACAGTCGTGATCGAAGAATGCATTGAGTATCTATTTAATGAATTGTATATACGCGAATGTTCAAACTTTTTTACTTGTTAAGGTAATTTTTGTTGAATAACTTTTTGATGAATGGTGAATAATAGAATCATCACTTTGCATATATCTCTTCAATGAAGTATATATAGATAACTGATCTCTAATTAACCTACTCGTATATCCAAACGAAAAGAATTAATAAATTCACATTCGATATTGAGCATTAGCTAGATATTTCAAATTCTTCATTACTCTATACTCTGCATATATTTCTTCAATGAAGTATCTAGAACTTATCTCTAATTTACTCATATTTCCAAACGAAGAGAATTAGTGAATTCACATTCGATATTGAACTTTAGCTATAGATATTTCAAACTCTTGCACCACTTGCCCCCAACACTATGAGGTAGAGATGGAGAAGAAAAAACTATGCGTTTTTCTTACAATTTTTTCATTATCTTATACTGTTGACGGCAACTATACTACATACTACTATAATACTATCACACAGTGATGTAGATGTAAGGTTAAAATGACAAATTTTATTGCATTTTTTCTGTATTTGGTAATTCACAAGAGTGTTTGATAAAGTATACAGTATGATACTTGTTATGTTTTCGAGTTACCTTCAATTCTAGCCAAGTTTTTTTTTTCGAGGTAAGAAAGCATCTGAAGGGTTAAATATGCTGCGTTTTCAATGTTTCAGTCTAATCAAAATGCCAAATGACAGTGGTCTAGAACGTACAATGACTTTCACCATAAAATAAATATCAATTAGATTAACCTTTGCGACGCTACTGGAATGGATTTACAAAAGAACTTCTGAGTTATCAATAATAAAAAATATTGGAACTCCAATTCCCGGGTTCTCGAATATAAGTACACTTTTTTTTATACAGTGAAGGACCAAAAGTCGGCGCATCCCCTCTTGACTTTTTCATTTTACATAGTACAAGAAAAGGATAAATTCATAAATTCTAGGTTTTCAGTCGATCTCCTCCATGGTTTAAGTTCAATTTATACAGAGTGTCTCAATAAAGCGCATCGACAGAGGAATTAATTTTTTTGAATAGGACATCCTGTTTATCATTGCATTATTAGATGCTACATTGAAATTTTGAACATTTTCGATAAATTGTTTCATATCACAAAAGTTAATGATTTTCTGAATATGAATAGTTGTGAATTATTATTTCACTTTTGCACCAGTTCAGTGGGATAACAGTAGAACAAATAAAATGCACCTTTAGAAAGCATCAACATTTTTTTTAATATGTAAAATAAAGATGTTACAAGGGGTATAGCGACGGACTTTTGGTATGTATATATTTTTTGAACTTATGACACAACATAATTCACACCCTGTATGAACTTACTACATGCCCATAATATTTCTCGATGTTATACCACTCCACCCCCTTTTTGTAGACAGAATCACATACTTTGTATGATAATGAAAACTATGTTAGATTACTATTTACCTAAAGAAATCACATTCCTTCGTCTCTCGCTGCATTTTTTGTGAATTGTACAACAGCACAATGAGAGGGCATGTTTGAATTAATGAATTGCGCAAAAAACACGATTCGTATTTTTTTATGTTCTGGTTCCCACGAAAAGGGATATCCTGTAATGTTCAGAGAACATCGTGAGAACCAAGGGAAATAAGGTAGGAATTGCTGTTCTCCTTAAATTTCTGGAGGTTATATTATGCCTCGGCAATGTGTTCCAGAGCCTCGCTGCTCGTAGGATGAACGAGTCTTTGGAAAGAGATGTGTTGCAGGTGCTGCACTCCAAATATGGACAGTACAGGTCGGATCTGTGCCTTACAGATCATAAGCAGCTGACTATTTCAATCATTTGATTCCTCTGTAAACAAATAAAAAAAGTGAGGTTGTGTTTCAATATTTTACCTCTAGGGTCTGTCATCGTGCACGCGCCCTATATTCAGAACAAGTTCTAAATATTGGCTGCTGTTTGACGTGACGTCACTGATGACATCACAGATCTGTAGTTTGATCAAATTGTTGGGCCGTGAGACACATCCTTTATCATTTCTGTCCAAAAAAGGGCAATGGGGAAGACCACTGAGAGAAGAAATCCGTGCAAACCTCTTACAATCGACGAATCATGATTTACGTTTGATGTATAATCAATATTATGAGTTAAAGTTGAAGGGGATCGAATCTATATCGTTTTGAAATCAGCATATTTCATTCGATATTTCAAACAGTCAAATATGATGGTGGAGTCGTGACGTATTAGTCCCGAACTGTAGTTATCTCTCTCTGATACCTCGTCATTCTGCAGTGTTGCAGCGTGATTGGTCAGTTCAAGGACAATACGCGTGTTGGGAATAAGACGTCGCACCAGTCACACCAATGAATTGACAAAATTTCAAATGGCGCAGGAATTGTGTGTTTTGAAATGGACATATTCTAATTTATTATTTTCATCGTACTAGCATGAATGACAAAATTCAAAATTAATTCGCTGGTAGTTTTTCAGTATAAAGTTCACGATAATGTCATTTTAAAAAATCAGTGGTCTCCCCCATTCGTCTCGTGGGTGATGCCTCGCTCACAAACTCGCTCACTTCTCTAGAACACCGTCGAAAAGTTGACGATCTGGCTCTATTTTATAGATATTTTCAAGGACGATGCTCTTCTGAAATATCAACAATGGGCGTGTACACCTTAGTAGAACTTTCAACTCAAACCATGTTTAAAATGATCCTTCTATTCATAAATAATGATTGACGACATAATTAGATCGAAAAATTAACTGGAATGTTTCATTTTTGGACATAAATAATAGTACCTTCTGTAAACGAACCCTCCTATGACGTAGAAACCTCATCTCGCCATAGTTAAAAGAAAAATACCAAACGCCCGACGGAGACTGAGGCAACTGATATATTAATTCTTTCAACTATGCTCTCGCGCTAATTCACTCTGTCGGAAATCATGTATCATTCATCTCTATCTGGAATAGTCTTGTTTCAGTATTAGGGTTTTGACGTCACATCATCGCCTCGTTTTCAGAGGTCCGAAAAATCGGGAATTTCAATATTTTTTTATAGAACGTAGGGAGCTCACAGTAAGAAACGGTTTGCGGTGGTGAGCTAGTTTGGGTGAGTTCTATCGAATTATGATATAAAATTTTTTTGTGATACAAGCCCATTGTTCCTCCCTTGGCAGTCCCCGCGAGATTAACCCGTCGAGTTGAGGCTTCGCACCCCTTCGTGGTCACTTTGGAGACTTGGAGAACATCTCTTCCCAAAGACTCGTTCATCCAACGAACAGCTCTGGAACACATTGCCAAGGGAGGTGTTCCCCGAGGCATATAACCTCCAGAAATTCAAGAAGAACACCAATTCCTACCTTATTTCCCTTGGTTCTCACGATGTTCTCTGAACATTACAGGATATCATTTTTCGTGGGAACCAGAACATAAAAAAAAAGATACGGTCGAAATTTTGCAGCCCGCTCTTGGACTATTACCGTCGTCGCCTTCGCACCCTCCTGTTGCTTTTTCCCCATTTCCTTCCACCCCCTCGCGCAATATCTAGGGGGCACGGCCGGCACGATCAGGATCAGATGACGTTCCGTATATCGGACCGTGGTGGAAAGAAAGCACGTTGGCAACGCTGCAGGGTACATGCGCCCCAGAGAATCGATTTCGGTAGACGCCAGACGAGAGGCAGTCCACACAAGGCCTAACAGGAATTTTATTGCCGAAAAAGAATCAAGCAAGCTCTGTGTTCGACGTTGTTGGTGTGTGTGTTGATGAAAGTTCGATTTGTGATGACAGTAATCGTGGTCGATAGTTGCGAGGATTTTGGGCGGCGTTGTTCTGGTATGTTCTTGTTTCTGTTTGTTATTCTTTCTTGTTCTTGTATGCCTACTGTCATGTTGTTGTGATTGTTCACAACACATAGATTAAAAATATGAATCACTTGAATAATGAATAATGAATGATGAATAAGTACTAAGTAGGTATCTGCTGGAGATCCTACTGTGTTTCATTTTCAATAAGTTGAATTCGCGCCAGACAAATTGAAAAAAACTTGGCAGCTTACAAAAAATTTGTTAGCAAAAAAGTGTCATCAACTCTTGATTCGAAATTTTTGTGTGCATATGCCGAGGCGCATATTCTTAAATATAAGGGTGACTTCATAAAAACCTTTAGCATTTCAGATTTATCATTCAAACATTGAAGACTTAAAATGCTGGATTTATAGATTCAATCAAATTAACAATTAACAATCAACAATTAATAATCATGAGGGTGTTTATACATATCTGATATTGACTCGGATATTGATTAAGAAATAACTCGAGAATTGAAGTGAAATGTCTTTTTTTATGTTCTGGTTCCCACGAAAAGGGATATCCTGTAATGTTCAGAGAACATCGTGAGAACCAAGGAAAATACGGTAGGAATTGGTGTTCTTCTTGAATTTCTGGAGGTTATATGCCTCGGGGAACACCTCCCTTGGCAATGTGTTCCAGAGCCTCGCTGCTCGTTGGATGAACGAATCTTTGGAAAGAGATGTTCTGCAGGTCTCTAAAGTGACCACGAAGGGGTTCGAAGCCTCAACTCGACGGGTTATTCTCGCGGGGACTGCCAAGGGAGGAAAAATTTTTGATATTTCAGAAGAGCATCGTCCATGAAAATATCTATAAAATAGAGCCAGATCGCCAACTTTTCTACGGTGTTCCAGAGAAGTGAGTGAGTTTGTGAGCGAGGCATCACCCACAAGACGAATTGCCCTTTTTTGGACAGAATCCAACAGTTTCAGGGTATGTTTGGGTGCTGCACTCCAAATATGGGAACAGTGTTCCAGGACAGGTCGGACCTGTGCCTTATAGATCACAAGCAGCTGACTGGAAGTGAAATACCTAGCTCCTGGCCCGAAACAGAAAACCAAGTTTTGGGGATGCACTTCTAGCAATTGATCTCACGTGATTTTCCCAAGAAAGGTTATTTCTGATAGCTACTATACAAAATTTATTATGTATAGTCCCACGAATTTATCGCATCAAACATCTTTTTCCGAGTCTTTAATGCGTTATGTCGTACTTATTCACCACCCAGTAGCAAACATTCACTGGTGATCGTTGATCTTGTATATTATATACTTTCTCAACCTTCAGCTTTCAGATAATATGTATATTTTCCAACAATGTGATCTCGGGAGTTATCGCTGTAGGTGACCCTTATTCAATTATCATTGTTAGATAGATTTCTTGGTCATAAAAAACGTGACCCTTATTCAATTACTATCATTACATAGATTCCTTGATCATAAAAAAAACGAATCCTAGCATATTTTTAATTGAATTATGATAAGCGACAAACCGAACGCCAACAAACATAAATCTCATTAAGTATGGGTTGATAATAATCCTAATGTCTATGTCTATGTGACTTTTAACTTGGCTGAACATCTTTTCACCCTCACTTTCGTGAGCATAAGGTGTTGATTTCTGCTTGCATTAAAATAGTAAATTGTTTTATTAGGATCAAATGTGACACTTTGTTTGACAAGCTAATTTTGCAGAGCGGAGCGTCTAGCGGAGCCGAGCGAAAGCAACATTTTTCGAGTCAAACAAAGTCAATTTTGATCCGAATGAAACATGCTATTTTTTCTGTAACCGAAACAATCAACTCAAATAAATATGCGTAAATATGTGAAGTAACCACCAATACCGTGCTATATGTATGCAATGAAACGAATAATCCGTGTGGTGAGAATATTCTACCTGCATCAACAGCAGGTTTATTCAGTTTTCAAGGATGTTCGAATTGTAGTTTCAATATAAATACAACCACAGAGTGACATATTTGTGTATGAACCAGGTGCTCTAATGGCAAATACCGCGCCAGTGCCAGGTATTGGAACAAGACGATGGAAAATGTTAGGTTAGTGAGCATATCAACAATAATGATAGCGATTATTTCTTTCTCTCCAAACTCCACTGTGTTTGGCTTGATAATCGAATGGAGATAAACAATATCCTTGTTTGAGACAAAAACTCATTGCTGGTCGTGATTATTCAATAACAAGTTATCCATCCCGAGAATAACAAATGATATACAGATCCAGCAAGTATGTGAATCTTGAAGGCATCCCTGATCAAAACAAAAATACTGAACTATAATCAGGCATAATAAGCATGATGGATATGAAGTACCAAATTTGCCGAAATCGGAAACAAATCAGGTATGCGTCCCGACCCATGTTGTTTATGCTTGATCACCTCTAGTATGTACAGGGTCATTCCGTATATTATTATTTGAAGAGCTTCTACAGGGTTCATCATTGGAGATAGAGAAAAACTTCGAAAGCAAAAGTTGTAGGGTTTGTTCTGAACCTCCAGAAAATTACGCCAGATGAAACAAATGAATATCGCTGATATAAAAAATGGGTACCAACTTCGTTATTTTCAATGGAACACCCTATATCTCGCCGTATATGTTTTTCGAAAAAATACAAGATCTCTTCTCCCTGATCCCAAAAATATATATATCATTGATATTTGACTCAGCCGTTTTCGAGATATTCGAGGTCGAACATTTTAGATTTAGTTTTAATTTGATTCCACCAAATCGCAATTGTCATGAGGAAAAAACAACAGACACGCAAGTTGTCATCAATAAAACGTTCTGTCATATGTTCATTGCATAGAATTTCGGAAGAAATATGGGTTTCAGTGAAGATGATTTTAGTTCCTAGCAACACACCTATTTTTGTGTCAGCTATAAAAACGTCAATTCAAAAACTAATTTTGGTATTAAAAAGGACGACTTTCGTGTCGGTTGCAGAAAAAAAGCTTTATAGGCTTGACTGGAGGATTCTGAAATGAAATGTCTCACATGGGCGGTGATGGCAACTTCTAGTCACTTCTGCAATATGAGCGCTAACACCATCCAACTGCGACGCATGTTCTTTGCATTCGAGTATACCTACCAATATTTTGGAATAAAACTTCAGACTATCATCAAAAGGTTTCTTATTGTTATGCATTTAATCAATGTTTGATTGACCCATACATCCGCAGAACCCATATAACAGGGGTCACACCAGGGGTCACACTAAACTTCTGACAATGCTTATTTATACAGAGGCTTCAAAAATTGAAGGAATGTATATATCAGTGCTGATTAATTTATAGTTAGTTCGTTTATTTTATTACTTCTAATACATGTCAACAATGTCTATACCTTTATCAGGATTTTATACATCCATTTAAATGCAGAGACGAGTGCAGAGACGAGGATTTGACTACATGCTGAAATTGCATGTATTCCAAAAATACCATTCTTCTATGTGTTTTCCAAAAATTCTTTCTTCCAATGTATTTCCAAAATATTCTGCGAAAGACCACAAATTCTCGAAATTCCTCGAAATTGTTGTTTTTTTTTGTTTTTTTTTTCTTCTGAATTCGAAAAATCAGAGGTATACAAACTCAACTGTGGATCTTGTCCTAAGGTATACCGGGTGTCAACGAATCTATCAGACAAGTCATAACTTCTAGATCATTAGGTGTATCAAAATGAGATTTGGTATAGGTAAATGGTATGTGAAGAGGAGAGTTTTCACATATTTTTCACTTCCCGGTCACTTCCGGTTTCACCGGAAATGGCTCCGGTTCTAAATTTTTAAATTGAACACCCTGTATATTGTAACAATTTTGGATTTCTGAGCCAAGAAATTCCACGAAATAATACGGGGTCATGACTATCTGCATAGGAAAATACTAGACAACACTGACATTTCAGAATTGTCATCGTCCTCAGATTCAAAACGTCAGTTGAATAATGTCTTGTTCGGTAATGAATTGCAAAAATTCTAATAATAATGGATCTACTACTGATATTAAAATTACAGGTTAAATTTGTATTCAAAATCAAATATCAAAAATTTGTAAATAAGCTTTTTGTCACAGATTAACAAAATATTTAGAATATTTCAAACTACTTCCTGACATACAGCACGACGCAGGGTATAACATGAAGTTATAGTCATGTTGTAGCCATCTAGTGGCAAAGCTCTAAGGTAGGATCCAGAGATCGTGATCCACACTGTATGGCGCTGCCATCTATAGTCACACGTACAGACCCCTACGTCTATACGCTACAGAGTGGTACTACAAGTAAACCACTCTGCTGACAGATGGCACTACCTGACATACTTGAGTGGAATTTTTCCACCACCTATTCAATTGAACTTCATGTTACAAAAACATATCTCATGCGATTCATACCACGAAATGTATCACCAGATTATGGCCTCTACTTACATATTCAAGGCAAATCAATTCAAACCACAGACACTATAAAGTTTTTGGGTATCACACTTGATCGAAAATTGACATGGGAGCCACATATAAGAAGGGTTTGTTCTAAACTGAGTATATACATGCTGCTTTATAAATGGGGAAGGTTCCTTCAGATGAATTTTCATAAAATAAGTTCGGAACTATCCATGTCCATGCTGTACAGAATGGCGACCGATAAAGTCCTAGTCGTTTTGACGTACATTCTGAATCTAGTCTGAAAATAGATGATGGTGAAGAATATAGCTAGCGAATAGCTAACGAATAGCTATAACGAATGAAAAACGAATGAAAAAATAGAAGAAGAAGTAAAACTGGTAAAAAACATACATAACCAGAAATTCACTCGGAGCAGGAATGCAGAAGGTAGTTGGCTTCATTCTGACAGGTTATGGTTTTGTTATTTATGCATTGAAATATCTCGAATAGAGCTCGATCCTGAACGAAATATCATTGAATCAATGAATCACTATCAGCTACATTCAATGATACTACCCTTCCTAATTTACTACCATTGGTCAGAACAGAATGAAGCCGACACCCATGACTCCTTCCTCTTGTTGTGCCTGTCAGTATATTGAGTGCTGTGGACGGACTCGAAGTATTAGGCGCTGTTGCAATATATAATCTGCAACTTTCCTAGAAAATAGATCAGTTTTATTAAGGAACGAATTCATTAGCAATAAATGACTGACAAGTTATGAATAACATATTGCATTATAACGATAGTGAAAAATTATAGATACTTTCGCGCAAATATCATGATTCATCATCTTTATTAGTAATCAACTTCATTCAGCCAATGAGAGATTTATGGGAATTATTCATAATACTTGATAAAGTAGGATTGAAGAACCTATTATATCCCATTGCTGTTATGCATTCAAAGAACAATTTCCGGAAATCTAGACATATTGATGATGTCGGCAACGTCGTACTGGCACAGGGAATCGTATTTTAACTGTGTGTATGTGGATTTTCAGAATAAACGTCATAGGAATGGTGGAGGCGCGCCAAGTTCCTCTATTATTTATTTTTTTCGGAAGTGAAATTTGATCTCAGGAAAAAAAGAGAAAAATACGTATATATTATTTTTTACAAACTTCACAGTAAGATGAAAACCTCAATATGGGAAACTTCCCCATTATAAATTCAAGAGAAACAGTATCCTTTGGCGTACTGAGATTATTCGGAATATGCATAAGACAGAAGAAGAAAGACTATGGACCGAGCCTCCGAACGTTGATTGATATATTACGCTTACGCTGGGAAGATGCCCAACCTTATGGGGCAAAAACGAGGTCCGAAAAAATCTCACAACTAGATGGCGTACCATAGTTCGAAATCTCACATAGTGGCGGCGATAGTGTCGAACGATGTCGGAGCAATACTTCGTAATTTGACTGGCAGGTGCGCCACTTACGAAGAAAATCTATTGGAATGCAGATGGCGTGCGACTTGGAACAATTAAACAATCCATAATCCAGGACGCTTATATCGAATCCACCATCAATCAGTACGATTCTAGCTAATATGGCGGTAAATTCGAATTTGTTGGTAATAGTTGAACTGGATGTGCTTTTAACGAGCGCATCACGGACGTGAGATCATGAAAAAAGTTTATAGAAATCGAATTGGAGTGAATTACAAAATTTAATGTCTCAACAATAAATGCTTCCATTTTTGGCGATTGTGGAATAAACTGGTCAGCGGATATCAATATATAAGCTGCTCATAAATTTTATTGAAATTCACGAACACGGACCAGTGTTGTCACCTTAGTGTATTTACCCTAGAACTGAATCTAAATGGGTCTGTTTGAGTGGAATTTCATATTTCATTATATCGAATAACTAAATCAAACTATAATTCACTGTCGCAAATCATTTTCTTGTCAGAGCTATGTACAATTTTTGAAATTTTTATTATTGAAATTACTGATATTTATCATATGAAAAACGCGGAACATATTGCGTGACAATTCTATACCGCTATCAATCCAAAGTATTTTATACTGGTATATGATCCGACCTATGTATTGCCGATAATTCCTTTGACTTTTGTGGGGCGGCCGACTCGGTGCGTTTGTCGGCGATAGGGCTGCCAAGCCGTCGTTTGTCGCCCCAACTACACAAGTACATCCTAAGGACTTCCCAGGGACGTCCCTAATTTTATACAAGGACATCCCAGAGATATCCTTTGTCGGGACAGAGTACATACTAGGGACGTCCCAGAGAAATCAGCTGGCTGACAAAAAAAGCATCCAAGGATTTCCGTCTGGTACGTCCCTGGGATGTACCAAGTAAGAAGAAAGGATATCTCTAGGAGGTCCCAAGGATATTCCAGGGACATCCCTTCGACAAAAGAAAAAAAAATGTAGGTCGAGTAGGGTTTGAACCCGGGACCTTTAGCTTAAGGCACGCACCTTACCCCATTGGCTGATATGCCTTCTGAAGATTTATGTACCAAAACATCGATTTTTAAACAGGACTAAACTGCAGAAACCTGAATAAATACAACTTTGTTAGGATTTGGGTATAATTATTATCATTCGTGGATGTTTAAAAATGAGGGTCATTATGCATTTACGATTTCTGTTTGCGAAAAATGGTAATTTCTTGAGAAGTGAGACAATTTTCTTATTTTCATTACAATTATTTACCGGAAAAAAATCAAACATTTTCATAAAAATTCAACTCAATATTTTGATGAAAGTCTATGATTCTGATGTGAATAGATATCAGATATTCCAGGGACACGATGAATAGGATAACCTATGGATGTACCGAGCCGGATGTCCACTGGACAACCACTGCGGCCACTGCGGGACATCCCCTGGATACCCCAATTATGTCCTTATTGTACCGTGTGACAAAAAGGGACACGTACATTCGTTAATCTATGGTACGTACCTCTAGAACATCCCTGTGTTGTTAGGGCAGAGATTCTGAGCGGTCCGTAGTCTGTACTCCGTTGTTCTGAAGCGGCAAAATCGATTCTACTCAGAAAAAGTTACTGATATCACAACATATCAACGCCGATTTCATGATTTTATATCGTGGCATATAGACTGGAAATGTAGCTGCATATAGACTGGAAATGTAGCTGTTTTCTGATGATTTTGTTTTTATCTCTTCAAATATACCAAAAAAGAATTCATATTTTTCAACAACTAGATACGACTAGATACTGTGAAAAATGGTTCATAAGCTTGCAGCTTCAACTCTTGTAATCCAATAAATAAATGAATTCTATATATGTTCCAATAGTTATGACTCACTCTGTATATTATGCCTATTATAGATGATATATTTTATTTCATTTTTATAGTGAACCATTAACAATCAAAAATTCAAAGATATCTGACTATTTATTTTCTATCTACTGATGAGACTCTAAGAAATTATCCGATTCAGATTGATTATATTATCAATATTTTGTAATGTGTTATTAATACAAATTTTTAATATGGATACAAATTGAGTGGAAAAAATAATCAACGAAAAAGGCGTGAGATGTTTTTCCAGATATACAAATATATTGGTCTAGGCAAAGTATGACAAGTTATTCACAAGGGTATTTAAATTCTCTCTTCCGCAAGGAACCGAGGGAAAAATCAATACTCGCAACCCGTTGTTATTGTTGAGGAATGCGGATTCCCCATATACGTCCATGGGATTCACCGACCGTAGCAAACATTTTTTCATCGGAACCGGTCGGGCGGGTCGGTTCTCATCGTAGAAGACAAGGATAAACAAGAATTTCTGGAGCGATAGCACGCATTGGGATGGGATCTGTAATTCGGTACAAAAGTGTAGTAATCTGTACAATTAGTTCAGACATGTTCTGTGTGCCTAGTGGAGTCGCTACCTCACAGTGGCTAAACGATAGGCGAGGGGATGAGCGGGGCATCGACTCGCAAATAACACAGGTTGGGCATCTTCCCAGCGTAAGCGTAATATATCAATCAACGCTCCGAAGAACCGAGCCATGTAAATACTCGCTCAAATTAAAAACATAGTTTCCATGCAAAGGTTCATATCTGCATATACATATAACATTCTTCTTTTCAATCCCGTATATGAAAGACTGTTCATCAACATGGAGTACTCACTTTCCATTCGAATAATGAGTTGGTGGTGACGATGTCGTGATATGCGGTTCTCACATACCTAAAGTGACAGAAAATATTATCTTCAGAGTCGCATCGAGGAGGGGAAAGGGCACATGGGTTGAAGCCCCATGGCCTCTGCAATATAAATTCTTGATTGAAATTTTAGTACCTATGTACAGGGTGGCCCAAATTGGCTAGAGTACTTTTTTTCTATAAAGAGGTGTGGATTTTCATAATTCTAAATTGAATTGTCGAAAATAAGCATACCGAAACTTTTGAGCAATATCGAATGTAGTTCCACCCTGTAGTATACACTCCTGAGTGAAATTTGCAAATGATTTTATTTTCACTGCATTGAACATGGAAAGTTTGGATTATCTACCAAATTGCATTTTTTCATCACATGGAGATTCGGAAATACTCAAGAAAAATATCATCTTCAAGCAGACATTTCTCCGACATTTCTCGTCTTATATTCATTGACACTTTTCTTCCTAGTTTTGTTCGCAGAAGCCGCTGGTTTTGGTTTGGCAGGACAATTTCGGGACAACCTGTATATATTTATTTAAAATCAGAAAAATGAGCTCTTCTATTGATTAAGAAAATAAAATACAGGGTGTTCCATTTGAAAAATACCAGTTTATGTAAAAATTTGAGGTTTACTATTTTTCTTTTTGCATTTTCTGATACTGAATTCTGAATGCCCATAAAAAGACTTCATATTTGCCCACATTTGAAGTTTCTGTAAGACCAATATCAACTAAGATAGCAATATGAACGATCACCTTATACCATTACAGTTATATAAAGCCGGCTGTGCTTAAAGTCTCACCCATGTGAAAACTTTTTTCGTGATATCCTTAATAATTTTTTGTTTGGTAAAAGTAGGTTTTTAAAATGCATATTCAGTACTTTGTGGAGCCCATGAAAGTGGTCAATATTACAGCTCAAAAATCGAGTCACTCACTTGTTGAATGTGAATCCCAAATAACTGTGGTAACAAAATAGTTTCACGAGATTGATGAAAAGTAAAGGTTTTACATAGGTGGACACACTGTATATGCAATTTATACGTTCGCACTTTTGTTTGCATGATGAAATTTTTCTTATTGCATTGCTCAATTAACACTATTTGCAGCTACAAACGTGATCGTAAAAACAATGATTATGGATGGCCACAGACTGCTCACGAAAATAATCTGTTTCGTATATCGTTAGTTGATTTTCTGTGGCTTGGTTTCGTGTTTCGTTTATTTTCTATCCAAACAATGCTCTGAACAAAACCGAGCTGATAGGCATGTTGGCAAACAATTGATTTATCGTTCCGTTATAAACTGGTCAACATTGATAACGTCGTGCTCCGAAATATAGCCTGAATTCAAAGTAGAATAACTCACGAATTTCCTCACCAATTTGAAATCGGTTTCCACCGATGATTAGCCTAATCTCTTGACAGTTTGTTGTGGCAATATGAAACTTCTGTAATTTCAGATAACATTGCTACAGGGTGATAATTGAATGGGTGTAAAATTGCATCGTGGTCGTCACCTTACCGTTTGAACAGATAATTTTTTTAATTTTTTTTCTCACCTGTAACCTCTTGATTGATGCATTCTCTCGAAATGTTTTCGGAATTTTCAAATTCAGAGCATTGATAATCGTGTTATGATTATTCATTCAGAATGATCCATTTTTTCGACGATTAATAAAATGAAATTGAGAGTTGGAATTCTTCTCCGAAGAATCAACGTTGTATGTAGTCGTCGGATATGTGATCGTGTTCGAACACAGAAAATTCTGCCAATTTTTGCAGCTTCTAGGAATTTTTGCAAGTTTTACAATTTTCAGGCATTTTTGCGATTTTTGCAATTTTCAGGAATTTTTACAATTTTCATAAATTTTTGCAATTTCTGCAATTTTCAGGAATTTTTGCAATTTTTGCAATTCTCATGCATTTTTGAAATTTTTGCAATTTTCAGTCATTTTTGCGATTTTTGCAATTTTTACAATTTTCAGGCATTTTGCAATTTTCAGGAATTTTTACAATTTTCATGAATTTTTGCAATTTCTGCAATTTTCAGGAATTTTTGCAATTTTTGCAATTTTCAGGAATTTTTCCTATTTTCAGGAATTTTTGCAATTTCCAGGAAGTTTTGCGATTTTGTAATTTTCAGTAATTTTCGCAATTTTCAGGAATTTTTGCAATTTTCAGGAATTTTTCCTATTTTCAGGAATTTTTGCAATTTCCAGGAAT